>OZ030005.1:81814552-81987052 GCA_964023405.1 Apodemus agrarius | reverse complement strand
CACAAGCACTGAGGGTTCCCAGTGCACCAGACACTTGTGTTTTTTGTTTTAATCCTTATACGAGGCCGAGGGCCCGGTGCATTTTACATGTAGAGATGAGGATTAGAGACATGGAGCAACTGGCTTGTTTTCTCCCTGACAGTAGGTGCAGAGCTGAGAGAACTAGTCTCAACCTAGCTGACTCCAAAGCTAAGCTCTCAGCCATTAATGCTAATTTTTAAACTACACATAATTAAACATTTTACCTGTTCATTGGAAAGCAAGGACTGGGGGCTGGTTACTAACACATCATTATACATCATCTACTGTCATTATTTACAATTATGTAGAAAATAGATGCTATCCACATTACAGAGCTTATTGTTCACTGTTAACCTAAGTTCTGGGGTGGCTACCTCTGCAAGGTAACATGCATGGAGATCTGGGTTAACTGCCCCCAAACTGACAAGTTTACTCAAGAAACAGATGAGCAGAGCGGACACACCAGATAAGCAGGGCCCGTTGCTTGGGTGTGACAGAAATCACCATCTGTCTCGCTTAATTTAGAGAGTACATTATGGTCTACAAGGTTTTTCATTCATGTCCAGTGTTTAACATGGTCTCCTCAAAAATACTGCAAAGTAGACAAAATGATTATAGAAAATAATCTCTCATATAGATTAGGAGATTCCCATCATATTATAAAATGAGGAAACGGTAAAAGTGGACTTGACAGTCTAGGAATCCAAACACAAACAAACTCATTTCTATTTCTTTAAGCTGGTAGGACCTATGCTCAAATATTGATTCTATCAGAGTATGAGTTTTTTCATCTGTCCAAGTGGGAGTATGGATGTGTATATTACAGAATTGCAAAGCTAAATAAAATAATGTAGGAAATATAATAAAGCAGTGATCGGGCAGACACAGATCCTGGCCTCTTAGAGATTACACGCTCCTGATCGGAGAGGAAGGAGTGAAAGCAAACATCCGACAATTATACTTCACCAGCAGACCTCAATAATACACAGTAAGAGGGCCGGAGAGATGGCTCCGCAGTTTAAGACTGCAAACTGCTCTTGTGAACCCAGGCTCAGTTCCCAGCACCCACATGAAGCAGCCTGTGAACACCTGTAACTTGCTGAGACTCAACCCCTGTTTCTGGCCTCCTTGAGTACCTGTATGCATGTGGTGGACACACATCCTAGCAGGGACACACGTATACACAGAACCAAGAAAAGGAAAAGAAAGTGAAAATATAAGTCTATGCAGTATAAACGAAGTGGCCTGATCTGGCGGGAGGCTCAGAGTAGGTCTCCCAGAGGAATGACAGTCAAGCTGGGACCTGAAGTGAGTAAGTGACAGGGTGGGGTGGGTGGGAACAGAGTGCGGGATGTGGGTTATACAGCCCGTTACACAGACTGTTCTAAGCAGCATTGATAAAGAAGTGGGGGCCCTTGAGGAGGAAAGAAATAGCCAAAGAGCCTCAGAGCTACATGGAGCTGCACAGGCGAGGCAGTTGGAGGCCATGCAGGGCCTTTGTGGACCAACTGAAAATTTTTAAAGAATAGCATTGGAAAGAAATTAAGAAGAGGGACAATGTGATTGGATTTGAGCTTTTAAAACTTGCATGTCCTGGCCAGATGTGGTGGCGTATGCCTATACTCCTATCAGTTTAGAAGCTGAGGCAAGGTGGCATCTGTGGGCTCCAGATAACCTGGTGGGTTCCCGGCGATCCTGTAGGATTATGGTCCTGTATGACTGTGGTATCGCCTCCTCAAAAAGAGCAACAGCAGCAGCAAGAAGACGGCTTAGTGGATTAAGTGCTTGTCCCCGCGAGAGTGAGGACTTGGAGTCTGTCCACTAGTGCCCACAGCAAAAGCCAGGCATCTTGGAAGCCCAGCACTCCAGAGGCAGAGATGGGCCCTGCAGGACACGATGGCTAGCTAGACTAGCTAAAAAGCCAGTTCCCTCACCAAGAGACGCTACCTCAGCCAAGAAAGGGGAAAATGATGGGAAAACTTCAGAACACTTAATGTCAACTTCGGGCCCACGTACATGCAAACATACATACACACCTGCAAGCTCAACACACATGCACACATGTATGCACACATGCACATGCATGTACACTTACAAACGTGTACACATACATGCATATACACACATGTGCACATATATTGCATAGGCACATACATACATGCACATATGCACAGGAACAAACTTTCTAAAAATTGTTTTTCTCTTTTATTAAGCTTTTCTATAGCCTTACCTTGTAAAGAGAGTCATAGACTATTTTAACGAAGAGTCAGCAATGTAATGTTTAATCTAACAACAGTTAGATTCCTGGCTTTACTACTTTCAGGACCTAGGAAAAGTGTTATCCAGGGCTCCCCTGCTCCAGCTATTTGATGCAGTTGCTTCTCTGTCTAGGTGAGGAGTAACCTCGTCCTGAAAACTGTGATACCTGCATGAGATTTCCGGAAAACAAATTCACCCATTCTCTTTGTTGAACAAAAGAACGAACATTTACTAAGCTGTACTCAACTGTGTACCCAGCCCTATGTTGGCTGCTGAGAATGCAGAGCTAGATATTATAGAGGGCCCTGTGTTTTAGGAGCGTACGGAATAGTGGGGAATAGGCCCACTATAAAGCAAACGCATAATGACAACAAAGTAGCCTTTGCTGCAGGTGCGGAAGCAGGAGAGGAGTCCTAGAGCTAAGAGGCAGAGGAAGGGTTAGAAGGACCTGTGGGTGCTGTGCGCTCAGTAGATACTGGATGCAGAGATAGATAAAGGCCCGAGCAGCAGAAGGATAAGGGACCATGGAGTGGGCAGAGGAGGAGGACCGGTGAAGACATTAGACCACAGATTAAGAAATAGTGTAAAGTGGTCTCTCGAGATTATTTAATCGGGAGTAAACTGGACAGTCTGAAAAGGAGAGATTACAGACCAGGAGGCAACCAACCCTGGTGAAAGTGGAGGAAAGGGATGCTCTCTCGGCCCGAGCTGAGACTGCCTTCCATTTCCTTAACCCTAAACTGCACTGGGCAGCACAGTGCCTGGCCCACGGGTGGTCCTTGTGTTCCTCATGAATCAACACAGCCTAGCGACCATCTCACATCCGGACGTCCTCCTAGTGCCTAGAGCTGTGCTCTGAATGCCATGCACACAAGTCAACGCTGATTCCCTGGGCTGAGGCGGAGAAAATGGGGGCAGGAGGAGAGAGAGGAGGAAAAGCAGGGCCGCCAGTGGTGGTCCCAGAGGACTTGCCATCATCTCCCTTTTCCCAAGTGTAATGATGCACCCATGTGTTTGGTTTAATTCGATAGCTATTTAGAGACAAGAAAGCTATCAAGGATTACAGCTTTTTGTGTGTGTGTGTGTGTGTGTGTGTGTGTGTGTGTGCAAGGTCTTAAGTACCTAAATATCCATCCATAGACTATCATGCTGTTGAGGTGTGGTCACTGATGAAAAGAAGTTAATAATTTACAATTTTGTTCAAAGGGAAATAGATACTAATTATCATGTTCTTATACATCCCATCAATGTTAGAAACATTCATAAAAGGTTTGAGATGATTTCATATGATGCTTACAGTTATTTTTTTTTATTGTCGGTGGAAAGATGATTGTTCTGTGCTTCCTTTCTGACCTCTGACCCCAATTGTGCTTACATTCACTTTTGCTAACTCCTAAATTTCCTGTAACAAAACCATCATTTAAAAATCCTATTGTTAAAAATGAAAGATGAAGAGAGAGAGGTAACTGGAAGAAATGTGTCATGATGGATGAGAGACAGACAGAGAAACAGAGAGAGAACGTAAGGAATAGATCTGTTTGGGGGATTGGGGGGGAAAAACCAACCAGATTTTCCAGAAAGTTAAGAGGGAAAATATTTTTGTTCTTGGAGTTTTTTAGCGTGCTTTCCAAGCCGTTGCATTCCTAAATATAACCAAAGATGATCACTTCAGAAGCCAGCCAGCATAAACATAGCAGATGTTTATATTTCAACATTAACAACATGACATTGGAGCTGCAGAAGATCTTTTAAGTTGGCTATATTTTATTTTTCTTAAAATTTTCCATCTTGAGTCCTCTTTTACCCTTTCCCCCTCCTCAGGGCCGTACGGTGTCAAGGAGAGGCAGGAAGGGATGGCGGAAGACCCGTCATTTCTCAGTGACATGAAGAGGGAAGAAATCAGCCCAGGCTCGCCCTAAAGCAGTACTGCTGACCTGTTCGAGTGCCTCTGGTTCACCCTGGCGCTTGTTGAAATGCAGCCTCTGGGAAGACGCAGGGAATGCTCATGCCAGTGGTGCATGCAGCTCTGCACGCAAGGACTAAAGAATTTGGGGAATTTTCAACCCAGTCTCACCTCACACTGGGAACCTCCAGTTGCAATGACTTCCTTCTAACATAATAGTTTTGTTTTGTTTGTCTTTGGTTTGGGTTAAAATACCAAATAACGAAACATCTCAGAAAGTCAGCTGATCAAGAATAAGGTATCGTAGCCGGGCGTGGTGGCGCACGCCTGTAATCCCAGCACTTGGGAGGCAGAGGCAGGCGGATTTCTGAGTTCGAGGCCAGCCTGGTCTACAGTGAGTTCCAGGACAGCCAGGACTACACAGAGAAACCCTGTCTCGAAAAACAAACAAAAAAACAACAAAAAAAAAAAAACAAAAAAAAAAAACAAAAGAATAAGGTATCGTTCAAGATCCTGTAAGAATGTGCGTGGAATAGGAAATAGAACTGGGACTGGGGGGAGGCCCTGCTATACAGAGGCCACAAACGTTTGGGGTCGGGTGAAGGGAAAGCCCTAAAGTATTGTCTGAGGACTTGGTTTCAACCCTAGAAATCACAGGCTGTGTTCTCTTGGGTCGTCATTTCCCTGGTTGAGTTTCATTTTCTGTCAGAATATCTCTTTAACTCTGGTGCATCGGGAGTCTATGGAGGAGAAATCCTTTACTGACATCAAGCAAGAACGGGAAGGATGTGCACTGCCAGGGACCTTGAGCCTCTGATGGTGGAAATTCCCTTTTGTCTGCCCAGATGTAGAAATGTTATTGGAGCAAGAGACTGGGAAACGTGCCTGCTTGGAAGCCCTAGTGCCCCGTCTTCCTGGTTTCGGCAACCTCGTCTTGGGAATCTGTCTCCATCCCCATGAAGTAAGGCATACGCTGTAGACAGAATTTCTAAGAGTAAAGGCCACACTTTGGCGTTCATAGTTCAAAGTCCTCAGTCCTCATTGCCTGTCTCCTTCCTCTAGACTGGTCAATAGGCAAAGTCTGCAGCCTCTTGCCTAAGGTCTCAACCAAATGGCTCAAATGCCCGTCTGCCTATGAACAAAAAAGCAGTGATCACAGGACACACACTTGCCGACAGCACCTGACTAGACTGAGTCTCCCAGACTGAGGAGATTCCAGTTCAGCCCCTCAGCTGCCAAGCAGGAGATCCGCAGCTTGGGAGGGGACGCTTCCTTCTCTGTGTTTGAGATAGTACCGTGTACAAAGTGAGAAACAGCCCCTACCACGATAAGCCCTGGGTGGGAGACGGGCCTGCCGGAGGGAGATTACTCGGGTCTCTATCAGCTAGGGCTACGTCAGGCTTAGAGGCTTGGACTCCTCGTCCCGAAGCTACCGGACAGACGAGCTCCTCGGCTCACCAGTCTCAGTAAGCGTGCCAGCTTCAGGCAGCTTCGGAGGGTTTCCCGAAGGCTCGGGGAAGGGCTACCAAGTCTGTCTACATTCCTGAGGTCCTCTTCCCCAGCTGAACCGCCTTCTGGGGTGCCCACTCGGGATGCGGAGACTCTGCCCACTACCAGAGTTGTTATTTTTACTCCAAGCCCAACGGAGGCCAGCCTGAATCATGTGGCTGGCTGGGACAAAGGCTGCTTTTTATAATGTTCTTCACTGGAATTTTTGGTGTCTGGAGAGGACTTCCTCTCCTCCCACAGTTAATTAACAACATCACACCATTTCCCTTTCCCCCACACAAAGTCTGTGCTTGCCTCTGAGGCCAGGCACGGGGGATCGCAGGTGTGGCTCGACACACCGTGAGGTTAACCTCAGACTTAAGCCTAGGGCCGTAACTTGGCCAGCAGCAGTGTGAAGTGCAGGGTAGTTTCCATTCTGGGCCTAGCTGGCAAGCGGGCACACGCCCAGGGCAAGCTAGGGACTTGTTTTCTAGTGTCCCAGTCAAGTGAGGGATGAGAGAGGAGGGTGGGGGACCAATGTGTGTTTGGCACATTTGTAAATTGTTTCTTCAACAAAGACCTTTTTAAAAAAAAAAAAAAAAAAAAAGACAACAGAGCGAAGCTTTATCTACGTGAATGAGAGGCGTACAAAAGAACGCGCTGTCCTGAGATCCGCATGAGTAATTGCGCATGACTTCAGCCTTCCCGTTGAAATGGTAGGAAGGTTGTGGGCATTCCAGCATTTTCCATAGGAAGGAGCTATGAGGAAGACCGCTGCGTGGGAGGCTTGAGCCTGAGGTACCGCGCAGGGTCTCAGTTTGCTTGATTGAAGCGCTTTCACCCTTCAGCACTTGGGAGGCAGAGGCAGGTGGATTTCTGAGTTTGAGGCCAGCCTGGTGTACAGAGTGAGTTCCAGGACAGCCAGAACTACACAGAGAAAAACAAAAAAAAAAAAAACAAAACACCAAAAAAAAAAAAAAAAAAAAAAAAAAAAAAAAAGGATTCAATTACTCCAGAGGTAAAAGCAGCTAAAGATATTTTGGAAGGTTTCCCTGTGTAGTTTTATTAGATAGCCACGTTGAGAACCAGTATCATAGGCACACAATGAGTACATGTTGAGAAAGTGCAGGAATAAGCCAGGTGGGACCAGAAAGAACAAACCAGGGTTGTGCCATCTTTATGAACGTCAGCTTTGATTCTGTCTTTTTGAGAGAGTTGCCTTCTCTGAGCCAGCAGAGAACCAGAAGCTAACACGCGAAATCGGAGAGTATGCCGTTGTCTCCTGTGTCTCCTGTCTCTGCGCACACTCATTGCCTGGGCTTTGGAGGAATTCCAGCCAGGAGCTGAACTTTGAACTTTCCTCTGCTATGACTTGCAGCCTGACTTGAATCCCGCCCCCCTCCCCCCAGATCTTTAATTTAGTGGACACAATAAAAAATTTAAAGAGCACAAATAAAATACTTGTACCATTCCAATATGTAATTATCTACAGAGAAGAGCATAATTGTAATTAACTGCACCACCTAGTTGGTTCACAACTTTTACCCTGATTGTTGCTTGTCGAACATTGTTGGATAGCTAAATAGAAGCAAGAGTCTACAGCCAAGGAAACCCCACCCCCACCAGTGACGATTATGTTAACGAAAGAAGTAAGGGTAAACACACTCAGGAAGAGAGGAAACAAATATGGAAGCAGTAAATGGCCTTGTAAAGAGGAGAGCAAGGGTGTTAGAGTCTACTCTTCGTGTTGGTGCTCTTAACCTACCTGACCTTGGGTCTCTCGTCTGCTGAATGGAGTGACATTTGTTTCTTTCCATATTTTGAGACAGAGACTAGGAGTCAGGACTCCACCATGAGGGCCATCAGGATTGCACAGCCTTCTGAGCAACAGGCTCAGCTCCCCCATCCTCCACCTCAGAGCTTTGGTACACGTGTGTACATGTGGTGCATGCTTGTGCCCCTATGTGGGAGAGCATCAGGAAGATAGCAGTGCAGCAACTGCTGGGATGTAAGAGCCTGGGAACGAAGAGGAAGAGGCTTGGCTGTGAGCCTGGCTCTCCCACACACGGCGGGCGGTTCAGGGAGGAGAGCTGTGCCTATCACACTTATCAGCCGGGGCTTCATCTAAGGAAAGGCCAGGAGTGGAGAGCGGGCCTCAAGCCTGCCTGCTAGCCCATGAGTGTCTCACAGGGAAGATGCCCTAATTAGGGGCCACGCCGACCTTCCACTCACCAGAGGATCCTGGAGGGAAATAAATATCTCAATATTGGGGTTGCGGACTTGAGCAGCGGACCCACGGATTAATATACCTTCAAACGGAGGTAGAGATAGGAAGCCCAGGACCACAAGATAACCCAAGGAAAACCAACTGTTGCAAAATGAACACACATGGGCACACTGGAGGCCAAGCCCAGAGGAAAGGCGGGCAACTGAAGACACAATTGCTGTGAGAGGGATATTGTGCAGGTTGCTATGGAAAAGAACGAGTAAATAAAAAAAGGAGATTGAAAAGTAAGACAGTAAAACTCAACAAAGTAGTGACTAACAGGACAATTATAGGGAGGGGGGTGCGTAGATAGAAGTGATTCAAACGCTAAATAAAAAATATGGAAAATTGGATCCAGTTTTGTAGACCCAGAACAGAGAAATCGTGGGGGGGGGGGGGAATGATTGGGGAATAGCTGGGGGGAAGAGGAATTATGGGACATATGGTGGGGGGGAACTGGGAAAGGGGAAAGCCTTTGGAATGTAAACATAGAATATAGAAAATAAAAATTAAATAAAAAAATATGGAAAAAAGAAAAATGTGAAAAAATGACAGTGCTTTGAATTATGTCATAAATACACCTCTGCTTGTTGAAGCAATACACACACACACACACACACACACACACACACAGCATATCACTACATTTGGAGGTAAGAGCTGTGTGACATTTACAAAAATTGAATGAGATCAAACCAACAAGGGGAGGAGAAAGGGAAACTGCTTGCTTTGCTTTTCTCCGTGCTGGGTGACGGTATGGCCAGAAGGGTGCATTGTGGAAGCAAGACACTTTAGCCAGCCAGTGCGTGGCCAGCACCACCACTGGGCTTCCCAGCCTCTGAGAAAACGCGTTCGAGGCCACCCAGTGCAACGAGCTGGCTCTGT
This sequence comes from Apodemus agrarius, assembly GCA_964023405.1. Classification (NCBI taxonomy): domain Eukaryota; kingdom Metazoa; phylum Chordata; class Mammalia; order Rodentia; family Muridae; genus Apodemus; species Apodemus agrarius. Next base: position 81,978,230 of record OZ030005.1, on the reverse strand, counting down.
GGCATCTGCTTCAGGCAACCCTAGCAGAGGATGCAGAGCCACAAAGGATGCGTTCTGACCTCCTTCCGTCCATGTGACAGAAGTGCCCCGAGCAAGGCAAACCCTGTTGGGGAGGAAACGCAAAGAAAATGGGCAAAAGACTGTGACCCCCCAAAAAAGCTCAGGGCTTCCCTGGGGCCTGCCCAGTATCAGGTAAGACAAACTCTGGAAAATCCATACTCAGATAAATCCAGGGCCTTCCAGAGCTAAGAAGGAGAAAGCTTTCGACACTTCCAGAAAAGAGAGACACGTTACCACAAAGAAATAGAAATGAGATTGATTTTCACATAACTGGATGAAGGTAGTAAGGAGGCAGGAATTTGAAAAAAAATTTTTTTTAAATTGTTTTAGATTATTTTATACATAGAAGTTTAGCCGGTGTGTGTGTGTGTGTGTGTGTGTGTGTGTGTACACACGCACACACAATGTACGTTCCTGGTGCCTGCAGAGGTCAGAAGAGGAAATCAAGGCCCTTGTGTTCTCATATGGGTGCTGGGAACAGAACCCAGGTCCCTCTGTAAGAGTGACCAGTGAGTGCTCTTAATCACAAAGCCATCTATCTATCTCCCTATGTCCCAAAAAAGAAAATAATCTTGAGTTTTGAGCTATGTACTCTGCTGGCCACGATAGCATTCAAAGAAGATAGCAAAATATGGGTGTCTTCTAACCTGAGGCTTCAAAGCATTTGCCTCCGGTGCTCTTTCTCCTAAGAACTGTTTTCCTTCCAACTTTAGGCTCTGTGCTGCTGGAGCAAGCGCTCACGAAATTCTAGAGGGAAGATACTACGCGCATAGAACAGTGGTGAGGAGAGAAACGCTTGATGCAGAGTTGTTGATTAAGTTCCAATGCCCCATGTGGAAAACAATATCAATCTATAATTAACCCCAAACAAGGAAAACACAGCAAGGATTGGGGAAGAATAATCCGGTACAAATACGAACTGAAAAATTCATACTGTACAAAAAAGTACTTAAACCTAGGGCAGGAAAAAAAAAAAACTTGGCTTCCCTAACCAACAGAAAATAACTGCAGAAGGCTGGGAGAGGTGGATCAGTGGGTAGAGGGGCTTGCTGTGTAAGACTGACAGCCCGAGTTCAATTCCTACCAGCCATGGAAAGGTAGCGATGTCTTCCGATTTTCCGAAAGCACAGAGCTGCTGCACGCATACAAAGTAATAATAAATATAATAAAAATTTTGTAAAACGACTGCAGACCTGAACCGTGCTGTTGGACGGAGTGTCAGTATTGAAAAATTGCCAGTTCTCCTTGAATTGATCTCTAAACAATAAAATCTCAATTAAAAGTCGGATTTTGTAATGTGTGTGTGTGTGTGTGTGTGTGTGTGTGTGTGTGTGTGAAACTTGATGAGCTGATTTCTATAGCTCATCTGGAGGAGACAGGTGGCAGGATTTCCACTGAGCTAAAGCTTCAGCGAGCCAACGGAACGGGCTCAGTGGTTCAGTCTAAGTCCTGCCCTGTCAGTAAAAACAATAAAGTTCCTTAGCAGTTATAGGTCCTATCAGACTGAATCTCCCTAACACTGTACCTGCCTGAAAGCCCCGTGTTTCTGGTGGGTCTTAAACGAGCTGCGGATTGCAGGCCTTATCGCCTTTACTCTCCTCACCTCTCAGCGCATGGCAGGGACTCTCCGAGCACCATCTGTGCTCACCAGCCTGAGCAACTGTTGTCTGCCTGCGGGACTGCCGAGTTCCCCTTCTGCTCCTTGCCTGCAGCCCCACGTGCAGCAGAGGTAGCCTGGGCCTCTGATAACAATCCTGCTGAGGCTAGCACATACAGTTCCCCAACAGGGTAGACCAGGCTCTGGAAACGGAATGACTGGGACCTGAGGGGAGGAGGGGAAATAAGATGAGAAAAGAGTTTACCAGGAAGCTAGGCTGGGGGCGGGATAGGAGGGACTGCTGAGTGGAAAAGAGAGGCTGGAACAGGGCTCAGAGCATCTTAAGGCCAGTGAAGGGAGTGGGAGAGAGGCAAGAACCAAACATACAAGATTTGAATCCTAAGTGTGAGAAATACATATATTACATATATATTATACATGATATATATCTTTTATTATATGACATAAATATGTAACATAGTGTAAATATCATATAATAAAGGTAAATGTATGGATTCATCACAGAGCAGGCCAATTAAATAATCAAATGCTTTAATGGGCCCCAGAGTGTGGTAGGGAACAAGGAAAGGGCATGGGTCATAGCTGTGTGACATGGAGCAGGTTCCTTTCCCCAGAATTTTACTCTTTAGTCTGGGTCCTTCTAAGCACTACATGAGTGCAGAGAAGTAACATTTTCAGCCCTCTTCATCCACTGTTCAGTGAATCCAAATTTCTCTCTCCTTCTATCAAACACATCACCTACACAGAGGATGGGCCAAATGAGCCTGGTTTGATCTCCAGCATTAGCAAGTGCGTGTTATTGGCAGACTCTGCTCTAAGCCATTTGCAGTTTAGTATTCAATCCTAACAATAACCCTGTGACATAAATAACTTATTATTCCCAGTTTACAAATGAGAAATTTTGGACTGGAGAGATGGCTCAGCGGTTAAGAGCACTGACTGCTCTTCCGAAGGTCACTGAGTTCAAATCCCAGCAACCACTTGGCGATTCACAACCACCCATTGTGAAATCTGACGCCCTCTTCTGGTGCGTCTGAAGACAGCTACAGTGTGCTTAGTAACTATAAATAAATCTTTAAGCCGGGAGTGAGCAGGGCTGACCAGAGCGAGCAGAGGTCCTGAATTCAAATTCCCAGCAACCACATGGTGGCAGCTACAGTATACTCATATACATAAAAGAGAGAGAGAGAGAGAGAGAGAGAGAGAGAGAGAGAGAGAGAGAGAGAGAGAGAGAGAGAGAATTTAGGCTAAAGATGTTAAGTAATTTGCCCAAAGAGCTGAGGGAATGAAAGGCTCTAACTGTAAGGCCCATGGTCTAACCACTTAGCTGTTCTCCTTTCCATCAGAAAGGCAGAGAGCAGAAAGCAAAGCCACTGAGGGGCCTGGGGGAGACACTGATGGAGGGGTCCCCTCTGGGTGTGGGAGCATCTTGGAAGCTTTGGAGAAATCCCCCTTCTGACAGTGGGGTCTGAGGGGGACAGCACTGCCACAATGACAGCACCACTGAGCCATCTCTGCAGTCCCGAAGTCTGGTTTGGAGAGGCGGTAGCCTGACTTACATGACAGTAAGGTCACAAGCCCTAACTATCTAACCTGTCCATCCTCAGATTCCTCATATTCATAAATGATGTAAGGGTTATTTTTTTAATGCTGCAAGCTTTGGGTGGTAATTTGTTTTGCAACAAGACATAAGCAACACAGTGCCTGCTCCTTGTACTTCAGGCCTCCTGCTCCTCCCATAGGCACTCGCGCACGGTGTAATTACCCATTTGCTTGTTTATCTCATCACACTCTGAGCTGAGGGAGATCATATTTCCACTGCCTTTGTGCCCTGACCACCTGGCACACGCCTGACTGATCTGTAGCAAGTAGCCACAATATGTTGTTGGATAAATAACTCTCACCAGTGCAGAGCATTAGGATCAAAAAAAAAAAAAAAAAAAAAAAAAAAAAAGATTCCTGTTTCTGCGCTCTCATCTGCTCCTCAGGAAGCACTGAGGGGTAAGTAGTCACCGACAGGGCCACTGAGACATAGTGCCTTGTGTACAGATCTCACCGTTGGTAACGGATAAAATCAAGACTCAAACCCAAGTCACCCAATTCCTACCCTATGCTCCTTCCGCTAACCAACTGTCCTTCTCTTAGCTTGGAGAAAAACTAAGAGATCAGTGTTAGCCAGTCATGAGCAGAGCTCAGTGGGGGAGATCCTGGGTAAGAGCTGGCCCGTTTGTGGAGTTGGAGAGCTGAGTGGTTAGGCACGCTGACTGTTCTTCCAGAAGTCCCGAGCGCAATTCTCAGCACTCGCATGGTGGCTGATAATTATCTATGACGGGGTCTTCTGCCCTGTTCAAGCGTGCAGATACACATGTCGACAAAGCACCAAATACATAGTTAAAGAAATCTTGGGGGCAGAGATGTGGCTCATTTGTGAGTTGGCCCGTTCTGCAGGCCTCACTCTCTAAGACATTTAAAAATCTCATTTAATGGTTATGAAAATGTTGAATAGGGAATCTTTTTTTTTTCTTTTGTGTCTAAGAAAACTAAGACAGGATCTGACATCTATACAATAGGCTGTAGAGTTAAATGTATTCAAACTCTTAGTTCAAGGGTATTTTAAATTTTTTACTTATTTAATGTATATGGGTGGGTTTTTGTTGGTTTTAAGGCATTGTTTCATTTTCTGAGATTACCCTGTGAGTATCTAATTCCTGCCTTCCCTTCCCTCCTTCAAACAGCCCTGTGCACCTCCCCCTCCTCCATGCCTAACTCTCTTTCAAATTCATGACTTCATTTTCTTTAATTTTTGATATATATATTTCTAAATTCATAAATACAACATGCTCTGTCTGCACAATGTTACTTGTATGTATATGATTTCAGGAGTGTCCATTTGACGTTAGATAACCGGTTAGCGTGCTCTTCCCTGGGGAAGACAGTTTCTCCCGGTCTCAGCACTCCTTGCTCGCCTGTGGCACTTTGTCTAGTGTTTGAGGCCTCATGAGCTTTTCCCCATCCATGTTACATGTCTGTTGGTGTCATCCTCGATCACGTCATGTTTAAGCAGCCATGCTGGTGAAACTCCATGTTTTGCCTGTGTCCCATGTGCATAGCTAGTGTCCTAAAGGGCCAGAAGAAGAGAGTAGATCCCCTGCTACTGGAGTTACAGTCTGTTGTCAGCTGCTGTGCGGGTGCTGAGAATCAGATCTGAGTTCTCTGAAAGAGAATCCGGTGTTCATAACCTCTGAGCCATCTCTCCGGCCCCCAAACTGTTTCCTTTTCCCAACATTATATGTTTCGGCTCCAGGTGTGATTCCTGATTACACTAGTGGCACGTGGGACGAATGCCACAGCCTCAGACCATACCTCGATGGTTGTGCTCCATCCCATGTCCAAGCTAGGTTCCTGTCACTGATGCCTGGGACCAAGCTCAATGCTTTCTACTGGTATATCAGTGGATGAAAAGAAACACACTGTTGTGCCTGGAGACTGCTTCAGTTTCATAACTTTAAAATGAGAAAAACGATTATTAAGGTGATTAAATGGAAAGGCATTTGTTTGCTCTTATGTTTTATTGAGACAAGGTCTCTGTGTAAACCTAGATGTCCTGGAACCGTGTAATCCAGGATGGCCTTGAACTCACAAAGACCCATGTGTATCAGTCTCAAAGGGTTGGGATTAAAGATTAAAGACAGGCACCACTACCACCACCTCCTGCCTATTGTGTGTCTGTATACATGTGTATCCATGCTTGTATATGTGTGTGCAGGCACATAGAATACACATACATGTTGAGGTGTGTACACACAGAGGCCAAAAGGAGAGCATATGATTCCTGGAGTGGGACTTATAGGAAATCGTGAGCTGCCCAGTGTGGCTGTGGAGTATTGAACTATGGTCCTTTTCGAGAGCAGCAAGCATGCCCTCTGGCTCCCTGCCTGATGTTTCTGAAGTAGTTCTCACTGGCCTAAAACTCGCTACTGAACTCACTTGCCCAAGAGCCTCAGGGATCGTCCTATCTCTTCTTCTCCAGCACTGATTATAAGTCTGTGCTGCCATGCCTAACTTTGTGGTTGGGGGAGGTGGGGGAGAGTTTTGTTATTGTTTTCTAGGCAATCACTTAACCAATTGGTCTTACCCCAGCCTGAGAAGGCGTATTTAAAATGCCTATCACACAGTAGGTGTTCACAAGCACACACATATTCTTTTCCCCTCTGGCTGTCTCCTATGTTCCACCTTTCAGGACGAGAGCACAACCCCCTGTTGTGAGCCTCTCTTCTCGACTGTAAGCTGGAGACCTCAGCAGCAGGTGCAGAAACACGAGAAATGGAAACTCATTAAGTTCCTGTGCAGTCTCCAGAGCGAAAGGAGATCTGCCACAAGAGTTTTCCACTCTCCAGCTGCACAGTGGGACTGGGGACCTCTGCCCTTGGACGGCCGGTATTCTGAGAAGTCAGACATGGGGTAAGCCTCAGCTGCTCTGTGGGCCATAATGGAATGTGGCTCAGGGCTGCCTGACGCCATGTCGAGTTGGGTAAATTTAGTCTGTTCTCAGTCCTCTGAGAGACCTTTCACCTTGAGGACTCAGTAACTAGAAAAACATCCCAGGAGCCAACAGTTTCACATTCTCCAGTGAGCCATGGAGGAGACTGTTGTTGCCTGGATAGCAGGACAAACCCATGAACTGTGAGAGGGATCTAAATTTGATGTGCAGAAATAGAGCGATGATCCTTGGGCTAGAAGATACAAGCTCCCTGCCAGAAATTATCTGGGCTCTGTCTTTGTGTACCAAGCAATACATTTATTTTTCTTAAGACTTTACTTATTTTATGTACGTGATGAGTACACCGTAGTTGTCTTCAGACACACCAGAAGAGGGCATCGGATCTCATTACAGATGGTTGTGAGCCACCATGTGGTTGCTGGGAATTGAACTCGGGACCTTTGGAAGAGCAGCCAGTGCTCTTAACCGCTGAGCCATCTCTCCAGCCCAACCAATACATTTAGATTGAGCTGTCCAAGGTCTCACGGGTGAGCAGTGGAGGTGATCGGGCCAAAGACAATCCTAAATTCCACAGTCCCACTTGAAGTTTGCAGAAGTTATTCAAAAGAACCTGATAAGAACCTGGTAGATCCAGGTATTGTGGAAGGTCTTTGGCTTACATGTCTGAGAAGCTTGCCCTTAAGCACTGCTCTCCCACCTTTTATGCTTAGGAAAGATACCACTAGAGCAGGAAGGTTGGCTCAGTGGTTTAGAGCACTTCCTGTTCTTGCAGAGGACCCAGGATCCATGCCCAGTGCCCACATCAAGGCTCAAAACCATCTGTAACTCCAGTTCCAGGGGATCCAGTGCCCTCTTCTGGCCTTCACCCGCACCAGGGACACTCGTGATACACATATGTATGTGACAGTCAAACACTCACATGTATAAAATAAAATAAAACTTAAAACTAAAGATAAAATGTTTTTAAAAAAGAAAAAAAAAAGATACCTACCCATATCCAGCTCTAAGTTCTCTTATCTGTAAAGAAACGGTGACAGGAATGCCTGGTTTACAAGTCAGAGACAAAAACACATGACATCACCAAATGCAAAGGGCGGTGTTCAGTTAGTCATTTTATTGCTACATTGTGTTTGGAGGGAGGGGAATAACAGTCGCAGTCGGAGTACAGACCATGTAAAGTTCAATTGAACTTGTTTCAGACGACCCTCGGAGCCCCTCCGAAGTGCTAACATACTGAAAATGAATGGCCTTTGGACTAGAGGAACTCACGCTTCTGCCACTGACACAGATGGATGAGTAAGCGAATGCCGTCAGGGATCTGAGTGATAAAGGCAAGTGGAGAGGCTCCAGCCGAAGAGCGGAGGTGGTACCTGGACATCTGAGGGAGGCGGGGGCGGCCCTGCCCAAGAAGCAGCTCTGGCATTCGGACAATTGGGTTTTAAAAGGCGACCAAGCAAGAACTCACCAGCTGGAGTGGATGCAGGAAGCTGTTGCGATACCTTTAAGAGCATGAAGAAAAGCCACGGCGGAATGGAAGCTCACTGTGGGGGGAGGGGCGTGGAGCAGCTGCATATCATTGCCGTGATGGAGTCTGATCAGCCAAAGATGTTCCCGGAGGACCTAGCCTGTCTGCTCAAGAGTCAGGCTTTGCTCTGGGGGCAACAAGGAGGCTGGGCCGACGAGCAAAACAACAGCGTGATTGATGTGCGTGCGTGCGTGTGTGCAGGCCTGTGCATGTGCACTTTTGTTTTGAGACAAGGGTTCAGTGTGTGTGTGTGTGTGTGTGTGTGTGTGTGTGTGTATGTGTGGTGTGCACACGTGTGTGTGCCCAGGCTGGTCTCTAACTCTTAGCAGTCCACCTGTTTCAGCCTCCCTCCCAAGTGCTGAGATTAACATTTATATGACACACCATATACCAGAATTTTTTTTCCAAAAATATAACTGAGTATAGTATGGGTATAAAATGGAAAGACTGGAGGCCAGGAACCTTGAACCTGTGGAGATAAGCAGCCCATCTAAATCATTTCTTAATCACTGTGTAGATCAGACAGTGATCTAGAAGATGGCTAGGCCTGGCTCTCAGACTGAACTTGGCTAACTCGCTCCCTTATGTACATCTCTGAAGCCTGCCTGTTGTGTCAAAGTCCTAGAGAGCGACTGAGATGTATAAGCAGGAAGAGAAAGCTACAAAGGGTCAGTTAGGCTTGAGTCAGTCCAAGGCTCACCCAAACCCGTGGTTTGCCACTGCTTTGCAGAACACTCAGCACTTTCCCCTGCCTACCCACTTCCTGAGGTCTACATTCCCAGGGAGAATGAAAACCTTTACTGGAGGCAATCATTCATCCGTCCCCCCATGGGACATACTGACAGAGCTTTAGTCTAGTCTCTGACTGATTCGTGAGAGATGGAAGACAATTCTGTCCTCAGAGGATTCATGACTTAGTTCAGCCATGAAAACTGTGGACAAGGCCTGGTGGTATGAATGTCAATCCAACAAGAGGGGCGCGCCTACTGCTGCAGGAGCTTGAACGAGGGCAGGAGACAGTCAGAGCAACCTGAAGCAGAGAGCCCTGTGCTAAACTCTGAATGTCAAAGAGGGTATGGAGAAACCCTAGGCTAAACAAACACTATCGGCTCTCTGGGTTTGCAGGGCAGGCGGCAGTGATTAGAATTCTTTGCACTCCTAAAGCTGGATGCATGCTCTGTCTCTTTCCATTACTCTGCCAGGCCTAAAGTGTGGCTTATGGCACTAAAATCCAGTTTTCCTCTCCCCTAAACTACCAAGAGGTAGCATTGGTCTGCCATTATCTCATCTCCTCTGTTAGTTTCTGCTTCAAGGTACCCCATTTCTGATCTCAAGGATTCCCCAACAGAGAGAAATCATGGGAGCTCTTCCTAGGCAGTTCCCAGTTCATTGTCATTTATCTCTCTATTACATATTAACATGCGGGCTCAGTTTCTGAATAGCTTTTACACAGTGAAATGGGAGTGCCATGATCTCTCCACATTGGGACTACCACACAGTTTAAGGTGTTTGTCCTATGAGAGGATCTGCATTCAACATTATTTTTCTTCTACTTGTCTTCAGTGAGGCACACCCGGTCACCATTTTTCCCCTGAGCACGCTCTCTCTATATGGTTTTCTGAGGCGTTCCTGTCTCTGTTGCCACCTACCTTTTGGTAGTCTCATTAATAAAGCTCTGTCATGACATGTGTGATGCGGAATTTTAATCATCTCTTTATTTCAGCCCTTCCATTGGACAAAAATCTCTGTGGCCTACTCATTTTTCTTCTCTAGTTCCTACACGTGGTGACATCAGTTAGTATTTGAAGAATGAATGAATTTGTAAAAGACTGGACAGATGCCTTTGGAACAAGCTCTTATCAACAGAGCATTACTCTAGGGGTAAGCTGGCCATGCAGAAGGGACCCCTGGAGAGCCAACCTCTCAGAGCTCCCTGCTGCCCTATAGGGAAGGCCTGAGTGCTCAGCCTGGTGCTGGGAACCAGTTTCCCCTGACCGAATGGAGTTCCACCTTCCAGGGAAACACTTTAAGACAGAAAGGAAACAACTCAAAATAGCTTCAGGAAGTCTCTGAAACTGACCAGATTCGCTGGCCCCCTCCTTCTCAAAGAAAGCATGAAAGACGACTGAGAGTCACTTTCAGATATCCCAAGCTGCAAAGAAACCTCTGACAAGCCCAGCTCCTAGAAAGAAGCCAAGATGATAGAGCTACCTGCAAGAAAGAGGTCAGCTTAGGTCAACTGGTCCCACTTGGAAGGAGCAGGCTTCAACCTGCTGAGCGGCCTGTTAGCTGTGTGCCAGGTCCCCAACTTCTGTGAGCTGTCACCATGCTGGGGTGGGCTTTGGTGAAGCTGGTGTCTTTGAGTCACTTCTGCTCCTGTAAGGAAACCATCACTCACATTCCTGTAAGCAACCCCAATGACACTCACTGGAAATTGGATTTTGGTGATATCTGTACTTTGATCTCTTGTGGGATCTTGAGTAGTGTGTTTGCGTGTGCAGTGCGTTGCATGTGTGTGTGTGTGTGTGTGTGTGTGTGTGTGTGTGTGTGTGATGCATCCCAGGAAATCTTGTCACAGAATACCTTGGTCTTGAGTTAGTCATGAGAAAGATGTTCTTTCAGAGAACGGGGAGGAGACAACATCTCAGACTTTAATTGCTTGGGCCCTGTCTGTCCTCATTTCTCTAAGCCCATTTCTTCGGGTTTGTGCTACTTTGGATGAATCTTATTCATGAATTAAGTACTATTAAAGATGTGCTACTTGACCTGAATTTCGCCTCAACATTAATGCAGTGGAAATCACTAAAGAGAAGTAAATTAAAGTTAATACTCACCAAAAAGAAATGACTAGTCTCTGGTTTATTATTAGAACTGAACTTCAATCTAATTTTTTATAGTAAGATCAAAAATACTAAGAAGTCTGATTGCCTATCTGTATATACCATATGCTAGGACTCCTCAGCCAAGGCCAAATATGGGAAAAGTCAAACAGTGTATAGGAAACAAATAAATGAATCATAGTGTTGGGTAAACTGCAATTTGGCCAAGACCCATGAACACAAACCAAAGAAGTGTCTCTGCAAAGATGTAAGAAATAGTTTTGGAAACAGTTCAGAAGTGGATTTGAGTTTGAATTTGACCCAAAGAAATGAGTACAGCTGAACCTTGTCCTGTGGACATAACACCAAATGTTTTCCGCTAGTTCGTGTCTGCTCGCCGGCTTGTCTACAGATCACGAGAGAAGCTCCCTGCAGAGTGAGCTGTGCTCCAGAACGACCTTAGCCATCATGATGTGTGGCTAGCCGGAGCCAGGCTGATCCCTGACTGTGGGAAGCAAAGACAATACAGTCTAAAAGCTAAGCAACCGAGTGAGTTCTGGGCTCAGGCATGCCACCAACTCTATACTGTTTGGTCCTATACCTGATTTGTCATTTAGTTATAATAGGATGTTTTAATTTATGGAATCACTGTTTTATAGCTAAAGTCACCTGTGGATAACCGAAAGTAAAAGGAGGAAAGAATGTGGGACTAAGTTTTTCAAAACCCGCCACATTTTGTGGGCTATGTTCTAAACCCAAAAGGAAAGATAAAAGTGACGAGGTACAAATCCTCCTGTCTCAAGAACTGTAGGAAGTCTCAGGAGATGGCTAAGTGGGTTAGTGCACATACATGATGACCCAGCTTTGCACTCTACACATTGATGGAAAAGAACGTGGGGGCAGGGGAGGTGGGTCAGTGGGAGTAAGCACTTGCTTTTCCAGGGGACCACAGCTCAGTCACCAGCACCCATATCAGGCAGCTTACAACTGCCTGTAACTCAAGCTCCGGTGAATCCAACGCCCTTTCCAGGCCTCTGTTCACACACACACACACACACACACACACACACACACACACACACAGAGAGAGAGAGAGAGAGAGAGAGAGAGAGAGAGAGAGAGAAAGAGAGAAGACAGACAGACAGACAGACACAGACAGAGAGACAGAGAATCAGAAAGTCAGAAACACAGAATCTTAAAATAAAATAAAATATTTAAATAATTTTTAGAAAGAAAGAGAAAAATATGGAAACAGTAAAAATTATGAGAGAACATTCCAGAGCAACTGGCTGGCTGTGTTAGAAGGCATGAAGCAAACAGGGGGGGAAGAAGATGGGCGCTCGCATCAGGGCCAGGCTGGACGCTTCGCTTGTGACAAGGGTCTTTTCTAATCTAGTCTCAGTACATTGCCAAACTGATGAATTTACGGCCAAAAAAAACAAAAAAAAAAAAACAAAAAACAAAAAACAAACAAAAAAAAACATGCCTCGAGAAAATTTTGACAAGATAATTAAACAAATGAGACGGTTCAGAGTAAAGAGATGAATCTGGTCTAAAGACCAAAAAAAAAAAATGCAAGGGGTCGGCGTATCTCAAATCCTCACCGAGCTTTCTGTTTGTCAGCTGTGAGTCTCTTCCCGGATATGCTTCAGTGGACAGTCCACTGGGTGAGTGCTCACACATCAGAGTCTCAGATGGAAGCCAGATGGAAGGCAAGAGTCCTCAAGAATCATGGGAGCTTTTAAGGCGTCTTCAGAAATAGCAGGGGTGTAACTTGCTGCCATAATAATGCAATATGTAATTATGTATTGTCTCTGTGCTTATTTTAGAACTGATGGGGTCTTTAGAAACTGTATGGTCTATACCCATGTATTTTGCAGATGAAGCTAAAATGGTTAAGTGGATTGACTTACAGTGACCCAGGAAATCAATAGTAAAATAATGTTTTTAAGACAATACAGTTTTGGATAGACTGCGTGAAATCTCCCACACAATAAGTGGTACTTATAACATGATGATCTTCCTGTGTGTCCTGACATATGATCTTGGCTGCACTTTGCTGGGGAAATGTCTTGTTTAGTCAGATCCCCAGTGTCTGCTAGGGACGTTTAGCTGCTCTTGGCAGCGTGTGCTCCTCCGAGGGCAGTGATCATCGCATACATGTTTTATCACAAGTGAAGCCTGCTTGAATCTTCTGTGATCGTAGGCTGGAGTCCGGCATCCTAAGAAGTCATACTCGGTCTATCGCAAGGCCCAGCGGCTGCTCTGCTCAACTCCACTTCCCCTTCTGCTTACAGATATTGAGGACTCGCTGTGTCTGTAACCTCGAGTAAATTACCAAAGGTTCAAAGGCTGTGGCAATTAAGAAATCGCGTGGCCTGTCAAGATGGCTCAGCAGGTAAAAGTGCTTATCTCCAAGAATGATGACTTGAGTTCCGCTCCAGAGCCCATAACGAGAGAGAGATCAATTTCCAGAAATTGTACCTGATTGCCACATATACACGCCTCACCTCACGCATCATATATGCACAATAAAATAAAATAATTTGTTTAAGAAGTATATGTGTATATATATATATATATATATATATATATATATATATTGGTTTTTTTCGAGACAGGGTTTCTCTGTGTAGCTCCGGCTGTCCTGGAACTCACTTGGTAGACCAGGCTGGCCTCGAACTCAGAAATCTGCCTGCCTCCGCCTCCCAAGTGCTGGGATTAAAGGCGTGCGCCACCACCGCCCGGCTAAGAAGTATATTTTTGACATGGCCACCACCCTGTGTTCCTAACTCATCTGTTGCCAGGGCTGCTCTGAAAACCCCTACATCTTCAGGTATCTAATCCAACAACTTTCAATCTTTCCTTCTCTTTGCTACCAGAAATAGCTCTTTAAAATGAACCATGTCATTACTCCTGTCTGAAACCTGGGATGGCTTAGCTTGCCTACAAAATAGAACCCACATCCCAGCACGGTGTCCATACCCTCTACCATCTGTTACTTTCCCCGTGGGACCTGATAAATAAGGCATGGATGACTACTGTCTATGCAGAGGACCTTTTACCAGCATGCCCCCACTGGTATTCAACAATGAAATTAACTAAGTACCCACCCACATGTGTTGGATGTTTCTTATTGTCATTTGGGTTCTTTGTTTTGTTTTGTTCTGTTTTTTAAAATAGGGTCTCTTGTAGCCGAGGCTGGCCTTGAACATAATATGTGCCCAAGGTTGGCTTTGATTTCCTGATCTTCCTGATCCCATCTGCCAAGTGCTGAGATACCAAGAGGTCACCTCCATGCCTGGCCTCAATGTGCTAGATCTGAATAATGAGTATTTTATCGTAAGATAATATTAAAAAAAAAAATGAGGACCTAGAATTTAGAGCTCTGCCTTTGGGGGAAGTTGCTGGCCTTTCTGCTGAGCAGCCTCTGTTTCTCCATCTGTGTACTAAAGGGTAGAGCTAAATGATTCCCTAAGGGCTTATAGTCCCTGGGGCTAGAATCCTCTGGACGATCTAACCAGAACCGCTAACCCACAGCTAATCCCCAGCTCAGCCTCTTGACTGAGCCTCTTACTGCGTCTGTCTCATCTCTTCCTCACTAGCTCGTGGGCTCTGCTGGCTCGTGGCACCAAACAGAAATGTGCACTACGGTGAACAGACTGAGGAGCTCTCTGCACCTTCAGCTGGGCCTCCATATTCAGACCAAGAAAAAAGAAAAAAGAAAAAAGAGAAGGCCAGAGGAAATGGTTAAGTCAGTAAAATGCTTGCCTCAGTTCATACCTAGAACCCATTTGAAAAGACAGGGCTGCCTGCCCTTGTGATCGGTGCTGGGGACAGGGAGACAGGTGGATTGCTGGCCTCACTGGTCAGTCACACCCAAACAGTAACTTTCAGGCCAGTGAGAGACCTTGTCTCATACAAAACAAAGCACAAACAAGAAAGAAAATGGTGGTGCCTGAGTAACATCTGGTCTCTACACATGCACACACACACACACACACACACACACACACAGAGAGAGAGAGAGAGAGAGAGAGAGAGAGAGAGAGAGAGAGAGAGAGAACCATGGGACTAGACAGATGGCTCAACGAGTATATAAATGTGCTTTCTGCCAAGTGTGCTGGCCTGAATTGGATCCCTCAGACAGACAGACGACAGACAGACAGACAGACAGACAGACAGACACACACACACACACACACACACACACACACACTCATGGGCGCATGCGTGCACTGGAAAAGAAAGACAGAAAGGAGAAGAAAAAGATGTTCACTCCACTCCAGGAAGAGCTAATGCTGACTCAGTGTGCTGTCGGTCTGGTCTTGGAGCAGGAAGTTGTGTAGACCCACAGGGCTTTGCAGGCTTATGTAAGAATAAGAGCAAAAGGTCAAATAAGCAAGAAAAAATGTCCCAAGGGGGATTTTTACAAGGCAGGAAGGCTTTGGGGGTTCCCACTTGGGGGACGCTTTCATGCACTAGACGCCTCATCCTGGCTGGTGCCTCTACCAGTCCGGCTTTGCTAGCCCCCTTCACAGCGGGGCGATTCGAGGCTCTGATACTCATAACTACATAGTAAATAACCATGGGGCTCAAGTGTATCCCTCCAAGGTCCTGAGTTCTTATTTGTGTACAGCCCGTGAAGCCTCTGAAGGGAATTTAGAAAGCACTGACAGGGACTAGTCCCTGCAAAGTAAGGAACTGGGCACTTTACTAATGAGATAACACGGCACCAGAAAGCCCCAACCTCAGCCACAGGGAAAGGTAGAGTTACAGTCACCATACTGAATAGCTTTAGGTCACAAAAGAATCCTCACTCCTTTGGAAGGACAAAATGACTTTTGCTAATTCCTTGACTGAATGTGGCTAATAAGCTGGAGGCAGCGGCACCTTGTCTGTAGCTGTCTGGGCGGGCTAATCTCCGGCAGGAGTCTGTAGCCGCTGTCTGCAGAGCGACCTGCTGCTGTCTAAGCTCCTGGCTATGATATTTTGCTGAGTCCGACTGACGCTCTCCCAGTCCCGACTGTTCCGAGCCAATGTAGACTTCCCGTACAGTTGGCCTACTTAGAGACAAAGAATGTGAGTGTGGGAAGGGAGCTACTTTAGAAGTCACCTACTACAACCTCTCAATGCTACAAATGAGAAAAATGAGTCCCAGATGAGGCTTATCTGTGTCTTGTTTGATTTGGGGTGGGTTTAGGGATGAGACTCGGTGGAACCTCCGCCCTGGAGCCTGTAGGGAACAGGAGGAGAGGTGAGACCACACAACCGTGGAGCTAAGGATGCTGCCTCTGCCGCATGGCTGCCAGGGCCGGCGCGGAACTCTGGGTGTTCCCTGGGAGAACGGATTGTGTCAGCAAAGCGGCATCAGGATCCGAGCCAGGCAGCCTGAAGTTCAAGGCAGGGCTCCTGCCCAAGCAGAGACGTGTGAGCCAAGGCTAGAATTAGGCTGAAGGTCAGCTATGAGAACCGGGCGGGTGAGAGGGTACAGAGAAAAGTGAGGACAGTGACTCAGACCACCAGGGCATACATTCCCTAGAGCTGTGATGAGCTCTACCTTCCACCTTTCAGGAAGAGGCTTAGCCTGAGCCAGGGTCTCATGGGGTAATCTTTCACACTACGTAAACGAGGCTGGCTTTGAACTCATAAAGATCCACCTGCCTTCGCCTCTTGAGGGCTGGGATTAAAGGTTTCCCTGGTCCCTAATCACATCTTAATGTTCTTCCTTCAACCTGGACTTGTATAACTTAGTCATCTTTCAAGACTAGGTCAGAAGATATCTGCTCTTTAATGTAGTACTTTTAAAGGTAGACCACTCCCACTCCCGGGCTTGAATAGATTTTTCTTCTTTTCTAATGGCTTGACTCCCTAGGACCTCAAAACACAGGAACCACAGACAGGCTCTGCTAATGCTTCTGCTGTATTCAAGCAGAGTACAGTTTTGTGTCCTAGTCAATAGGCGCCCCCCTTAGAAGGAGAGTTGTTTATCTTGGGAGGGAGGTGGTCACTCACAGGTCACCCATGTCCTAGTGGATGGTCCCTTAGTTACATATTTATGAGCAGCACAAATTGAAATCAGTGGATTGGTGTTTTTGTTTTTGTGTTTCTGGTTTTTTTGTTTTGGTTTGGTTTGTTTGTTTCTTTAGAATTTGGGAAGAAATTAAGAAATTTGGGAAGGAGTGGGTTTCAAAAACAACAGTTTTTTAAAGACACGGTCTGGAGCCCCCTTAGATAATCAACAGCAATGGGGGTCTGGCTCAGGCAGTTCTGGATCTTAGTTTATCCTTTGGTTCTTCCCCTTGACTGCATACAGACTGAACAACAGTATGCTCTGTGTCAGGTACGCGGCTGGAAGACGTTCTGATTGATTCCCACTGAGGGAGGGAGTTCTAATCTCCCTAGTGATGGAGGGAAAGCTTATATACCTAACTGAGAAGGGATGGTGGAGCCAAAAAAGTATTAAATATGGTGTAGGGGGATGTGCATATGACCAACCTGATCATTTGCCAGGAAACAAGAAAGGAGAAAAAAGAGAAATCATGGTAGGATTAAAGACAGCTATGCCAAGAACTGACATATGAGATGACTCATGGAAAATGTAATCCGATTATAAAGGGAACTTAGGTTCAAGTAGACACAGGATTGTCACTTAGATGATCTCATTGATTTGTAGACAACCCCAGGGCAAAGGGTGCTGAGTGTGTGTGTGTGTGTGTGTGCACCCACACACGCATGCACATGCACAGAGTTGTTATAATCTCCTCTTTACAGGGATGACCGAATTTCTGACAAAAATGACATGCCAAATGTCAACTGTTCCTCTCCAAAGCCCGAAGATCTGCCTGTCTCCTGGTCCAGAGCCACGGTGTGAGAAGCCAGCTGCCTTTAGGGATGACGAGGCGGCTCCTCTGACCCAGAATCAAGTAGAATGGTTCGTGGAGGATTGTTTTTTTCTGAGATATGACTCAGAGGGATTCTCAGTAAACTACAAACTTTTCTAGGTTGTTTTATAATAAAGATAGAAAATCATTAGTCAGCTGATTTGCAGAGAGTTGGCTGATACAGAGCAAATCTCTGCTTGAAAGAGGCATGGTTCAAGTGGACCGGAGAATCTGGGGCAGGAGAGAAGAAAGAGCAGAGGTAGTTATTTATTACCTGCATGTGACCCGGGGACCATCGAGGGTAACCAATGGGGACCCTGCTGCTGAGCTACTGGGTCAGCTCAAGACACACATAAACGGAGCTTTAGGGAGCCAGGATGGACCCCAGAGAGGTTACTCAGCTGGGCTCTGTCTCAGATCCATCTGTAAGGGACCTCAAAACAGGAACCACAGACAGGTTCTGCTAATTCTGCTGTTGTATTCAAACCCAATACAGTTTTGTCTCCTAATCAACAGGTGGCCCCCTTAGAAGCACGGACTTAGTTTAATAATTCTTTCCCATGATACAAATCTCTGAATATATAAAACAAACGTTAGGAAATGGTTTGTAATTACAATAAAATTTTCAAGTTTTCTTTAAAAACATCTTTACCAGAATGTGAGAGGTAAGGGCAGGGTGATCTCTGAGTTCAAGGCTAGCCTGAACATAGTGAGACCTTGTCTCAAAAAAGAATTTTTTTTCCTATACCTACACAGGATGTGATTCTTCAATTTATTGTCTCCCTGTCTCTCACACATAAAAACTATCTAGTTGGTTTTTTATTCTGCTTTTAATCTGAAATATCCCCCACAGGTTCCTGTCTTCAATGTCGGTTCCTCAGCTGAGAATGCTGTTGGGGCCCGGCAGGCAGAAGTCTCTAAGGGCAGGATTTCAGAAGCACCCGCATCGTCTCTGTTCCCCAGCCCAGCGGACTGTGAGCGCGCCCCCCCCCCCCGCTGCCACAGAGGGAGCCAGAGGACTGGGAGCCCCCACTGCCTCAGAGGGAGCCAGTGGACTGTGAACCCCCGTTGCCTCAGAGGGAACCAGTGGACTGTGAGTCCCCTTGCCCCCCTGCCTCAGAGGGAGCCAGCGGACTGGGAGCCCCCACTGCCTCAGAGGGAGCCAGCGGACTGGGAGCCCCCACTGCCTCAGAGGGAGCCATTCCTTCACACTGTTCCTGCTATGCTACTCTGGAAAAACCTCAGAAACTGTGAGCCAAAGTTAGCTCCTCCTCCCGTAAGTTGTTTCCGTCAGAATGGTAACTGCACTGACACAAAGCAACTGATAACAGCTTCCACAGAAGATTCTCTCACTCCAGGCCTGCCTCGCTGAGCTTGAGCAGGCCTATTAAGGAAACAAACCTGGTATATAGGGGGCGGGGGTGGTGGTGGGGGAGTCTGTAAATCCAAAGCCATTCATGGGATGAATTCATGCATCTAGAACCTCAAAATCTCTGCAAGGGTCACTGCCCACCACCACCACCACCCCATCCCATCACCACCACCACCCCACCATACCACACCACACACCCCCACTCCACCACCACCCCACCCCACCACCCACCACTACCCCACCACCACCACCACCACCCCACCACCACCACCAACACCACCCCACCAACACCACCCCACCAACACCACCGCCCCACACCATCCCACACCACACCACCCCACACCACCACCACCACCACTCCCACCACCCCCACACACCACCCCACCCCACCACCCCACCACTACCACCCCACCACCAACCCACCACCACCACCACCACTACCCCACCCTACCCCACCCCACCACCACCACACCCACGCTGGAAGCCAGAGCCTCAGTTACCTATACCAGGGAGTTAGAGGAGAAACACGCTAGCCCCAAAGGTCTGATTTTGCAACTCTGCTCTACCAAGTCTGTCTGACAGAAGAACAAGGTCTTTGGTTTCTGGATTTCTCATTTCTTCATCTCTGAAACAGAAGGAAATCATTAAGGCTAAGAGTCTGTGTTTGCCAAACTCGTCTTCTAATTCTAATGTTTCTGTCTGCCTGGTGGTTTTTTTGCATCATTTCTGGAATTTCTTTCCTTTCCTTTGATGCTGATCTATTGTGAGGCTCAGTCCTATGCAGGCCTTCTGTGCTGTGGGGTCTTCCAGCACTCACACAACTGCTTTGGAATTCTGCTATAAACTGAGATTGTTAAAAAAAAAAAAAAATCAAGTTACACTATCACAATGGTTAATTTAATGTCAGCTTTTCTAAGTCACAGGGCCCAGATAATTACTCAAACATGATGTTTGATTTTTCTCTCTCTCTCTTTTTTTTTTTTTTTTTTTTTTTTTTGAGAACATTTTCGAGGCGGTGAACATTTATGTTAGTGGATTCAGAGTAAAATCAGATCATAGTGTGACTGTAGGCCTTACTCAATCAGCTGAAAGCCTGAAAGAACGAAACTCTAGCTCTCCCTGAGCTTGAGGGAGCCTCCACGGATGACCACAGACTTGAGCTGCAGCTCTGCTTCTCTCCTGGAGCTGCAGCCGGCAGGCTATCCTGCAAAACCCAGCCTTGTCGGCCTACAGCCAGGCTGAGTCTAGGGGAGGAAGAGACGTCGGTGGATAAGAGCACCGACTTTCAGGGGACCTGGGTTCAATTGCCAGCACCCACAGGGTGGGTCGCAACTGGTTGTAACTCTAGTCTTGAGTGATCTGGTGCCCTCTGGAACCAGGCACACATATGGTATACAGACATACATGCAGACAAAACATCCACGCACATAAAATACAGTAAAAAAAAAAAACAAAAAAAAAAACAAACAAAACTTCCCCCGTCTCCCCTTATCTGTCTCTGTCTGTCTGTCTCTGTCTCTGTCTCTGTCTCTCTCTGTCTCTCTGCGTCTCTCTCTCTGTCTCTCTCTCTGTCTCTCTGTCTCTCTGTCTCTCTGTCTCTCTCTCTCTCTCTCTCTCTCTCTCACACACACACACACACACACACACACACACACCTTGGAGGGCCCTGACTAACACAAATGTGACCAGGGTTTATGCCATGTGATACTTTCTGACGGAAGGCTGACATAATGCTGCCTCCTGAGAAAAGCAGAGCTCAGGCAGTTCAGGAGCGATGTCTTTTCCATGACCCCATTCTCCACTCCTAAAACTGAGAGCCTTGATGGAGAAGTGGGGTTGACAAAGGACATAGAGAAAGCAGTTCCAGAGAATGAATAAACTGATTTATTACTAACAGACCACATTTACTGTGTAGGAAAATACTTTCTCCAATATCCAAAACCCAAAGAGACTAAAGTGGAACAGGAGGAGAAGGAGATAAAGCCTTTCTTGGCCTCTTGGATCACTTCAGATCAAGATCTTAATTGAAAAGTAGAAGTGGTTTGTTTGGTGCGTGGCTTGGCCACAGATCTGCTATGTGACCTTCAGCAGACACACTAGGTGTCTAGATGAAATGTTCAGAACGAAAAACCGCGGCACCCTGTCAACATGATGACAGTGAAGGAGGTAGACAGGTCTGTCCCTCTAGGAAGGCTTTGCTGTCCAAACATAAGGAGTGTGGCCAGAAGACAGCCTTCAGTTCTGGTTCCTCAGGATGGTCTCAGTCGCAGAGACTCAGTTTGCCCCAGACTGTGGGATTCGCCGGCATCCGTCCAGTGGCTGAGTGAGGTGCAGATTAGAAGATCCAGGTGGGATGCTCTGGAGGACAGCATGTGCCCCAGACGCCTGACTGAAAAGAGGCTCTCTCGGGCCCATTATGAAGTTTGACTTTCTCCTTTCTCCAATCTTCCTTCTTCCTTCACATAGGTTGACCCCCTAACATGTACCAACCCCATTTCCCTCAGTATCTGCTTCCAAAGAAACCAACCTGTGACAACCATAGGCAGTTACCTTCATTGCAGGTAGAATATGAGGAAATGTATTGTGAACATGAGATCACACTTAGGAATATGTTAACACGTGAGACTCACAGCTCTACATAGATGTGGGATGAAAAAAATGAGCCGAATCAGCTGAAAAGGAAGTGTTTTATTGAGAATTAGGGCTGGGCAGTGGTGGCGCACGCCTTTAATCCCAGCACTTGGGAGGCAGAGGCAGGCGGAATTCTGAGTTCGAGGCCAGCCTGGTCTACAGAGTGAGTTCCAGGACAGCCGGAGCTACACAGAGAAACCCTGTCTCAAAAAAGCAAAAACAAAAACAAAAACAAAAAAAGAATTAGGGGTCTTATGGAGTTGGTCAACGGTCAGTGGAAATTATCAAAAGCTAAAGTTAGCCTTTCTTTCCCTCCCCATCCACCTCCTGCTCTCGCTCCCCCCCCCCTTTCTTCCTATTTCCCACTCACCATGGTGCCTTATCTGTGTTCTTCATGTTAGATCCACTCTACTATTTTTAGGATTTCTTTTACGTGTGTGAGTGTTTGCCTGCATCATGTGTATGCCTGCCTTTTCCCCTAGAGGTCGTTGGATCCCCTGAAACTAGAGTTATGGATGGTCGTGAGGCCCCGTGTGGGTTCCAGCAAGCTAACCCAGGTCCTCTACAAGAGCAAGAGGGCTTCCAGCTGTTGAGCTACCCCACCAGCCCCACATGACCTCCAAGCAGAAACGCCGGAACATCAGGCTCAGGGACCCTAGTCTCTGTCCCCTTAGAGGACCTGAGCCTGTGGCCAGCCGATCCTCTCTGTGGATTCTCAAGTAAGTCCTGACTTGGCTTCCTCTCCAACCATCAATCATGACTGGAGACTAGGCCATCTTGGACGGAAAGCTCCCTTCCCTCGAAGGTTGTGCATGGAATTTGTTTACTCAGAAGAGGACGTTAAGCATCTTCGGCACACGGTTCTCACAGCTCAGGTGCTGTGGAAGAAATGTCCCGCTTTGGAGTCAAGCTGTCAGTTTTGAGTTCCTCATCCACCACCTATTAGTTCCATTAAATTGGATAGAATCAGTTAAAGCTGACCCTGTTTGCTCAACTGAAAACAGGGATAATTCCTCTGGCTCAGTGGCGTTTTTAAAACTTGTTTACGGGCTGGGGAGATGGCTCAGCAGTTAAGAACACCGACTGCTCTTCCAAAGGTCCTGAGTTCAAATCCCAGCAACCACATGGTGGCTCGCAACCATCTGTAACAAGATCTGACGCCCTCTTCTGGAGTGTCTGAAGACAGCTACAGTGAATTTACATGTAATAATAAATTAAAAAAAAAAACTTTTCCAAAGTGATTTTACATTTTATTCATTTGATTGTTTGTTTTCTGAGACAAGGTTTCTCTGTATAGTCCTGGTTGTCCTGGAACTCACTCTGTAGACCAGACTGACCTGGAACTCAAGAGATTTGCCTACCTCTACCTCCTGAGTGCTGGAATTAAAGGCATGTGCTATCAATGCCTGGCTAAGAAATCATTTTACATTTTTTTTAAGTTGGCTGCTAAGGTATGCACCAGAAATACAGAAGTAAAATTTTTCTCTCTCTCTCTCTCTCTAGACAGATGTTCTCATTCTTCTGAAGGAGAAAAGTAAGGAAGCACATAGTTACGCTCCTTGGTGATACGCAGTTAACAAGGAAAACATACCTGGGTTCGGTGTGTGCACTTATGTGTGTAGACAGAAAAGACAAAGGCGGGAGAGGAGGGGCACCTGAGTGAGGAGGCGTGGCAGGGAAGAGGAAGATCTCTGTGGAGGCAATGAGGATATCACAAATGTGTGAGAGCATGGTCACTTTCAGAGATGTGACAATGTCATGGTGAGCAGGGCTAAAATAAGAGGTAGCACCTGGCATGGAGGCAGACCGGAAGTGTGGTGAGGCCACTGGAGATGAGGCTGGACTAGAGATGAAGCCGGGTCGAAGCTTCCCTGAGAAACAGGAAGTGAAACAGAAGTGCTCCGCTCACACCAGTGCTCGGCACCGGACTGGCTCTATGTCAGGGATTGGGCTGAGCTGTCTCATGACTTTGCTTCTGGGAGAAAAGTAACATCTTTATTTTGCAGGACTTTATCTGAGTAATTTCCCCAAGTTCACCTTGAGAAAGTTCATCTTGTTGGGATCCCTAGGAGCAGATCGTGAGAACAGAAGTTCACTATAGGTAGTTCATTTTGGAGGTGATCCCAGAAAAAAAAAAAATCCAGTCAGAGACGAGGATCCTGAGGCAGAGAACAACAAGCTTCAGAGTTGTTTCCCTGGGAGAGGCAGCCAGGCCATTCTTGACAAGTGTTGTTGGTATTGTGGTTTCAGGACCGTGTTTCACGATGTTGACTTTGTCATTCTCAGTTTTCTGGCCCAAAAGCCATACATAGTATTCAGGAAGGGTCCCCAGGAATTCTCATTAAACTGTCCTCAGCATGTGAGGCTGTGGGTCACGAGGCCATAATAAGACCCCAGCCATGTGCAAGGAGCAAGGCAGACAGTGTATTTGGTTACACACAGTCTAGCTTGGTTTTTATATTGATGACTTCCATCATCAGTCTACCGGTATGGGGAGGGCATGGTAGAGCAGAGCACTTCACACAGTAAGGAGAGAGAGAGGCAGGAAGGGGTCAGGGATAATAATATATCCTAAAGGACCTACTTCTAGTGACTTAACCTCTGCCAGCTGGGGTTCACTTCCTTTAGTTTTTAGAACATCACCAAATGGGGACCAGCTATGACTTTGCAGGCAGGAGTACTGAGAAAAGAATGCAGGCAGTCCAAGCTGGACTTGATCCTGTGGCTTTCCTGCCACCACCTTTTTTTTTTTTTTTTTTTTTTTTTTTTTGGTTTTTCGAGACAGGGTTTCTCTTGTGTAGTCCTGGCTGTCCTGGAACTCACTTTGTAGACCAGGCTGGCCTCGAACTCAGAAATCCTCCTGCCTCTGCCTCCCAAGTGCTGGGATTACAGGCATGTGCCACCACCGCCCGGCTTGCCACCACCTCTTAAGTACTGTCATTACTGGTGTGTTCCAGAAACCTTTTACTATGTGATCCTTTTCTAAGGACACTTCATATCCAGTATCATAGCATTCTGCTGTTGCCCCCCCTAGACCGCTAAAATCAGTAAATCTTTTCCCTCCATGGCCCTGTGAGAGCAATCTACCCCCAAAGGTTCTCTTTCGAATGAGTTCACAATTTTCTAACTTTACACCCCGAAATTTCTGATGGTTGAGATCTGTCAATCCCTGGGATGCCTTCAAAATATCTTTCCTATTCTCTCACGCAAAGTGTTCTTTTCCTTCTAGTCCTCTTCTTTTTCTTGGTATCTTTAAAGGCACTGCCTACCACACCTTTATTTCAACTACTTTGTTTTCCAGTGAGAGCACACATCTTTTAAACTTTTCTATACTTTTTTCCCCCTGAGTCTTGCAGTAAATATGACTAAAACATCCAATAATAACCATGCCACATCCTGCATGCTCTCCTCTCATGGAATTCCTCTTTTAAATTGGTCTGCCACTTTTTAAGTTGGTTTTCCCATTAAGTTTCAGAGCATTGAGAAAGTAGAGACAAGTCCTGTGGCCTGAAGTACAATTTCCTCCAGAGATTTGTCTTAACTGAAACTTCATTAAATGCAATTTCTACTGTCCACATGTCCTCTTCCTCCCTCTCCTTCTCTTCTTCTTTTAATTTTATGTGTTTGGGTGTTTTGCCTTCACATTTGTATGTGTACCATTTGCATACCTGGTGTTCATGGAAGGTACTGGATTGCCTGGAATTAGAGTTGCAGACAGCTGTGACCCTACCTCCTCTAGAAGAGAAGCTAGTTCTCTAATCTCTGTGCCATCTCCTTAGCCCTAGGAAGGTCCACATTTCTAATAGCATTCTGGTCTTCTGAACTCCCAGGAGATGCCTCTAAGTCTCTGCCTAGAGTTTTAGGCATTCTGTAGCCCTACTTCTCCAAATTCTTCTCAGGCACTCCTGCAGACCAGTTTCATAGGGGGTGGCTCTTCTCACCTCAATGAATGGAATCAAGGAAATCCTTCCTATCATGCCTAGCAGCTGATCTCTCCGTGATTCTATATCTTGAGTTGACAATTGAGATTGACCACCACAGTAATCATTACTAGAGTACTTTCTAGAAAACACAGTAGGGCTTGCTGTCCTGCTAAATGACTGACACATACTAGGTAGTTAGTGAATATTTGTGGATAAATTTGTTAAGTCAATACAAATCAATCATTTAGTATTATTTTGCTATGAAAAGCCTTAGGGTAGAAATCAAGAGATTTGGAACTCGGGCAGTTTGAAGGCCTCTCCCGTCAGTACGGAGGCCGCAGAGAGGTTGTTTGGATCTTTTTAAGCTTTACCTTCCCAGTCTTCAAACCTCAGTTTATTGCCTGCCTCTCCTGCAGCAGTTAGGGTTTGAGACTCAGTGTGAAAAGATAAAAGGGTGTGGTTGTTCCATAGCTCTGTCTTGGGTTTGTACCAGGAGTCAGTTATTAGTGACCTTTGAATCTCACTACCTAAGACCTAGTATTTTGGGTCCACCAAATACATCAGCCAGACCTTTAGTTGCGGGGGGGGGGGGAACCCAAAACAAACAAACAAAAATAACCAAAACTAACAAGACAAAACAAATTAGAAAAAAAAAACAGAAATTAATTCTGGCTACTATAATCAAAATAGGAGCTCGTGTGGGGCTAACCATGAAGTTCTCAGGATAGACAGAATGTTTGAATCCTGACCAGGAAGCGCGGGAAAGATGCCACCACGGGAGCACAGTAGTTGGGACGCTCCGCACACCTCGCTGTGCCATGCGTATCAGCACCCCCACTAGCACAAAGTCTAAGCTTTCCAAGACCTTTAGGTCGTTCTACTTCAGACTTGAGGTCTTTGGTAAGATTGGGTCTTATGGTCCAACTACCAGGAATGTAGGAGAGTGACTGGCCTTCCAGTTTCCCTGAGTGAAAGACAGAAGACATACTTTCTCATCCTGCGTCATAAAATACTAGTTTTCCAAGGGAAGGGATCTCACATGCTAAGCAGCTAATAAGAACGCCAGTCTCACGCAACGCAAGATGTAAAGGAAGTGAAGTACTGATGGAGACTGGGAGACTCAGAGGAGGAAACGGGAACAATTTACTGACCAGCAACACTGACGTGAGACTTCGTTAGGTAGTCTTTGAGGTCCTGGGTACAAAGACATGATACGTAAGGTGCTCTGCCAGCTAGGAAAAGTAATACCAACACTGCGCTAAGAGCTGTAACCAAGCTATGACAAAAGACAGTGGAGGCACAGAAGGAAGGATTGGCTCTAGAAATCCTACAGTTTCTCAGAAAAGCTTGCGCAGGGGAGCTAGGTCTTGGAGGATTGCATAGAAAGCAGAACAGCTCTGGTATTTGTTAATCTTGCTCATTAGCCAGAATCTGGGTCATGGTATTTCCTGGTCTGTCCTTTCCTGTTGCCACCAACCACAACACATATGCTATTACAGTTAAGGTCTAAAATTAGCATTATTAGGGCCTCAGAGTTATTAGGGTTCTGCTCGTGCCTGTTTTCTTCCTTTGCTCTCCCCAAGTTTTGACAACGGCAAAACTTAATGGCTACATCTGTTGTTTTGGGCTATTTCAGCTGTATATGTGTACTCAGAACCTGCATCTAAATAACAGCTCAGCCAGGGACTGCTAATATGATCTCCCTAAGACCCGATTCCTCAAAGATAAAACAGGAATGAAAAATATTCGCCTCCCAGAGCCACTGTGGGGATTAACTGGGGAGAGTGCCAGCAAGCTGGCCATTAGCAGGCTGAGGCAGTTCGCCTACCTGTGGGGTTGGGGATGCCTCTCTGCTCTTCTCCACTTCGGCTTAAGGGGTTTTATGAAGTGGTCGAGGAGTCACAAAAAGAGAATGTCTTCCAGGAGAGCAGGGTCCCAGACGGTGTGCCAAAAATGGAAAACTATTGTAGTGAAGGAGAAGCAGACAGAAGTTTCATGCGCAGTGAGACAACCCACCCCCCCAACGCCGTCCCCCAGAGGGAGAGCTGAGAGCCCCGCCCCGGGATGGAAGTGAAGCTTTGCAATCCTAGGAAACTGATTTCAAAAACAGCTGCCCTGGCTCCGGGAAGGCTTGTCTCTGCTCTTTATAAGGAAGAGATGATGTGCCCAGAGGGAGCCGGGGCAGGCTACCTCCTCCATCAGGGTCTCAGGAGGGTGGAGGACAGAATGTCCCCTAAGCAGACACTGTCACATGCTGTCCCTACAACATCTGAGATATGTGCAGGACAGAAGAGTGAACGGCAGGGGGGTGGGGGAAGCAGCTCCCTGCTCTGTCTGAATAATAAACACAATATTTGAGGGGAATGGGCCACAGGCTGAAGACATTTAATAAAGGCAAGTACCAGACATAAGCACACTGCGCAGCTTGCAAGAGACAGTGAAGCGTGTGCCGTGTGAATTTAGTTCTCCTTTCTGAGAGCCCTTGATATGATTTAGGAGCCTCTTCTTGCCAATAAGCCATGATGTTCCCTGCCAGTCTGGCCGTCTGAGTAAATTCTGATCATTTGCTATCTGAGTACTTCCGCACCCCTGGCATTGGAGGGAGGCATGGGCTCTCTGGTCTCATTCTAAGAAGGGAAAGGAGGTTACTTTGTAAAAATCCAGGCTCTTCGTTTGTGGGAATGGGTGTCTGCCTCTCTTGACTGCATATGGAGGAAATCATTTCATGTGGAGAAGCTTGGTTCTGGCGTTTGCCAAGCTCCGCATCCATCTGGGGACAAGGCCAAGACTGGGAGCCACAGAGCAGCAGAACATGTTGCTATGGTAACTTGGTAGTGCACACCTTTGTCCTTTATGTTAGCCTCCTTCCCAGTCCCCCAACCCAAGCACCACATTACCTTCATAAGCAGCATACCTTTCTTAATTTCCACACGGCCAGTTATAGAGACCTTTTCCAAGGCACTAGGACAAAGGGCCCGTGCTTCCTTTTGAAGGCCAAGGCTCTGCTGATTTTGCTTCCTGAAACACAACTGTGACTAAGACCCATTTTAGCATATCTTCTATAGAAGACTTTATTTTCAAATCTGTTTCATACATCAGGGGACTTTATCACCATGCTGTTTGTTGTTGTTGTTTGTTTGTTTGTTTGTTTGTTTGTTTTGGTGTTTTTCGAGACAGGGTTTCTCTGTGTAGCCCTGGCTGTCCTGGAACTCACTCTGTAGACCAGGCTGGCCTCGAACTCAGAAATCCACCTGCCTCTGCCTCCCAAGTACTGGGATTAAAGGCGTGTGCCACCACCGCCTGGCTACCATGCTGTTTTAACCTCAGGCTCACACAACCCTAAAACACAAGAAAATGAGCCCATTAAACACTGTGCCTAGAAGTATCCGTGTGAAGTAGAGCTAATTTTCCTGCTTTGCAAATGGGAAAATAAAGTTAAATGGTCAGTGAGCGGTAGCACGAGGGATGGTGAGGGGTGAGATGGGTCACTGGCTAAAGGTGTTTGCTGCTAACACTGATAGCCTGAGTTGACACTTGGGACCTGCATCATGAACTTCTGAACTTTGATCTCCAACCTCAACAAGCATGCTTTGGAGTGCATGCACCTACGCACACGTGCATACTCATACATGAACATGTGCATGTACGTGCATGCACACACACACACACATGCACACAAATAAATATAAAAATATGTCTTTTGACAAAGATAAGGAATGGAACCAGGTCTCTGAACTCCAAATTTTATGTGTTGCTCTTATATTGTGACTGAGCCTCAATCTCTTTCAGCCTTCATTATTTTAGAAAAAATACATTCAAAACAGCAGCCAAGATGTGCTTTGCTTGCTTGCTTTTTTTTCTTTTTTCTTTTCTTTCTTTTTCTTTCATTCATTCATTCTTTCTTTTAAAAAAAAAATTTATATGTAGGTACACTGTAGCTGTTTTCAGACACACCAGGAAAGGGCATCAGATCTCTTTACGAATGGTTGTGAGCCACCGTGTGGTTGCTGGGATTTGAACTCAGGACCTTCGGAAGAGCAGTCAGTGCTCTTAACCGCTGAGCCAACTTTCCAACCCAACTTGCTTGTTTTCTTGTCTGTCTGTCTGTCTTTTTGGTGTTTGAACTCTCAGAGATCTGCCTACCCCTGTCTCCCATGTGCTTTTGGTTTCTTAAACACAGCTTTATCAGCCAGGCTTTATCAGGTGGCACAAACTCCAGCACCAAGAAGGAAAAGGGAGTCTACGCACTGTGCCAGGTGCTGCTGGTACAGGTTTGTAATCCCAGCACCTGGAGGAGGGGGGGTACGGGGGGAGGGGGTGCGGGGGGGGGGGACGACAGGCAAGAGGATCTCCAAGAGTTCAGTGTCAGCCTGAATGACAGTGAGTTTGAGGCCTGAGCAACTTAGCAAGCCTCTGTCTCAAAAAAAATACCAAAAAGGGGTGGGGGGAGGCGCTGGAGAGATGGCTCAGTGGTTAAGAGCACTGACTGCTCTTCCAGAGGTCCTGAGTTCAATTCCCGGCAGTCACATGGTGGCTCACAACCATCTGTATTGGGATCCAACGCCCTCTTCTGGTGTGTCCTGAAGACAGCTACAGTGTACTCATATAAACTAAACTAAACTAAACAAACAAACAAACAAGTAAATCTTTTTTTAAAAAGTGCCCACCAGTTACAAATGTACAGTGCAATGGTTTTTAAAGTTTGTAAGGTGAGGGATATCCTGGGCTAACTATATGCTCTGTAGCCTTGCCCACTTGAAGCCTGTGCTCCAGTCATTTTCAACATCTCGGCCGAGTTGTACAACTATCACCGCAAAAAGAAGCCGAAGACCTTTTAGCTGTTTCTCCCAGGCGATTGTCCCATACTCGCTTCTACGCCCAACCATAAGCAACCACTAA
The DNA here is from genome assembly GCA_964023405.1 of Apodemus agrarius. Lineage (NCBI taxonomy): Eukaryota > Metazoa > Chordata > Mammalia > Rodentia > Muridae > Apodemus > Apodemus agrarius. Next base: position 81,947,998 of record OZ030005.1, on the reverse strand, counting down.
TACACTTTACATCCCTATAAACTGTCCCCATTCTGGGCACTTAATATCAGTGGATATATACCTACATACATATAGTTATGTATTGATATATATTTATGTATAAATATATATAATATATAATTATACGTTAATATATATGTATATAGTATGTGTGTGTGTTTCTTCATGACCGCTTTTTACTAAGCATGAAGATGTTTTCAAAGTTCATCCGTGTTTGGCTGTGGTAGTGCAGTCAGGTATTACGTTTTCTCATTCACTCATCAGTTAGTGGGCATTTGGGTTGTTGCCTTTTATTGTTATTAGAAATGTTGCTATGAATGTTTGTATATCTGTTTTTGCATAGAGTTGTGGTTTCAACTTGCGTTTATGCATAGAAATGGCATAGGCGAACCAAACACCACAATGTTTCCCAAGATGATCTCACCATTTTCCATCCTACTAAGAAAGCATACGAATTCCAGTTCTGCACACGGTTTCTGCACACGGCTGCCAGTGTTTGCTGTCTTTCTTTTTCTTTCCCCTCAGTTTATTTCACAGTTGTATTTCCACGTCCACAGGGTTATCGGCTTTTTTGGTGGTTACAAAGTGTTCTGAGTCAGTTGGTGTGCCGTTGTTTAATCTTAGCTTTAAAGCTGGAGCTTTGGATACTGTCCAGTTTTAAACTGTTATAAACCATGGGACCTGGATTATGACCATTTACTACTTTTCGGGTCTCTTCCCTTCATGTAGGTTCCAAAGCAAACAATGGATTCACACGGGTTTGAAATTGCTTCTCTGATTACTCTGCACAGAAGTGGTCTGTACTTAAGATGCCACCAGTAGAGTTGGTGCCTGCCTCCGTCCCCAGAGCCTCTGTTAACAGAAGGCTTTGCCTCCTTATTGTGAGCACTAACAATACAGGTGTGTTGTATAAAAGTCCCGGAGGTTGCTTTGATTTGTGTTTCTTTCGCTGTTGGAGACGTACAACATTTAACGGCCATCAGATAGCGCAGTTGAGTCACTGAGCCAAATAAACCAGGTGGTGCAGGAAGGTCAAGGGATCAAAGAAAAAAAAAAAAACAGGCGAAGAAGTTGAAAGAAATTCCCTGGGTGTGCATGAGCGCGTCAGTCCTAGCGGATGGCTAGCTGTGGGTCCTAGCCACTGGGAGGGATGCTGAGCTGTCTACAGATGCCTGCCTCCCTCGGCACCTTTCTTCCTAGCCTTGCTTCTCCGTCTCTGATTGTTCCTCCTCGTTTCCTTTGAGAGGCTTGCCCATCACTTCCTTCTTTGGCTTTGGTATTCTCTAGAATTCCATTCCTGGATTCTTAGTCTTTCAACATCCTGGGTGATCCAGATCTTTCTGAAGAAGTCCTGATACTAGGGAAATTCCAGACGCTCTCAAGCTCAGAGTTTTCTCCCAGAGTCGCGGTTCTTACTATCTTATCCCCCCCCCAGGCATTTCTCTGGGCACTTCAAGTCCGGTGTTTCTGCTCCGGCCGCTCTTTGGTCATATGCCCTGTCTTCACGGCGACAGCAATCCGGGCCCCATCTCCTCAAGCCAGGAAATCATCTCAAACTTGCCCTTACACCAAATATCCCTAACTGTACACGGTTCCTCCCCAAAGCCTACTAGACTACTTTGATTGCTGTGTTCTCTGACATTCGAGTTGTACTGGTGGAAGCTGTCATGTTAGGAAGGAAAATTAATAAAAATGGAAAAAAAAGGAAAAAGGAAACAAAATAAAAGTGACCTGAGTGGATATGGACGTAGAATGAAGACATGTCACTGCGGAAGGGCAGCTTTCATGGCCATCGCACGGGCTTTGGCGGAGATGCGGTTCGCCTGGGTATTTCTCTAAAGCAGCGGTTCGCCCCTTCCTGATGCTGTGACTCTAATACAGTTCCTCATGGTGTGCTGACCCCACCACCACCACAAAAGTACTTGTGTTGTTACTTCATTACTAATTTTGCTAATGTTATAAAATGTATGTTAGAGATCTGATGAGATCTGGTACCCTCTTCTGGTGTGTCTGAAGACAGCTACCTTGTACTTATATATAACAAATAAATAAATCTTAAAAATAATAATAATAAAATGTATTTTTAGATTTATTTATTTAGATTATTTCATGTATGTACAGCTACAGTATACTTATATATAACAAATAAATAAATATTTAATAATATATATATTTTTAGATTTATTTATTTCATGTATGTGAGGACACTGTCGATGTCTTCAGACACACCAGAAGAGGCCATTGATCCCCATTACAGATGGTCGTGAGCCACGATGTGGTTGCTGGGAATTAAACTCAGGACCTCTGGAAGAGCAGTCAGTGCTCTTAACCACTGAGCCATCTCTCTCCAGCCCCTATCTGTGTTTTCTGATGATCTTAAGCCACCCCTGTGAAAGGGTCATTTGCCCCACAAAGGGGTCATGATCCATCCAAATTTGACTTTTTTCTAAGAACTTTAAACCTCCCCTGCCGGGCAGTGGTGACACCCGCCTGTAATCCCAGCACTCTGGGAGGCAGAGGCAGGCAGATTTCTGAGCTTGAGGCCAGTCTGGTCTACAGAGTGAGTTCCAGGACAGCCAGAACTATACAGAGAAACCCTGTCTTGGGGGGAAAAAAAAAACAAAAAACAAAACAAAACAAAAAAAAAAAAAAACAAAAACAAAAACCCGTTAAACCTCATGGCTCAAAATTTCTGGGAGAATCTGAAGAGCAGCACAGGGCTAAGAAAGTGGGGGACTGAGTGAACTACTGACGCAAAGAATAGCTACCCAGAAGGGTCCTTGTGTATTAGAGACTTTATCAGAAGGAAAGTTGGTATGAAGTGGATAATCTTTCTAGACTATGTTTGCCACATTGCTGTAACTTTTATCTAAAGCTCTGTTTTAAGTTTAATTGCTGTGCTTAAGAGACAGATAAAACAAAAATGCCTTTAAGCCAGTGGTTTTCAACCTGGGGTCACAGCCCCTTTGTAGGGCAAATGACCCATTCACAGAAGCCCCCTAAGACCATCTACATATCAGATATTTACATTACAACTCATAACTGTAGCAAAGTTACAGTTACAAAGTAGCAATGAAAATAATGTTGTGGTTGAAGGTCACAACATGAGGAATGGTATTCAGGGGTCACAGCACTGAAAAGATTGAGAACCACTGCTCTAGCCTGCAAGCCTCAGTTCCCCAAGGACTGATGACTTCCCAGAACGCTGAGGGCTACTATTCATGTTAGATAACAAACCACACACTTTTGATTTTGTAAACAAGCTTGATTGCCCCAACTAAACATCATGTACTTGATCACACCTAAGTAAGAAGTATTGAAGGAAGTATATCAGGTTGTATGCTTGCCCCCTGATTGGACAAACCTTTACAAGCCCCTGACTGAAGTAATTCAGGGCCATACTCTGGAAAACCCAGAAGTAGACCTGGGCCATATCCATGGTCTGGACAAGTATTTAATAAAGTTTGATTTCAAATTTGGCTCAGAAATGCGGTGGTGGTCTTATTCTTGTCCCATAGGGTTAACACCATATTGTGTCAGAATTCAAGTCAAAGAAAGAAAGCAAGTGTAGACTTCTTGAAATCCTTACTCAGTTCTTAATAGGTCTGGAGCGTAGAGCAAAACCACCTACCATTTACCTGAGACTCCACTTCTTTCTACCTGTACAAAAACTTCATAAATATGATTTCTATTATCCCCATATAGCCCCATAACCAAGAGAGCACATGTAGGTTGCAAAAGCAGCAGCTGAAACTCAGAAGGAATTAGTAAGACTGTCCTAGGGGTAATGACTGCCAAGTCTAAGAGCTGAGGCCCTGGCTTGCCGCTCCTGCTGATTGTATGAAGTGCAAGGGCCTAGACACAGGCTTGGTGCCCATTAGGGGACCACCCTAGCCCCTGAGCCACATTCCCAACCCTAGCACAAGAGTTTTCTTCAGATAAAACTTCCATTTCATCACATAGATATGCTCTTGCATAATTTATTTCAGTTTGAGCTTGTTTTTTGCTTTGTTTTGTTTAAAAACATATTTATTGTATGTGAGTACTCTATTTGAATGTATGTATGCATGCCAGAAGACATCAGATCCCAGTATAGATTGTTGTGAGCCATGATGTGGTTGCTGGGAATTGAACTCTCGGGATCTCTGGAAGAGCCATTTCCCCAGCTTCTAAGCCTCAGTTTTTATGTCTGAGGAATAAACATAATAGCATTGCACTTAGAAGTCACCTTTACTTAACTTTGTGAATATTCCTTGAAATCCCCCTCCCCCTTCGGTCTTCTAGCAACTGCATCATCAGCATATCCTGTGCATAGCCAGTCCGTGTGTACAGTTGCATTGAACATGCTTTGAGATCAGGAACTCAGCCAGCCCTTTCCATGTCCCTAGCACAGGACTGAACACAGAGTGGTTGTGTTTACCAAGGCAAAACAGGAGAATGAGTCTCAGGGGACCGCATGCTAACTCTATTCTTGGATTGTTTCTTTAAAAACAGTCATTCCATTCTTATCTTCCTGCAGAACCCGGCCTTAAAATATTTAATTTGTCAACCTTCTATTTAAATAAAGGTCCGCAGTAACCAAGCCTACCCTTTTGTACGAGTTTCCTTTTGTCTTTCTTTGTTTTAGCCACTTCCTCTTTTTTCTTTCGACTTCCTCCTGCCAAGCTCATCTCCAGCTGCGTCAGTTCCACCCTGTTTGTTTTTGTCAGTGCTGAGAGACTAGTCCCTAAAATTCGTGTTAAAGCAGGTTTCCCAGAAATCTGTGTAGAGTTACAGTAACAGGGGAAGCCCCACCCTTCCTTTTCCCCTCCTGAGCCCTTGAGGCCTCAGAATATCTGCAGCCTTAGCTCCAACTCAGCCCGGGCTCCCATCTCCCAGCAGGATACAAGCCTGTAAACATTTGACTCAGAGTTCACAAGCCCAGCTACACAGTCAGGGGTTATTAGACGCTTAGGGAAGCTCAGGCCTGCCAGCCTCCTGAGCTCAGATGTGACAAAGTTGTAGCACTACCTAATCGATTCATAAAATTCTCCATTGGATTTCCCAGAGATCAGAATCCTATTTAACCCTTCCTTTGAACTCCAGCCTTGAATATCCAAAATGAAGGCTTGTCCTTTGATAATAAATCCTACACCAATAATTATCCTGACCTGTCTATAATTTAATCTGGACTATTTGGTATATAAACAAACATTAAACAAAATATAGTATTGAATGGGATCAAACTCACTGGATGGACTCAATTCTGAGCACTGGCCAGAGGGCAAATCTCTATGAGTTGGAGCTCAGCCTAGTCTACATAGTAAGTTCTAGGCCAGCTACATAGTGAGATACACTATGGCTGGTAAAGAAAAGACAGACAGTAAGATGTGGTTATGAAAGGATAAGGTTGCAAGCTAGGAATTCCCTGTGCCTGAGTTTGGGTGACCCCAAAGGAGCGGGGGTTCGGTCCACTCTTTGTTGGCCTGGAAGTATGCACACATTGCGCCTGCCTCCAGGGTCTGGCCACGAGCCTCGGGGAGTGTCCCTGGCATCTTTTCCATCTCGCCTCCATGGAGCGTCTGTGGCAAGGACCAGCGCGGCTGGGGGCTGGCAGAATCAACGCGGGGGGCTGCGGAGCTCCTGCCTGGGGGCACTTGGGTCCCCAAGACCTAATGCCAGTGGGGGAGGGTGGGCGTGACCCTGTGCGTGGTGGCCACGTAAGCGGAAATGACTTAACTAGTTCGTCCGGCCTCTGTGAGAGGCTGATAGGTTCTCAGAGAGCGCGGGTTCGGATGGTTTGAACTGATTGGCTTAGAAGCTTGTGGTAGGCGGGTTCTGTTATAAGCCTATAAAATGCCAATCCAATTCGGCACACATGGCTCACTTCTTTTACCCTGCGTGGTGAGACTGTGACTCCCAGAGCTCTGGAAATTAAAAGTCCTCTTGCAAATTGCATCAGGTCTGTCTCTCGTGAGTGATTGGGGTGCCGGTTTCCGAGGCGTGGGGTGCTGGGGTACCCCCCGTTTTTCTTTCGGGTCTTACAGTTAGAGGTAAAGTAGGTGTAAGGCACCTCGAATGTATTCTTTGTTCCATTTAGGTTAGCATACAAAGCAATAATTTTTCACTGTGGTATCTACACACACACACACACACACACACACACACACACACATATGAAGACAGTTATGGTTCTTGTTTCAGCTGCCTCTGTTGGTGGTGCACTGGCCAAGTCTCACAACCTCTACTATTAAATTGAAGGCTTATGCAGTATGACATCAAGAGAACTTGGAACTCTGGCACTGAGTGCTATGTCAGGAGGAGAAAGGGAGAGAGCTCGCGGGGTAGAATTTATTATGTCAGGCTCTCCTGAGGGAAAGGAGCCTTAAAGCCATGTGGGATTCTGGAATGAAAAGATGAACGGAAGAATATGGCGGAGCTGGAGATGAAAGCGTCAGTTAAAATAAGGCGCAGGAGCATTCAGACACAGCACATGCACTCAGAAGCACTCAGATGCAAGCACTAGCGAGCTGTGGGAAGGGGCGGGTGGGCAGAGGCGGGTGCTGTGGTAGAAAGTGAGGACCAACTCCCAGAGCTGTCCTTTGACCTTCAGGTGCACATCCCGGGACAACATACAACACACCATACCACACACATATAGACATGAAGCAAAGTGCACAAACAGATTTTATTCTTTAAATGTTTTATAAATATTTTAAATGTCTTATTCTAATTGTTTCCGTGCACCGTGTATGTGCCTGGTGCCTAAGAAGGTTAGAAGTGGGTATCAGGCCGGGCGTGGTGGCGCATGCCTGTAATCCCAGCACTTGGGAGGCAGAGGCAGGCGGATTTCTGAGTTCGAGGCCAGCCTGGTCTACAGAGTGAGGTTCAGGACAGCCAGGGCTACACAGAGAAACCCCGTCTGGGGGTGGGGGGAGTGGGTATCGGATTCATGGAACTGAAGTTACAGGTGTTTGCTAGCTGCCATGTAGTCACTGGAAACTGGACTCAGGTCCTTTGGGAAAGCCGCCAGTGCTCTTAACTGATGAGCCATTTCTTCAGCCCTGATAGATTTCATTTTAAACAAAGAAAGAGAAGACCGGCTTAGGGGCAGTGGGTGTATGGGTGTGTGTGTGATACATTGAAGATGAGATTGACAGTAGCCCTGTCTGAATCACCTCTGTTTGAATTAGGGCAGGCGAGTTGTGCGTGAAGACTGTGGCTAATCTGGCAGGGATTTTGCAGGCAGGACTAAATCCTGAAGCATCTAAAGAGGAAGCAACCCGAGGTCAACACAGTGCAGATTTTGTTAATGGGAAGGAAAAGGGTACTGGGTACACTTCTGCGGAATTTCACCATTTCATTTGTGGACATGAACATATATCTGAATACCTTTACTGGGAAACATTTAAATCAGGCATGTTTTTGATGGTGGTGAGAAGTGTATTATTGTCAGGCCAGATTTTTTGATCGTTCATATATAAATCTTTTAATAATTCAGGTTACTCCATTATTTATAACTTAAACCCATCTCCACTGACTGTCCTACCCTCTGCCGACCTCCCTGCCTGTCATACATGTTGGTGATATAGGCAGTTATATTAGTAAAGATAGGTTAATTCATACCAATACCTCAAATCTCAGTGGTTGAAAAGTAGTTTTCTTCATTGTTTTCCTTTATTCCTCCCCACACTCTTATTTTTGTGTTTTGAGGGACAAATCCCAGCCCTTACGGACGCTAGGCAAGTGCTTTCCAGAACTCCACTGCTCACCCACATCCCACGCCCACTCCTATTTAATTGGACAAAACAAGTCACATGCCACTTTGTCTTCAAAAGAACTGCATATTCCCCTGGTGTCTGAAGCAAAGGTCAGAACTCTCTGTAAAAACCCAGTAAACACTTTTCCTTGCACACCTATCTGCACCTGCTCTGCTACGTTTACAGCGTCACTAAAATGTCCTTACTGTCAACACTGTGCAACCAACAGTGTCATAGCACAGTTGTAACAGACGCCCCCAGACCTTAGCACGACTGACTCCATGATGCACCATTCAGCCCATAAGACAGCCAAAGTAAAAGCAAAAAACTAACCCATTAAAGTTCTTGGTTCTGGGAAAATCTCTGAATGTATTAACCTTGCTTTTTGGCTTCTGTAGTTCTGCTTCTGGCTGACTGTTCTTGTTAACTGAAGTATGTCAACCCATAATATGATTATTGTCATTAAAAGCTCACTCTGAGAATTGCTGGCATCCCTAACATTCAGTGTAGTCACTGTCTGGCTAATAATGATTTTCTATTGGCTTAAATTCATGTCTAAGTAGTAGTCTCTGGTGGATACCCCACAACACAATCCCTATAGGAACAAGTTGTTTTTTTTTTTTTTTTTTTTTTTTTTTTGCTGGTTCTCTCCTTTTTTATTTATTTTATTTTAAGTGTGTGTGTATGTGCGTGTGTGTGTGTGTGTGTGTGTGTGTGTGTGTATGGGTGTGTGTATATGGTGTGTGCATGGGTGTGTATGTATGGTGTGTGTATGGGTGTTGTGTGTATGGTGTGTGTATGGGTGTGTGTGGTGTGGTGTGTGTATGGGTGTTGTGTGTATGGTGTGTGTATGGGTGTGTGTGGTGTGGTGGGGTGTGTGCACTCGCGTGTGTGTGTGTGTGTGTGTGTGTGTGTGCGTGCGCGCGCACGCACGCGTGTGTATGGTGTATGTATGGGTGTGTGTGTATGGTGTGTGTATGGGTGTTGTGTGTATGGTGTGTGTATGGGTGTGTGGGGTGTGGTGGTGTACACGCGCATGCGTGTGTGTGTGTGTGTGTGTGTGTGTGTGTGCGCGCGCGCGCGCGTGCGTGTGTCTGTGTGTATATGTATGTGTGTGTATGTATGGTGCGTGTATGGTGTGTGTATGTGTGTTGTGTGTATGGTGTGTGTGTGTGTGTGTGTGTGTGTGTGTGTACTCACGGAGGTCAGAGGCATTGCATATGCCCTACAGCTGGTTCCAGGCTAAACTGTCTGACCTGGGTGCTGGGGCAGGAGCTGTTCATGAGCGGTGAGTGCTGTTAAGCTCTGGACATTACCTCCAGCTCTTTCCAGTGCTAAGTCTCCCACTGGTGGAAAGAGCAATAGTTAAAGCGCTCTTCACTGCCTCTCTGCTCCTGAGGCCGCACTTCCCTCGCTTGCCTAGGAAGGCCCAGCTCCCCTCTGTCCACAGTGCACTTCCTCTTACCCTTTCACTTCCTTATTGCTCAGCACGCAACACAACCCACAGGACAGAACAACCCACAGACAAACAGCAAACATTGCCCAATCTGTTTGTTCTTTCTGACTCTGACTAGCTAGTTGCCCAGATTTTTCAGTCTGTGACATCCTATGACTTGTTGACTAGATAATCCAGGCAATAACGACTCTTCCTTTGTCAGAATTCCACAGAACGCCCTTTGAATCTTTGATCAGATGAACATGGACATCCCCTGCATTAAGAATTTTTTGTTTGGTTTTGGTGAGGTTTGATTTGGTTTTGTACATAATTCTTTTATCCATGATATTCATACTTATAGATGAATGGCAGTACATGGCCAGACATTGTTAACCCATTGATAGATATTATATTTTAAGAAACTGAAAGTTTTAGTTACACTGAAGTAAATCTTGGTATACAATTATATGTATTGACTTTTGCCCATATTCGGAAGAAAGGAATATGCTTCAAATACATTAAAAAACATTTTTTCCTCATTTCTTTTCTACTTCTTACTTCCTGTATTGTAGTATAGTATTATTGTTTCTTTACAATTCACACCACACCAATCTCCTCCTCCTTTTCCTCCTCTTCTTTGAATAGAAACCTTTCCTACTGAGATAGAATAACAACTAAAACAAATATTCCAGTGGCTAGAGAGAGGGCTCAGTGGGTATGAGCATTGGCTGCTCTTCCAAAGGACTTAAGTTCAGTTCTCAGTCCTTACATTGTGGTTCACAACCAAATGTAACTCAAATTCCAAAGATTCTGATACCCTCTCCTGGTCTCCATAGGCACTGGATATGTATGCAGTGCACAGATATGCATGAAGGCAAAACATCCAAACATATGAAATCAAAAATTAAAATACACATGCAAACAAAAAGCAAGTAATCTCAGAGGTGGCTGTGCTAGGGCCTTCATTCCTAGTCCTAGGAGAGACAAACAGAAACATTTGTTTCCAATCCAGTCTTGGGGAGGAACAAGCAAACTCAGACAAGTTGAGAGCTCAACCAGTGTGTGTGTGTGTGTGTGTGTGTGTGTGTGTGTGTGTGTGTGTGTGTGTTATAAAACAGGGTTTTTTTGTATAACAATCCTGGCTGGCCTGGAACTCACTTATGTACACCGGGCTTGCCTCTGCCTCCTGAGTGCTGGGATTGGATGCGTGTGCCTCCATGTTCCACATCAACCAGTGGGCTACACGCACAATCTCCGAGAAAGCCTGATGAGATGGGAGAAGGTGACCCTCCAAAACTACTGTATAAACCTGAAGAATTCTGTGAATGACAAGAGTGATGTGGCCCTCATTTGAGACATCACCCACTTCTTGTCCTTCCCTTAGGACATCATGGAAGGACATTTTCATCCCCTGGTACTGTGCATTCTCAGGGACTGGAATAAAGTTGGCCAAATGTCTCAGTGGGTGAAGGTGCTTGTCCCCAGACCACATGATTGAAGAAGATAGACAACTCACACCTTGCCCTCTCTCCTCATCATTTGATACGATGGTGACAGGGTAAGTCTTGAAACTGCTCTGAGCTCCCATGTTTAACACAGTCCGCCCCAGAGGCTCTGGAGCTGTATGGACACACACACACACACACACACACACACACACACACACACAGAGGCAAACATTTAAAGTTCTGCTCTATGCTCCTGAAGGATGTGTGTACCTCCTCTGCACTTGCCCAAGAGCCCTGAATTCACAAATGGAAGATACACACACACACACACACACACACACACACACACACCAGCTTACACACACACACTAGCCCCACGCTAGCGCAGTGGCTGCACCACTCCTCAACCTCCACGTGGCTGACACACTCCCCTCCTGTATTCTTGAGTTACAGCTTTCTAAAATCTATACTTGATCTCGGCTACCCCAGACCTAAATGGGGGTGGGGAGTGTATGGAGTAGGCCTTGGGGCCGCTTTTCCTTGATTCTCACATGGTTGGTGCTCTGTCTTCCACAGATCGTATGTTTGTATCCTCTTCCTTCTGCCTGGTGATTCTCCTTCTCTCTCCTGTGTTTCCTCTCTGAGAGTTCTCAAAGGCCCGCCTCTGTTCTCCCGTCTAATCATTGGCCACTGGCTCTTTACTGACCAGTCAAAAGGCCAATTTTTGGCAAGGTGACCTGCTGTGGATGCGTGAATTCCATGTAAGCATAAATTAAATCCCCAACAGATGGTACACACATACACACACACACACACACACACACACACACACACAGAGAGAGAGAGAGAGAGAGAGAGAGAGAGAGAGAGAGAGAGAGAGAGAGAGCAGACAGGGAGACAGAGATAAACACACAGCATGCATACCCACACATAGGCATGCACATGCACAAATAGATAATACATGAATGCAATTCACGAAATACTTATTTTTTTTTTAAAAAAAAAAAAAAAGTTCCTATTCTTTTACTGCAACACTTTCTGGGAGACAGGAAAGTTTAGCCAAAGGATGAGAGCTGAAGAAACCACATCACCCTATACTCGCTTTGTAGGAATCAAAGGAAATGCTGCTCTACAGTGCCTTATGTCCAGGCCTCATGGTCCTCCACCAGGATGCAAGTCTACTCAAAGACAAGACAAAAGATGGCCATCCCTGGTACTCTAGATTACCTCTGTATCCAAAGCCTGTCCCCAGAGGGAGAACAGTAGAAACCAGACTCAGAACATCAAATCTCTTCTACTCAGTAAAGCCCACAGCAGCTCCACCCCCTCCCACTTAACCAAGGAGAACAAGCCGTGAACTTCCGGCATCATATCCTCCTATGCCTGTCAGACTCCCTGTACAGGAAATGCGGAGACCCTGAGGACATTTAGAACCCACATCCCTTTCTCAGTGTTGTGACTTCAGCAGCACTAAGAGAAGATGGGAAGTTACTTTGAGGATCTTTCTCAATTTACTAGTAACTTGCAGAGCTGAGTTTTACCTTTTGACTTCCCATGGGTGACCTAGTCTTAGTTCTAACTACTTGTACTGCTGAGGAGAAACACATGACATGGAAGGCAACTTGGAAGCACACACACAAACTATGCCCTTGGAAGCCACTGGGCTGGAGTGCAGACCCTTTAAGACCAGGAAGCAGCCAATCGGGCCAGCATAGCAGGAGTCTGCAGGTGTAGGATGATGACAGTCTCATCACAGGGGCACACATTGTATTAAGAAACCCGTTGGGCTAGAGAGATGGCTCTGTGCTGAAGGATGTTTACTGAACTTACTTGAGCAAAGACTTTAAGGAAGGAGCTAGCAGTGGGAGGGTGTGTCTAGCCTGTCACAATGGTGCCACCATGAGACAAGTCCAGGGAATGTAATAAAAAGTGAGGGAGGAAATAGAAACTCCTAGTGAGGGCCACAAGGCCAAGAGGTCAGCAGAGGCCAGCCACATCACTCTTTATTCACAGCACGGACATCAAATGCACCTTGTGAGAGGGCCTATGTCTAGTCTGACTGGACACACATCAAGAGTTGAAGCATAGGTCTGTAATCTTCCATTTATATGAACTTACTCAGATTTTCAGTTCATTTCCACAGCACAATAGCCATTCTTTTTTTCTTTTTCTTTTTGTATAATTTTTATTTTTATTTTTTATTATATTCAACACATATATTTCTATACCAATTATAAAAATGATGGACATGTTATTAAATGAACATAAAAAGATAGTCTTTTTGTTTGTTTTTGTTTGTTTTGCTTTTAGTAGAGCTTAAGATCTTGGCTCTTACTATGGTTCAAACCCAAAATAAGAACAATTTTTAGACATTGGAGTTCCTTGTAATAAGACTGTTCTTCAATGTCCCTCATATCACCAAGGATTTTACCTTCATAGTAGCTAAACTAAGAGTTGACAGTTCTGCTATGCCAAGGAATGAATTGTAGGCACAATTATTTGGGTACAGATTTCCTGCTAGGGTCAAAGCTATTTGACTTGAGTGATTGTCATCATTCTCAGCCCACAGGGAGCAGGTTACATTTATTTAAGAAATGGTGTGTGTATTAAGATGGTCTATCCATGAAGTCATTCAACTGTTTCAGTGAACAATGGTTCTGCTTGGAGGGTGGCACAGACATTAGGTGAGGGTAAGATTTTGGTTCATAGACTGTGAGGATTTTGAAAAGCACTCATCTCAGAAAAAGAATAACTTATAAGGTCATCTTCTTCAAAATTGATACAATAATTATAAATATCATGCAAAACATTCAGTCTCACTTTGTTGTTCTCTTACATGTCACCTCCCAAAGTAATTGTCTGCATTACTTTTGGATGTATAAATAATGTTGAAATATGTAAGCTGTTCTGAAAACCATAGTATAGTGTAAAAACATCAAATAAACAATCCTACTAATAGAGAGGCTGAGATAGGAGAATCATGATTTCAAGACCATTATGTGGTACACAGCTAGATACTGTCACATACAAACAAGCAGAAAGTGTATATGGATTGTACAATATTGGACATATTTTTCCAATTACCAAATTAGAGAGAACACTGGGTGAGAGCCAACAAATTTCTAATTCCTCATATTTTTGAATTTCAATCAATTAGAATATATTGGTAATATTAATTTTCATATTAAGAGATATTAAGGAAAAGTGATTGTTACTTCCTGTTACTTTTGCTGTTAGAGGTGAAATTATGTTTGTGTGGGTTTGTTGAAAGATTACTCTCTTGCTTTTTCTAGGGTATAGTTTCCCTCCTTGTGTTGGTGTTTTCCATCTATTATCCTTTGTAGGGCTGGATTTGTGGAAAGATATTGTATAAATTTGATTTTATCATGGAATATCTTGGTTTCTCCATCTATGGTGATTGAGAGTTTTGCTGGGTATAGTAGTCTGGGCTGGCATTTGTGTTCTCTTAGGGTCTGTATGAGATCTGCCCAGGATCTTTTGGCTTTCATAGTCTCTGGTGAGAGGTCTGGTGTAATTCTGATAGGTCTGCCTTTATAAGTTACTTGACCTTTTCCTCTTACTGCTTTTAATATTATCTCTCTGTTTAGTGCATTTGGTGTTTTGATTATTATGTGATGGGAGGAATTTCTTTTCTGTTCCAATCTATTTGGAGTTTTGTAGGCTTCTTGTATGTTCATGGGCATCTCTTTCTTTAGGTTAGGGAAGTTTTCTTCTATAATTTTGTTGAAGATATTTACTGGACCTTTAAGTTGGGAATCTTCACTCTCTTCTATACCTGTTATCCTTAGGTTTGCTCTTCTCATTGTGTCCTGGATTTCCTGGATGGAGCTTTTGGTTTTTTGCACTCTCTTTGACTGTTGTGTCAATGTTTTCTCTAAGAGTCTCTCTTCTATCTCTTGTATTCTGATAATGATGCTTGCATCTATGCTCTCTTTCCTAGGTTTTCTAGCTCCAGGGTTGTCTCACTTTGTGATTTCTTTATTGTTTCTAGTTCCATTTTTAGATCCTGGATGGATTTTTTTTTCATTTCCTTCACCTGTTTGTGTTTTCCTGTAATTCTTTAAGGGATTTTTGTGTTTCCTCTTTAAGGGCTTCTAGCTGTTTATCTGTGTCCTCCTGTATTTCTTTAACAGATTTATTTATGTCCTTCTTTTTTTTTTTTTTTTTTTCCGAGACAGGGTTTCTCGGTGTGGTTCTGGCTGTCCTGGAACTCACTCTGTAGACCAGGCTGGCCTCGAACTCAGAAATCCGCCTGCCTCTGCCTCCCAAGTGCTGGGATTAAAGGCGTGCGCCACCACCGCCCGGCTATTTATGTCCTTCTTAAAGTCCTCTATCATCATCATGAGAAGTGATTTTAGATCCAAATCTTGCTTTTCCGGTGTGATGGTATATCCAGGACTTGTTATGATGGAAAAATTGGGTTCTGAAGATGCCAAGTAACCTTGGTTTCTGTTTCTTATGTTCTTACACTTGCCTCCCGCCATCTGGTTATCTCTAGTGCTACCTATCCGGATATATCTGACTACAGTCTGTCCTTCCTGTGATCCTGGTTGTGTCATAAGTCGTCAAACTCAAGCTGTCTCTGTGATCCTGTGATTCTGGGATCCTGGGACCCTGAGATTCTGGTGTGACCAAGCTCCTGGGGTCCTGGGATCCTGGGATCCTGGGATCCTAGGTATATAAAAGCTCATGGGAGTGGATCTTCCTCTGGGTGTTGTGGGATTGACTATGGAGTTTGCTCCCAAGGTCTGCTCAGGGCACTGACCCAGAAAGACCGGAAGGAACCCGTGCCACTGGTCTGACAGAGTTCCTGAGTGTCTGGGTCCCAGTGATCCCACAATAGCTATTCTTCCTGGAAGTATATAATAAGGATACATTTATATATTTTTGGCTCCTGTCACACAGCTAGGGACTGCTGGAATTGTAGATATCTTTAATTTGCTAATTAGATAGCTGGTAGTTGGGAGTCTTTATGCAGCTTCTGGGTAGGGACTAACAGGTCCAAAGTCTTGATGTGAAGTTAAAGTGTTCGATCCTTGGCGCATGCCTGTAATCCCAGCACTCTGGGAGGCAGAGGCAGGTGGATATTTGAGTTTGAGGCCAGCCTGGTCTACAGAGCGAGTTCCAGGACAGCCAGGGCTATACAGAGAAACCCTGTCTCGGAAAAAACCAAAAAAAAAAAAAAAGTGTTCGATCCTTTCCCTAAACTCTGGGACAGAGGAGTTGGAGACTGAACTCAATCGTCAATGGCAAAATAATTTAGTGATTTAGTGAATCTACTTAATCAAACTTTCATGAAGAGCCCATCATGATGGGGTTCAAAGAGCTTTTCAGCTGGCCAGTACATCTCCCACAGCTCCATGGACAGAAGCCTTTGTCCTCAGGACCTCTCTGCACCTTGTCCTTCAGACTTCCCACCCAGCTGCTCATTTAAAGTAAACTGGGAGAAGGCCAGTGGTTTGCCCACGTCTGTCATCCTAACCACTCAGTAGGCAGAGGCTGGCAGATCTACAGAGCAAGTTCCAGAACAGCCAGGGCTGCACAGTGAAACTCTTGTCTCAAAAAAATAAAACAAAACAACAAACAAGAAGAAGAAAGAGGAGGAGGAGGAGGAGAGAAAGAAAAAAAAAGCAAGGAGAAAAAAGAAACTGTAAAAAAAAATGAGCCTTCTTAAAATCTGTGAAAGATTCTAGCAAATTATCAAGCCCTACAACAAAGAGAGAGAAAGGGGCTGGAGAGATGACTCAGCAGTTGGGAGCACTGGCTGCTCTTCTGAAGGTCCTAAGTTCAAATCCCAGCAACCACATGGTGGCTCACAACCATTCGTAATGAGATCTGACACCCTCTTCTGGTGCATCTGAAGACAGCTGCAGTGTACTCACATATAATAAATAAATCTAAATCTAAAACAAAATCAAAAACAAAGAGAGAGAAAGAAAATGAGCCAATAAGACCAGGAATATTCAACTCCAAGTGGATCAAGGACCTCCACATAAAACCAGACACACTGAAACTAATAGAAAAGAAACTGGGGAAGAGCCTTGAGCACATGGGCACAGGGGAAATTTTCCTCAACAGAACACCAATAGCCTATGCTCTAAGATCAAGAATTGACATATGGGACCTTATAAAATTACAAAGTTTCTGTAAGGCAAAGGACACTGTCAATAGGACAAAACAACAACCAACAAATTGGGAAAAGATCTTTACCAACCCTACATCCGACAGAGGGCTAATATCCAGTGTATACAAAGAACTCAAGAAGTTAGACCCCAGAGAGCCAAATAACCCTATTAAAAATGAGGTACAGAGCTAAACAAAGAATTTTCACCTGAGGAATATCGAATGGCTGAGAAGCACCTAAAGAAATGTTCAACATCCAAAGTCATCAGGGAAACACAAATCAAAACAACCCTGAGATTTCACCTCACACCAGCCAGAATAGCTAAGATAAAAAACCTCACCGGGTGGTGGTGGCGCACACCTGTAACCCCAGTACTTGGGAGGCAGAGGCAAGCGGATTTCTGAGTTCGAGGCCAGCCTGGTCTACAGAGTGAGTTCCAGGACAGCCAGGGCTACACAGAGAAACCCTGTCTCGAAAAACAAAACAAAACAAAACAAAACAAAAAACTCAGGAGACAGCAGGTGTTGGAGAGGTTGTGGAGAAAGAGGAACACTCCTCCACTGCTGGTGGGATTGTAAGCTGGTACAACCACTCTGGAAATCAGTTTGCCGGTTCCTCAGAAAACTGGGCATAATACTACCTGAGGACCCTGCTATACCACTCCTGGGCATATACCCAGAGGATTCCCCAGCATGTAGTAAAGACACATGACCCACTATGTTCATAGCAGCCTTATTTATAATAGCCAGAAGCTGGAAAGAACCCAGATGTCCCTCAACAGAGGAATGGATACAGAATATGTGGTATATATACACAATGGAACACTAGTCAGACATTAAAAACAATGAATTCATGAAATTCTTAGACAAATGGATGGAACTGGAAAATATCATCCTAAATGAGGTAACCCAATCACAAAAGAACACACATGGTATGTACTCACTGATAAGTGGATATTACCTCAGAAGCTTGGAAAGTCCAAGAAACATTTCACATATCAAATGATGCCCAAGAAGGAGGAAGAACAAAGTATGGATACTCGGGTCCTTTGTAGAAAGGGGAACAAATACCCACAGAAGGAGATACAGAGACAAAGGGTGGGGCAGAGTCTGAGGGAAAGACCATCCAGAGACTGCCCCACCCAGGGATCCATCCCATATACAGTTACCAAACCCAGACACTATTATCGATGCCCACAAGTGCTTGCTGACAGGAGTCAGATATAGCTGTCACCTGGGAGGCTCTGCTAGTGCATGACAAATACAGAGGGGGACACTCTCAGCCAGCCATTGAACTGAGCTCAGGGTCCCCAATGGGGGAGCTAGAGAAAACACCCAAGGAGCTGAAGGGGTTTGCAGTGCCACAGGAGAAATAACAAAATGAGCCACCCAGTACTCCCAGAGCTCCCAGGGACAAAACCATCAACCAAAGAGTACACATGGAGTTACCCATGGCTCCAGACACATAGGCAGCAGAGGATGGCCTTGTTAGAGGTCAAAGGGAGGAGAGGCCCTTGGTCCTGGAAAGACTTGATGCTATAATGACACCAGAGCAGGGAAGTGGGGGAGGGTTGATAGGGGAAGGGAAGATGGCTTATGGGATTTTGGGGGAGGGGGAAACCAGGAAAGGGGACAACATTTGAAATGTAAATAAAGAATATATCTAATAAAAAAATACAAGAAAAAAAAAGGAAAAAAGACCAGGAATATACCTTCAGTGGCCAGTTTCTTCTGAGTAGACCCCACCTTCAAAAGTTTCTTTGATCTCTCAGTGATGCCACCTGTGACTCTGCCAGTGGGTCAGCCCACCGATGAAGGCATAAGCCTCCTGGTCCAACGAGTCCCCAAAGCCACATCTGTGAGCTCTGCACCAGAGACCACGGCAAGCTTTGCACTGTGAGGCCTCTGGGAGGAAAATTACTATCTAAACCATCAAATTACTTAACGAACCTTTCACGAAGATGTAAAAGTGGCCAACAGGTACAAAGATTCTCAATCTCACTAATCATCAGAGAAATGCAAAGTGAAACCACAGTGACGTGACGGGCTAGCCAGGTGGGTTAAGAGCACGTGCTGCTCTTGCAGAGGATCTGGGTTCAGTTCCCAGAGCCCATGCACCAGCCCACATCTGTCTATAACTCCAGCTTCAGGTGACACAATATCTCTTTGGCCACTATGGGCACAAGGCATGCATATGGAGCACATATATACCTACATAGAGGCAAACATTCATTCCTATAAAAATAAAAATAAAGAAGCCTTAAAAAAAAAAAAAAAAAAAAAAAAAAAACAAAGAAAACCAAAGTGAAATATTACCCCCCACCTGTTAGAATAGCCATTATCAAGAAGGCAAAAACTAGTGTTTGTGAGGATCATAGGTAAGGAAATCACCATACATTGTTGGTCAGTGTGTGAGTTGATGCAAGCAGTATAAAAAGCTATGTAGGGGGCTGAAGAGGTGGCTCAGTGGTTAAGAGCACTGACTGCTCTTCCAAAGGTTCTGAGTTCAAATCCCAGCAATCACATGGTGACTCACAACCATCCTTAATGAGCTCTGACTCCCTCTTCTGGACTGTCTGAAGACAGCTACAGTGTACTCACATATAATAAATAAATAAATCTTTAAAAGAAAAGAAAAGAAAAGCTATGTAGATGTGCCTCAAAAATTAAAAAATAGGACTTCTACATGATCCAGAAATCTCACTACTAGGTACATACATATTCAAAAAAAAAATGAAATCAATGTGCCAAAGAAACGCTTGTATTCACGTCACCTTTGCAATATTATTTACAGTAGCCAAGCTATGGAACCAAGTGTCTGTCAACAGATGGACAGAGGGAATGTGATCCAGTTACCATTTGTGACAGCCCACATTGTCTAAGTAAAACCAGCCAGGTATAGAAAAGGATATTGTGCTAAGTAAAACCAGCCAGGTATAGAAAGACAAATATTGTAAGGTCTTGTAAGACCCAAAAGAAAAAAAGGGGCACCCCCCGCACCCCACGCCTCGGAAGCTGGCACCCCAATCACACACGAGAAACAGCCTTGATGCAATTTGCAAGAGGGATTATAATTTCCAGAGCTCTGGGGGTCACAGTCTCACCATGCAGGGTAAAAGAAGTGAGCCACTCGGGCAGAATTGGATTGGCTTTTTATAGGCTTATAACAGAGCCCGCCTACCACAAGTTTCTAAGCCAATCAGTTCAACCCATCCGAGCCCCCACCCCCCACCCCACACCCCCACACCCCCCACACCCCCGCTCTCTGAGAACAAATCAGCCTCCCACAGAGGCCGGATGGGACCTGGTTAAGTCATTTCTGCTTACGTGGCTTCCACGCACAGACAGGGTCGCGCCCACCCTCCCCCACTGGCAGGCGTTGGGGACCTAAGCGACCCCAAGCAGGAGCTCCGCAGCCCCTGCCGTGATTCTGCCAGCCCCCTGCCGCGCTTGTCTTTGCCATAGCTGCTCTGTGGAGGCAAGATGGGAAAAGGCGCCAGGGACACTCCCAGAGGTTCGCGGCCAGACCCTGGAGGCGGGTGTGATATGTGCATACTTGCAGGCCAACAAAGAGTGGACTGAACCTCTGCTCCTTTGGGGTCACCCAAGACTCAGGCACGGGGGATTCCTAGCTTGCAACCTTATCCTTTCAGTCTCTCTTATATGGGCAAACCGAAAGGGGTGAACTCAAGAAGCCGAATGTACAATGATGGTTGCCGGGGTCTAGAGGTGAAGGAAGAGGAGTCCAGAGATACTGGCCAAAGATGCCAGTTTTAACTGGACAAGGGGGTCAGGTTCTTGAGTTCTACTGTATAGCATGGTGATTATAGTTAATAATATGTTATTATATGCTTGAAAGTTCCTAAAAGTGTAGATCATAAGTGTTCTTACCCTTTTCTGGCTCTTTCCGTACAGTCAAGATGTGGTGTGTCCTCCGGAGTGAAATTCCGGATTTCCCTGGGTCTTCCGGGAGGAGCTGTGATCAACTGTGCTGACAACACAGGAGCCAAATAACTTGTCTATCATCTCTGTGAAGGGAATCAAGGGACGACTGAACAGACTTCCTGCTGCTGGTGTGGGGGACATGGTGATGGCCACAGTTAAGAAAGGCAAACCAGAACAAGACAAAAGGTCCATCCAGCAGTGGTAATTCAACAACGAAAGTCATATCGAAGAAAAGATGGGGTGTTTATTTCGAAGATAACGCAGGGGTCATAGTAAACAATAAAGGTGACATGAAAGGTTCTGCTTTCACAGGTCCATTTGCAAAGGAGTGTGCAGACTTGTGGCTCAGGATTACATCTTATGCAGGAAGCATTGCACGATTCTCCAGTGTATTTGTAAAATATATTCATTAAAAGTCTTTGCTCTGAAAAAAAAAAAGTGTTCTTACCACACACAAAAATGTGTGCTGGGTAGATCTATTAGAATGTACAATTCTCAGATCCTCATACTGGATATTGGAAATCGATTCAGTATTCACTCATCACATAGCCCTGTGGAGGGGAATGGGGACACACGGGTGATCTGACATGATGACCAGCAGCTGAAATGAACCCGCTCTTGTGCAGCTGAGCTGTAAACCTGGAGTCTCGTGCTAACACCTGGTAATTAATGTGACACTTAAGCGAATTGTTGGAGACACTGTTAGTGTCCAAAGAGTTGGGCGATTGGTCGCTCTGAGGATGGAAAAGTGTGTATATTTGGTTAGTAAAAATATCTCATCTTGGATAAAATATGTCTGTTTGGTTAGGAAAACAAACAAAACAAACACCAGTACACGTATCCCCAGAATTTCACAATCTCTCCTCTCTCCCTCCCACCTTCTGTGTGTGTGTGTGTGTGTGTGTGTGTGCATAAGGGTTTAGGAATAATGAATGCTTTTAGTAGATGTTGGGCTACACTGCCTTACTTTTCCTCAAATATTAGGTCAAGATTTAATATCTGCTTTGTTTTTTTCTATTCCATTTCTTTTATTTACTTCTGGAAAATGTCAAGCAAACTCACTGTGTTAGGAAATCCGCATTGACTCCATTCAGCGCATCCACGTCTCCTCTTGGTCCCGTTATATACTGCATTTCCTAGCACCTCTATGGAGGTGATTGAAAATAAATAGTGAATGTTGTCATGTGATTTGAGAAGGTCCCACAGAACACAAAATTGAAGACAGAAGGCTCTAGAGTGTATATTTTCCATGGCTAGCCCTGTTGATCTTTGAGATCTACTTCTTTATTTCTTTCAGAGTGCCAAGGCCCCCACAAAGGCCACTCTAGGCTTCCCTTCTCTATTCACCTGTATTCCTTACCACACCATTCCTCCCCCGCCATCTAGAATGAGTCCCTCGTTAGGGTGAGAGGGTTTTTACATGTTCTATGTCTATGTGTTATGACCTTGTTTTGAAATAACACAAAATGAGCCAATTTTTTTGGAAATGGAGTATGAGGATGTGTATGTACCATTTGCATGGCTGATGCCCACGGAGGTGAGAAGAGGGTGTCAGACCCCCCTGAGACTAGACTTATAGATGGTGACCAGGCTCCATGTGGGCACTAGGGATTGAACCTGGGTCCTCTGGGAGAACAGCTCTTAGCCGAGCCGCCGCTCAGCCCTCCCTCGCTGCTCTTTCCTCTGCTGCGTCAGCTGCTTTCTTGCTCCATCTGCTCATCTGCTTGCGAATTCACTCCACACATTCAACTCTGGTTTTTCGTTTTTCCCTTTTTTTTTTTTTTTTTTTAACAAAGTACAAAATGCTATGGAGCCATCTCAAGAGACATACATGTGTCTTAGCATTTGTAACCCTACAATTGATGTACAGTAGATTTTTCTTTCCTTCCCTTCCCTTCTTTTTCCTTTCCTGTCTTGACTTGTCTTTTCTTTTCCTTGAGTTGGGATCTTACTGTGTATCCCTGACTGGCCTCAAGTTCACAGAGATCTACATGCTTCTGCCACAACACACAGCCTCTATAGACTCTATAGACTTTCAATCCACAGGTGTTGAAAGAATTAATGATAGTGTTAGTGTGATCATCTTAATAATGGCCATTCATGCTAACTAAGAAAGCAGCAGATACTTACAAGTGAGCAAACCTCTAGTTATACTTAAAATTTTTTCAAGAAAGAAATGTTATATGTCTATATGTTATGACCTTGTTTTGAAATATCACAAAATGAGCCCTTTTTTGGACAATGGAGTATAATGTTTCCATTATATACCAGACCATATACTTGTATATATTCTCAAAATGATATAAAATAATTTTTATTGGTCTGGAGAGATGGCTCAGCGGTTAAGAGCACTTCCAAAGGTCCTGCGTTCAATTCCTAGCAACAACATGGTGGCTCACAACCATCCATAAAGAGATCTGATGCCCTCTTCTGGTGCATCTGAAGACAGCTACAGTGTACTTACATAAGATAATAAATAAATCTTAAAAAACAAAAATAGGGCTGAAGAGATGGTTCAGCAGTTAAGAGCACTGACTGCTCTTCCAGAGGTCCTAAGTTCAAATCCCAGCAACCACATCGTGGCTCACAACCATCTGTAATGAGATCTGGTGCCTTCTTCTGGTGTGTCTGAAAACAGCTACAGTGTACTTACATATAAACCAATCTTTGGGCCAGAGGGAGCGGAGCTGGAGTGAGCCGGGCCAGAGCAAGCAGAGGTCCTGAGTTCAATTCCCAGCAACCACATGATGGCAATCATCTGTACAGTTACAGTGTACTCATATACATAAAATAAATAAATAAATCTTTAAAAAAATAAATGAAAAAATAAATAGACCATTTTTATTGTGGGTATGCTCCCTCTCCCACCATTAGTTTTTGTTGTACTTACACACAGTGCAATAAGATGCAAGGCTATAGATTGGTAAGGGAAGAAAACCAGAAAAAGAGATGTGCCTTGCTCTCCCTACTCTGGCATTGCATGCTCTGTCAAGTTTCTAAGAGAGTCTAATACTCTAGACTTCCTATGTTCCCCTCTTCTCTTCCAGGGGCGTTTAGCTCCTCTCCTAAGTTCATGGTGGGGTTGCCATGACATCACGCTGCCACATATCACTGCTCCACGACCTCACCTTTGCCCTCATTTAGTCACTGAGGCCTTCTGCATCTTAATCAGAAAAGGCTAGCTCTCACCCCCACCCCCTGTGGGCAGCAAGGGCTTAGCCCACAGGGCTTAGCATGTAAGCAAGGGCCTTTCTCTTGGGGAATGCCCAATGCAGTGGGAGGGCTGGGTGAGAGATTTGGTGTCACCCACAAGGTTTCTTCATCTTCTCCGTGTTTCTCTAGTGCTCTGGCTGGGGAGCCCCGGCTCACTCATTTCTTATCATCTCTTCGACTAAGATATCGATCTTACACCCAAGCATCCTTCGATGGGTAGAAAGGGCTGAAGTAAGTGTCGCCACCCACATCTAACATTTCACACTGATCTACGTAAGTTCTGCAGAGGTTTCAGTCGTCTGTAAGGCCTGCCCTGTCATGCCCAAATTAGTCAGAACCATTAGTGAGCAGGAATTCTCCTTCTCAGACAATGAGTGAACAGAGCTCAAATGTCCTCTAAGGCAGGCTGAAGAAATGAAGAGATGCTCCCTGCATCTGTTCAAAGAAAGTCTTTAAAGAACTTAGAAAATTGGCTCGATAAAAGTTTTTAGGGAGGAGTGCTGTGAAAGCCCAGAGCACGATTAGTGGATCTGGGAGAGTACCAGCTGTGGCTCTGCCCTGTCAGGACTCCTCTGCCTGCGGTAGATCAGGACTCCTCTGCCTGCGGTAGATCAGGACTCCTCTGCCCGCGGTAGATCAGGACTCCTCTGCCCGCGGTAGATCAGGACTCCTCTGCCCGCGGTAGATCAGGACTCCTCTGCCTGCAGTAGATCAGGACTCCTCTGCCCGCGGTAGATCAGGACTCCTCTGCCTGCAGTAGATCAGGACTCCTCTGCCTGCAGTAGATCAGGACTCCTCTGCCTGGGGTAGATCAGGACTCCTCTGCCTGTGGTAGATCAGGACTCCTCTGCCTGCGGTAGATCAGGACTCCTCTGCCTGGGGTAGATCAGGACTCCTCTGCCTGCGGTAGATCAGGACTCCTCTGCCTGGGGTAGATCAGGACTCCTCTGCCTGGGGTAGATCAGGACTCCTCTGCCTGCAGTAGATCAGGACTCCTCTGCCTGCGGTAGATCAGGACTCCTCTGCCTGCAGTAGATCAGGACTCCTCTGCCTGCGGTAGATCAGGCATCTGGAGCTTTGTTTCACAAACTCTTTCTATAAAATCCTAAGTAGTACTCGTCTACAAAAATTATGTCTTCCTCTCTCACATTCTTGATAATAGTACATGAAGCTAGTCTTGCTTACCTCTTGCTAAGCCACTTAAAATAGAAAGAGATTGGGCAGAACTGGTTCCGTGAGCTTTCTATTCCAGCTGCTTAGCGGGGAGGGACTTTAGGTTCACAAGTTCAAGGTCTGCCTGCGCTACAGAGTGAGTTCAAGCACAACCTGCACAACTTAGTAAAACTCTGTCTCAGCATAAAAAATAAAGAGGGAGCTGGGGATAGACTTCGGTGGGAAAGCCCTTGACTAGTGTATGTAGGCCTTAGGTTCGATTCCCAATACATTTAGAAATATACATTGATATTAAAGAACTCATGGGCTGGGCGTGGTGGCGCACACCTGTAATCCCAGCACTTGGGAGGCAGAGGCAGGTGGATTTCTGAGTTTGAGGCCAGCCTGGTCTACAGAGTGAGTTCTAGGACAGTCAGGACTACACAGAGAAACCCTGTCTCGAAAAACAAAAAACAAAAAACAAACAACAACAACAACAACAAAAAAGAACTCGTGGGGTTAGAGAGATGGCCCAGTGGTTAGGAGCAGTTCCTATACAATCTTATGGACTAGAGTTTTGGTTCCCAGGACCCACATGATAAGTGTCCCAAGAGTTCCAACCCCAGCACCAACAGAGGTGGAAACAGGAGGCTCACCGGCTTCCAGCAGCACCAATAAAAATGCAAGTCTCAAGATCAGGGAGAGACCTTGTCTCCAAGAAATAGGCAGAGAGTGATAGAAGATTAAGTCCTGCCCTCTCTGTCCTCTGCTCTCATGCATGGGCTTAGATACCGTCATCAACATGTGTGCCACACACACATGGACATACAGTCACACAGAGACAGATGCATTCATCAGTATACAGATGTTTAAAAATGTTAATGAGTTTGATTGGTAGGTTAAATTAGCAGATGGATTGTGAAAGCCCACAATTCCCTATGCCACCCAGGCTCGGATTTTCAGATGTCCTTTACTTTACTTACCTTTACCAAAAGGTTAACTAGACTGATTTCTCTATTGGTTGTCGGTGACATCAGTAATCTTTCTGGTGGCACACCTGTGCAGCCTTCCACCAGCCTCCTCTGGTCCACTGTGTCTTCTGGATACTTTGCTCTTCTCTCTTCTCTCTTTGTTTTCCTCTTCTTTTCTTTGAGACACGGCCTCACTGTGTATCTTGGTTGGCCAGAAACTCACTATATAGACCAGCCTGGCCTTCAATTCATAGAGATACATCTGCTTCCACTTCCCCAGTGTTGGGACTAAAGGCATGCACCACCCCCGGCCACCAGATATCATTTATAATTGCACTCTCCTATTCTCAGCCTAAGCAGCTTGAAACATTGGAAATCTATAGCCTATGTTCAGAACACTCAAACCTCAATGTGATTTATTTTAACTCCCAATCTGATATAACACTAGCTATGCTGTTATCTTCCAGAAAATGCAATCAACTTTAGGACTGATTCTCTTTGAAGATTCTCCTTCCTTCTTTTCTACTGTGAGCCAATGAGAATGCTACCCTCACTATCCAAGATAGCAGCTGCAGTTGAATAATGACCATGGAAAGATTTCCTGGAAGCTGCAAATGTTGTCTTATTTGATAAAAAAAAAAAGTTGTGTGTTGGGGGTATTTTCAGATATAATAAATTTAAAGACCTTAGGTTGGGGAGAGTATCGATTACCTGGGTAGACCCTAAATGCTGCCTAAGTGCTCTCAAAAGAGAGATACAAAGAGAGATTTGATATACTAAGAAGATACTATGCTTTGTACTTTCCCAACCAATTCTCCCATCAACCAGTCAACCTACTGAAACCTTCAGTATGAGGATGGTTTTTATCAAAAATACCCGGAAAACATTGAAAATTGCTGAAACATTTTCCAAGATACCAAAAGGTTAAATATACTGATTTATCTATTTCCTTAGCCAAAGACATAGCCATTGAATTTGTTTGGGTCATTGGAGAATGTTTAGGTGACACCGAGTCAGGAGCCAGGAGGCTGATGGAATGAGAAACAGAGAAAGCATCAAAGGTTGTCATCCTTGAAACTTAAGACCTGGCAGACCTTAAGGGTTAGAGCTTCTGTAGACTGTGAGGTCAGAGTCCTGAGGAAGGATTCAGTAGCTTAAGTAAGGTAGGAGAAAGGATACTTAGTGGTTGATAAGTCATGGAAACGAAGAAGAGTGAGGAAAAATCTCCAAGACACTGAGTTGGCCTAGGATATGTGAATTTAGGATACAGAAGGAAGGAAGGAAGGAAGGAAGGAAGGAAGGAAGGAAGGAAGGAAGAAGAAAGGCACATTTCCCAAGCAGGAAGAAAGGCGTTAATAATTCCTAAGTTGATATGCTTGTGCCTGTTTATGGAGTTTAGTATTGTAATTCAAGACATCTGTATACTTTACAACGATGAAATTGAGATAATTGGTGTATGTCCTCAAAAATCACTTCCACGTGTTAGGAACTTTCAGACTCTAGTCATCTTAAATGCATGTTCCTCCTTCCTTCCTGCCTTCTAATAACCTTCTAGTCTACCATCTATTCTAAGAGGTAGAATAGTTGCTTTTTGGCCCCCACAGATGGGCTAGAGTGTGCAGCGCTCTAGTGTCTTTGGGTGCTTGTTATCTGATTAAAGGCTGTGCTGCAGCTTCGCGTTAAAGCCCTTCTTGCCTGGCTGTACGAGGCCCTGAGTCGATCCCCAGACTGAATGGTAGTGGAGAAGCAACGGTCTACGGGACCAGTGTCGAGGATTTTGAATCAAGCAGTCGGGGTGGCGGAGTGTCAAAAGAGGTATTTGTTTTTTGTTTTCTCTAAGGTAGGATGAATCAGAGAAATGAAAACAATATAAGAAGCCACTAAATTTGTGGTAAAGGGGTTAGTACTAGAATATCAAAATGGCAGTTATCTGTAAAGCCAAAAGCTATCTATTCTCAAGGCCATTCTCAAAACCTTCTTATCAAGCTGGGTGTGGTGGTGGCATGCCTTTGATCCCAGGAGAGGCAGAGGCCGAGCTCTGTGAGCTTCAGGCCACCAGAGGCTACATAGTAAGCACCTGTCTCATACAACAACAAACAAACCAAAGCCCATGTCTCAGTCCTTTCTTGCCTATGTATACGTGGGTTTCCCTGGTTGTGATTCTGTTACCTCTCTACAGCCCACCGCCAGACAAATCTTCCTTATGTTTATTAGGAGGTCACCACTGTCCTGATGAGCAAAGTCCCTATAAGCAAAGTCAATACAGCTCTCCAGACAACGGTGCTGACTGAAGCCCCTCGGTTCTATCCAGGACCATCCAGGACCGAGTGCTTGCTTTCTGGGTGTGCAGGAGCTCATATATTGCAAACTAGTCTCAGTTACAAGGGTACACATTCCTCACTTTGGAAATAAAATAAAAGCCATAGTAACTTGTTGCTATGTTTTCTTACGAAGTGTGAACACAGAAGAAGCTATGGATGTCCCAGCTTGGCTTATTTACACTTTCTCTCAGTCCGCAGTAGTCATCCAGGTCACATGTTCTAAGGATCCAGATATTTTTATTAAGAGATTATTTCTGGTGATGTCAGGCAAACTGACTCATGGAGTAGAAAAAGCGACCACATATTTCTTACTTAAAATTAAAAGACAAATCTTATAGAATTAAATTTACTTTCAATATATCTTAACTTGCAATCAACTGAATCAACACTCCTTTATGTTTATGCAAAATGAGTTGGAAATTAATGTCTCCTCCAGATCCTGCCTACAGACATTTACAGTATTTTATTCATAATTGGAAACTACCAAGATGCCCTTCAGGAGAATGAATAATTAAAGTGTGCTACATCCAGACAATAGCACATTATTACTCAACAGGAGGAAATGGTTGAAAGCAGGAAATGAGTAAGAACAAAGTATATATATATATATATATATATATATATATATATATATGTATATATATATATACACACACACACATATATAATGTATGGATGGTGTGTGTGTATGTGTAAAAATGCCATGCCATGCCATGTGCCCCCCTACCCCCACCGCCCACCCCCGAGCTCCCAGGGAGGGACCGCACCACCAACCAGAATACACATGGTGTGACCCGTGGCTCCTGCGGCTCATGTGGCAGAGGATGGCCTTGTTAGCATCAGTGAGAGCAGAGACCCTTGAGCCTGAGGGTGTTCGATGTCGCAGTGTAGGGAAATGCCAGGGTGGGAAGATGGGAGTGGGTAGGTGAGTGGGTGGGGGAGCACCCTCATAGAGGGGGAGAGGGGATTGGGGGTTTCCTGAAGGGGAGACCTGGAAAGGGGGAAACATTTGAAATACAAATAAGAAAAATATTCAATAAAAAAAGAAAAAGAAAAAATGCCATGATGCCCATCATATTGCCTGCTTATTTTGACTTTCTTTTTCTTTTTTAACTTTTTTTTCTATATTCTTTGTTTACATTCCAAATGCTTTCCCCTTTCCCAGTTCCCCTCTCCCTATATGTCCCATAAGCCCTCTTCCCTCCATCCATTCCCCAATCACCCCCCTCCCATTTCTCTGTCCTGGTACTCCTCTACAGTGCTGGATCAAGCCTTTCCAGGACCAGGGACCTCTCCTTCCTCCTTCTTGGGAATTATTTGATATGCTAATTGTGTTTTTGAATATTCAAAGCTTCTGGGCTAATTAATATCCACTTATCAGTGATTGCATTCCATGTGTATTCTTTTGTGATTGGGTTATCTCACTTAGGATGATATTTTCCAGTTCCAACCATTTGTCTAAATATTTCATGAATTCACTGTTTTTAATTGCTGAGTAGTATTCCATAGTGTAAAATATATCACATTTTCTGTATCCATTCCTCCGTAGAGGGACATCTGGGTTCTTTCCAGCTTCTGGCTATTATAAATAAGGCTGCTATGAACATAGTGGAGCATGTGTCCGTATTGCATGCTGGGGAATCCTCTGGGTATATGCCCAGGAGTGGTATAGCAGGGTCCTCCCAAAGTGTCATGCCCAGTTTTCTGAGGAACTGCCAGACTGATTTCCAGAGTGGCTGTACCATTATTTTGACTTTCTATTGCTGTAATAAACATGATGGCCAAGACCTACTTGGGAAGAAAATGGGTTTATTTGACCTTTACTTCTCAATCATGGCTGGTCACAGAGAAAAGTCAGGGCAGAAACTCAAAGCAGGGGCTTGGATACAGGAAGAGAAGCATTGGCCTCACATGGGAATGTTGATTATTGACTCGCTCTCTACTTTTTGCTTGACCTGCTTTCTTTTTTTTTTTTTTTTTAGTTTTTTGAGACAGGGTTTCTCTGTGTAGCCCTGGCTGTCCTGGAACTCACTCTGTAGACCAGGCTGGCCTCAAACTCAGAAATCCACCTGCCTCTGCCTCCCAAGTGCTGGGATTACAGGCGTGCGCCACCACCGCCTGGTCCACCTGCTTTCTTACACAAGCCGGGACCCCTGGCCTAGGGCTGGCTCCACCCACAGTGGCCTAGGCCTTCCCACATCAACCATTAATCAAGAAAATGTCCACAGACTTGCTTTCAGGACAGTCTGATGGAGGCTTCTTAAGTGAGGTTCTCTCTTCCCAGATGCCTGAACTTGTGTCAAACTGACAGAAAAACCAATCTGCACATAAGCTAACTTAAAACTTTAACCGAGCTGGGCGGTGGTGGCGCATGCCTTTAATCCCAGCACTTGGGAGGCAGAGGCAGGCGGATTTCTGAGTTCCAGGCCAGCCTGGTCTACAAAGTGAGTTCCAGGACAGCCCGAACTACACAGAGAAACCCTGTCTCGAAAAAACAAAACAAAACAAAACAAAACAAAAAAAAAAAAAAAACTTTAACCGAAAGCACGAACAAGGCCGGGCGGTGGTGCCACATGCCTTTAATCCCAGCACTTGGGAGGCAGAGACAGGCAGATTTCTGAGCTTAAGGCCAGCCTGGTCTACAGAGTGAGGTCCAGGACAGCCAGGGCTATACAGAGAAACCCTGTCTCGAAAAACCAAACCAAACCAAAACAAAACAAACAAACACACAAAGCAACAACAAGCTTTTCCAAAGCAGACGAGGCCGGATGTATTAGTGCACAGCTACCCTGCAGCACCCAGTTCTGGGGTCTCAGCTGTAGCAAATGCTTGCTGGCCCAAACACAAACGCCTCCTAGTCTTTCATCTGCTCTGCCAAGATCCAGCAGTTTGAGGACAAACCTGTGGTCTTTGGGAAGGAAGGTCGGTCACTGTGGATCCCAAAACAACAAGACCAGCAGGCAGACCACCGTGTCGCATGGTGGACAGCCTGGGGCACCTGGGTGCCCACCGTGTCACCCTTCCTTGTGACCATTCCTCCCCTAGCTCAGGCCCACCCATCTGCTCACAGGCTCTCGTGATCTCTGCACCCTCACTGCAGTTCCTTGGGCCCCCCGGTTTTCTTATTTCCTTTGAAGCCTAGCTGGATTATAGAGTTAAGTTTGTAATTATGAATAAAGACTAAGTTAAAAAAAAAAAAAGCCAATGTGAGAGGGCCGAATGAATCCAGCTACAAGATCCTTTTGGGGCGAGCCGGGCGTGGTGGCGCACGGCTGTCATCCCAGCACTTGGGAGGCAGAGGCAGGCGGATTTCTAAGTTCGAGGCCAGCCTGGTCTACAGAGTGAGTTCCAGGACAGCCAGGACTACACAGAGAAACCCTGTCTTGAAAAAACAAAAAACAAACAAACAAAAAAAAAACAAAAAACAAAACAAAACAAAACAAAGATCCTTTTGGAAGGCAAGCAGCGTGAAGACAGTGAACAGATTGACGACTGCCACTGCTGGGAGGAGAGAGGCATGGGTCTATGGAGCACAGGGCGATTTCAGGGCAGCTCAGCTACCATGAAATGATGCTGTGTGAGTATGTGTCACTGGGGATTTCTTGAACCTCAGAGAATACATAATAAAAAACAATGGACTGCAGTGTGAAAATGAAATTTTAATTCATAATGATACAACCATATTGACTTATCAACTGTAATATCTACCACAAGGGTAAGAGGAGTCTGGTAGCCCAAACCTGTGCTCCTTGCTGTTTAGGAGGCCAAGGCAGAAGGATTGAGAGCTCAAGGCTAGTCAGGGCTACAGTGTGAGCCTAAGGCTGGCTTAGGCAGGCTGGAGAAATGGCTTAGCAGTTAAAAGTTCTTCCAAAGATTGTTCTTTTGAAGGTCCTGAGTTCAAATCCCAGCAACAACCATCCGTAATGAAATCTGACGCCCTCTTCTGGTGCTGTCTGAAGACAGCTACAATGTACTTGGATTTAACAATAAATAAACCTTGAGCAAGCAGAGCAGACCAGAGAGAGAGCAGAGTTCCTAAATTCAACTTCCCAGCAACCACATGATGGCTCACAACCATCAGTACAGCACTCGTACACATAAATAAATAAAAAAATAAGTCTTAAAAAAAAAGCTATAGCTTAGGCAATTTAGGGAGACACTGTCTAAAACAACAATAAAAATAAAATTAAGCCAGGCGTGGTGGCGCACACCTGTAATCCCAGCACTTGGGAGGCAGAGACAGGCGGATTTCTGAGTTCGAGGCCAGCCTGGACTATAGAGTGAGTTCCAGAACAGCCAGGGCTACACAGAGAAACCCTGTCTCCAAAAATAAAAATAAAATTAAAATTAAAATTAAATATGGACTATGACTCAGGGGTATAGAACTTGATCTCCTGCACAAGTCAAACAAATAAATAAAATGTTAGTAATGGGGGAAGGTAGCAAGGGACAGGGACAAAGCGACAGGGACAAGGTAGTTATAGGTGTTCTGTAGTTTTTGGCTTTTTTCTGGAAAACTAAATCTGTTTTTAAAATCTATTAATTAAAAAATTAGAGCCGGGCGTGGTGGCGCACGCCTGTAATCCCAACACTTGGGAGGCAGAGACAGGCAGATTTCTGAGTTCGAGGCCAGCCTGGTCTACAGAGTGAGTTCCAGGACAGCCAGGGCTATACAGAAAAACCCTGTCTCAAAAAATCAAAAAAAAAAAAATTAGACCTTCAAATTTAGACACTGTTGATTTATAAAGATACAAAATAAGGTTTCCTTCAAGAGAATAGTAAGCATAAATTTCTATGTAAAATGATACAACAAAAGCATACCAAAAGTGGAGCAGTTCCTTTCCCCTAAATTAAATTACCTGTACCCACGAGCACATCTTGCTGGAGATGAGGCACCGACTCATGCAGCCCTGGCCCTGCACTCCGAGAATGCCAGACTAAGGTGGGAGGCTTACTCTAGGCGCTGAAGAGCTCGGTTCTGGTTTGTCTCTGAGGGGCGGCTAGGTTTATCCACAGTACTCTTTTTTTGTTTTATTTTCTGCCCATTTTCTGCCCTCGTTTTTTATTGTTTGATTAAAATAATTTATTTCATGTATGTGGGTATACTGTCTGTCTTCAGACACACCAGAAGAGGGCATCCATTCCCCATTACAGATGGTTGTGAGCCATCATGTGGTTGCTGGGAATTGAACTCAGGACCTATGGAAGAGCAGTCAGTGCTCTTAACCGCTGAGACATCTTTCCAGCCCCTTTTGGGTTTTTTGGTTTTGTTTTTTGTTGTTGTTGTTGTTTTGTTTGTTTGTTTTGTTTTTTGAGACAGGGTTTCTCTGTATAGCCCCAGCTGTCCTGGAACTCACTCTGTAGACCAGGCTGGCCTCGAACTCAGAAATCCGCCTGCCTCTGCCTCCCAAGTGCTGGGATTAAAGGCGTGCGCCACCACCGCCCGGCTGTTTTGTTTTTTAAAGACAGGTTCTCACTCTATCTGACTATGGCTGACCTGGAACTTGCTGTGTAGACCAGGCTATTCTCCATCTCACAGATCTGTCACTTCTGTCTCTAGCAGTGGGATTAAATGTATGTGCCATTTCATTTGGCTTCCCAAGAGAACCAACCATTCCCTCCCCGCACTGGAGATCGCTTTTTTTTCCCCCTCTGCTTTATTATCACTAATCAAAGCTTGGATACAGCCCCCTCACCAAGAATCATGTCCATCAATTCCCTGCTTCCAAAATTCTCTATGCCAGCCTCATATAATCAGCAAATGGAAAGAATCTGGCCAGGATCCTGAATGGTGCACGGTTCTCAATGCTTCTCCCACAACAGTGAACAAAAGATGCTGGGATCAAAGGCTTATTCTTTCCTGGAAGCTCAGGCCAGGTCTCAACCCTAGCAGTAGCTAGCAGGACAAAGATCTCTAAGGAGGATACTTTCTCCCTAGTGACTTAATGTTCCAGCCATCAAAGGCAGGGAAGAAATAAAATATAAAAGCATTACAAGAGTCATCCAAAGGATCCTGAGGTTATTAATGAGGAAAATGTCTTGGTTCACTTCCATTAACCCCTAGACCTCTCTTAACACCCCTCCCTCCCCTGTTCACCTTGTTCTGGATGCTTTTTACAGGGCTCTGAAAATGGAGGATGGAGATCTTGAGCTCCCCCTGGAGGCAGAAGTGTGTTAGTCTATCTTCTTGGACTTGTTCTTGAGATTTGAAAGCTATGTTTTTGTGCTTCCTATATTTTCAGGGAATGTTTAAATCATTCTCGGATTTCTGATAAAGTTGAAGACAGGTTGTAGTCCCATAGTCAACTCAACCTGTTTAGTATTGAGGGAGATGATATAAATTCGAGGAGATGGTTTTCAGATGGTAAAACAAGCTAAAACCAGGATATAATTCAGGTATAGAATTGCAACACTTTTAAGTTAGGATAAATGGTGGAATGCTTTATCTAAAGTGACAAATATGAAGGACTTGGTGTTAAGTGTATCTTATACTCTATAATTTGCATAATTGTAGTAGTTGTGCTCAATTTATATTTGAAAGAAAAGAGCCTTTTAACTGGACAAAGTGGGGTGGTCAGGGAATGATGTGGGTCACCCTGGTGCTGTTTGTATTCCGATGTTAATTCTGCTTCCTCGAGACAGGCTTCCAGATAAGGAGTGGATCACCTACTCACGTGATTTCGTGTGGACCTCCCCCCCCCCTTTTCCTTGGATTTTGGTTTTTTTTCCAGACAGGGTTTCTCTGTGTAGCCCTGGCTGTCCTGGAACTCACTCTGTAGACCAGGCTGGCCTGGAACTCAGAAATCCACCTGCCTCTGCCTCCCAAGTGCTGGGATTACAGGCGTGCGCCACCACCGCCCGGCTCCTTCTCCCCATTTTAACTGGTCAAATAAAGGCTAGAACCTGTGGCTGCAGTGGAAGGGAAGGGTGGGGTTTTAGAGAGTGGGGAAAGAGAGAGAAGGAGAGAGGGAGAGGAGGAGGAAGGAAGACAGAGCAGAACCACATGGCCCAGAGAAGCCGCCAGTAGCAAAGGATCTCATAGCTGGGGAATAGAGTAGTGTAGCGGTAAATCTGCCCGGTCTAGGCGTGCAGCTTATAAGTGAAAAAAATAAAAAATAAAGAAAGAGTTCTCCCATCTTACCATCAGCCTTCATAAACTGAGTTGTTTGGTTTCACTCATTTTCATTGCAGGGAGAATGTCTACAGTTCCTTCCCATGGCATCTCATTGGCAGGTGTGTGTGTGTGTATGTGTGTGTGTGTGTGTGTGTGTGTGTGTGTGTGTCTGTGTGTCTGTGTGTCTTAGCTACTCTGATCTGTGACAGTTGAGAGGATCCTGGCCTGAGGTATAAGTTACATGGTATTTTCCAGTTTGACATTGATTTCTCGCCCACTATTAGCTTACAGACTATTACACTAGGCTCCTACCAGGGACCTAGGAACAGCTTACGTCAGTAAATGCCCCTCTCCCCAACTCCCCCCCCCCCACACACACACTCCAAAACACACTACTCTAATGAGTGTCTCCCTGTCCTGTGTTGCTCCCTTACTCTGGATCGTTGTATCTTTATTTTGCACAAAATTGTTTTCCTGAAAATTTCTCAGATATTTAAATTAGAATTCTTTATTCTTCAAATGTCTAATTCATGCAACACCCTCCTTCATGCACCTCTGAGATCCTATAAATCAGATCTGAAGCTCTGGTCAAATGTTCAGATTGTAATTACTTGTCTATTTTTTTTTTAAATATCCTCACTGGTAAGTACACAATTTCTAGCATGTGTGAGAATCATTAAAAAAATAATGAGTTAAGTTGTTGAAGGATGATTTCCAACACCTAGTTTTCTGTAAGCGAATATATCTTCTTCTTTTTTTTGGAGTGGGGGGTTCGAGGCAGGGTTTCTCTGTGTAGCCCTGGCTGTCCTGGAACTCACTCTGTAGACCAGGCTGGCCTCAAACTCAGAAATCTGCCTGCCTCTGCCTCCCAAGTGCTGGGATTACCACTGCCCGGCCTCATCTTTATTTTTAAAGAGGAAAAAATGAAAGAGGAAGAGAAAAAGGAGATGGCAGAAGGAAAATGAAGATGAGAAATAAAAACAGAAGAAAGAAAGCCG
The DNA here is from genome assembly GCA_964023405.1 of Apodemus agrarius. NCBI lineage: Eukaryota > Metazoa > Chordata > Mammalia > Rodentia > Muridae > Apodemus > Apodemus agrarius. The sequence goes on along the minus strand of OZ030005.1, from coordinate 81,911,518 downwards.
GGCGGTGGTGGTGCACGCCTTTAATCCCAGAGGCAGGTGGATTTCTGAGTTCAAGGCCAGCATGGTCTACAGAGTGAGTTCCAGGACAGCCAGGGCTACACAGAGAAACCCTGTCTCAAAAAAAAAAAAAGAAAAGAAAAGAAAAGAAAAGTGCCTGGAAGCAAAAGCTACAAGACTCACGGTATATTCCAGAAACAGCACTGGCACAAGAGTCAGCAAACTGCACTCCAGTCCCCTTGTGCTTTTAATGAGTTAAATGACTACCAAACGACTCTCTAAGCCCTGGCTTCTGTAAAGAAAAAACAAACACCAAAACAAAACAAAAAAACCTCACAGAGTCATATGTACTGTGAGATTATGTGGCCATCTCCTCACTCAAGCTGACTGAACAATAGCATTCAGGGGGTTAGAGAGATGGCTCAGTGGTTAGGAGCACTTGCTGCTCTTCCAGAGGGCTAGAGTTCTGTTCCCAGCACCCACATAGAGCCTCTCAAAACTAGAACTCCAGCTTCAGGGGTCTGACACCCTCTTCTGGTTCTGACAGGAACTAGTAAAAACATGGTATAGATTCACAGTTACACCTACACGTAAATAAAAATTAAAATACTATTGTTACAGTGTATGTGCATAATGTTAGTTCCTCTTTTGCTCACATATTCTGCAACAGTCTCAATCGCCCCACCAGGTTGCAGAGAATTGTCCAGATCAACTCACACAGAGATGGTTCTGGTTCAACTAAATGGTCATAAAACCAAGGCAGAAGTCATGAATCTGGGAAATGGGGTGATAGGGAGGAGCAGGAATTGATAGTGGTGGAAGAGATATAAGAATGGATGAAGGAGAGAGAGAGAGAGAGAGAGAGAGAGAGAGAGAGAGAGAGAGAACAGAATGCATTACATACACATATGAATTTGACAAAGAACTAAATTACCAAAAATAATTTTTAAAACATAGAAAACTTTGCCTCTACCTATTGAGGGTGATGTATCAAAAATATTTGCTGACAGTGTGGTAATAAATAAGTCTACAACTACTTTTTGATTATTAAAAACAATGTGTGGTGCTGTCGGTCAAAAGCAGGGCTCCCCCTGAGCTAAGCAACACTCCACCGTGCAGTTACCGTCTCCGAGACTCTACATGTGTTGATTGATTAAAAATTACTGTGGTTATTTTTCCTTTAGGGTAAATATTTTATGGCAGAATTATTCAGAGTTTGCTTTGTTTGTTAAGCTGAACTTTTTTTTTCCTTCCAAGTCTTGCTAACTGCTGTTCCAAATGGAAGCTTCTATTTTGATACCAGCTACTTTTAAGTCAAATGAAGAACTGAAAAACAGCTATGCTTAAGCAAATCTCAGCCAGCCACCTCAACCTGGGATGCAGGAAAGTCACTTGTCAAAGATCCTTGTGGAATCTAAGGAAGAAAGGAGATTGGCTTCAGTTGGAAACCAATCAAAAATGGGAAGAAGGGACCTGTGAGACAGCTCGATGCTCAGTGGGTAAAAACACTCACCACTAAGTCAGAGGACCTGAGTTCAACTCCCGGGACCTGCACTGTGCCGACTGTCCTCCAACACTACCCACGTGGAAGGCAAGCCCTCCCACCCCAAATAAAATATGATTTTTTTTAAATGGAAGAGAGTCTTAAAAAAAATAAACCCCACACACATTAGAAAAATACACAGAGCTCAGGGAATTAAGCCGCAGCTTCTAGGACCCATGATGAGTATAGAGATTCTGGATTTTTGTTTTGTTTTGTTTTGTTTTTCAAGACAGGGTTTCTCTGTGTAGCCCTGGCTATCCTAGAACTCACTCTGTAGACCAGGCTGGCCTCGAACTCAGAAATCCGCCTGCCTTTGCCTCCCAAGTGCTGGGATTAAAGGTGTGTGCCACCACCGCCTGGTGATATTCTGGATCTTAAAGGAACAGGAGTTCAAAAAGTTTAGCTTTCAGTGTGTGGGGTGGGGGGTTATATTTTTGCAGTGCTGCTCTAAAATTGCTATCTTTATAATGTTTTCCTGACTTCTTAGCTCACTTTTTTTTTTGTTTTTGTTTTTGTTTTTGTTTTTGTTTTTCAAGACAGGGTTTCTCTGTATAGCCCTGGCTGTCCTGGAACTCACTCTGTAGACCAGGCTGGCCTCGAACTCAGAAATCCGCCTGCCTCTGCCTCCCAAGTGCTGGGATTAAAGGCGTGCGCCACCACGCCCGGCATCCTGACTTCTTTTAGACAATTTAAAAACTATGTTTACGTGTCTGTGTGAGGGCTTGTGTGTGTACATGCGGGTGCCCAAGAGGGCCAGAAAAGGGCACATCTCTTGGAGTTGGAGTTAAGGGCAGTTGTGAACTGACCAATGTGGGTGCTAGGAACTGAGCATAAGTCCTCTAAAAAACCAACAGGTACTCTCAACCGCCGAGACATCTCTCCTCTTTGGATCCCTCTTTAAAGGATGTCTAAACTACCCACTGTCCTTGCGAACAAGTGTTGCTGTGGCCGCTCTGAGCCTGGTGTGCTGCTCACTCCAGGAAACCACGTCTTTCCCCTTCTTCACAGTCCGTTTTCAGCCTTTGTGATGATGCCAGCACAGTGACCTACTCTGTGTGGTCTATCAGCCTTGACACACACGGCCCCATCACTTTCATTATCTCGATGGCCATGGTTGGGTGAGCACCAGGATGCCCAGTTGGAGGGTCAGTGAAGAGGGAACTGATTAGTTCAGCCGGACTCCAGAGGGAGAAACTAGGGCTTTTCCTTATATAGCATCCAATGTCAGCAACTTCAGGAATGATGGCAACTCCATGCTGCCCAGCCTGTGGCCTAAGGACTTCCTTTATCTTTTAGGGACCTTAACTCAGGTGAAATGAGATCATTGGCTTTGAGAAAGATCAGAAGTTCAGGGCTGGAGAGATGGCTCAGCGGTTACCACTGACTGCTCTTCCAGAGGTCCTGAGTTCAATTCCCAGCAACCACATGGTGGCTCACAACCATCTGTAATGGGATCTGATGCCCTCTTCTGGTATGTCTGAAGATAGCTATAATTGTACTCATATAAATAAAAATAAATAAATAAATCTTTTTTAAAAGATCAGAAGTTCGGGACTAGCCAATATGAAGTAAAAATTGGGGTTTTATCATCTTCATAAATTGATGATTTTAGTATCAATTTTAATTGTGAGGGTTAAAAAAGGAGCTGAAGGAGAAAATAAGACAGTCTTGAGCATGGGCATGGACTCCTCTAATTGAAACTAAAATTCATTGTCTTTACAAATTACGCTTGCAAGTCCTGGGGCATTCGTACTTCTGGTGGACCATGGTGTGTGACGATTTACAGGAACAGCTCACAGATCTTAGGAAGGTAATGTGTGTGGGGAGCCGTAAACATCCTACCGGCCCAAACATCCTGCCGGCCCAAACATCCTGCCCATCCTGCCGGCGTGAAGTAAACAAGTCAGTGCGCAGGTGCTGGGTAGTTTACCATCCGTTGGTCTCCGCCTCTCCCGAGCTGCAGCCAATCAGGGGATGACACGTCCGAGGCAGGGGTTGCAGCCTATATAAGGGATGGGCTCCTGGGTATTTGGGTCTCCGCTCTGTAGGCTTATGCTCTCCCTCTCAGGAGCATTAAAGCTTTGCTGCAGAAGGATCTTGAGTGTGCCGCGTCGCTCTTGCTGGCGAGACGGTAGCGCGGGACATCTGGTGCCGAAACCCGGGATACGAGACTTCATCATCGTCAGCACCATCGGAGACCCCTCGGCTACGAGGAAGATTCAGAACTGCAGGCAGATACATTCGGAGAGGTATGTTCTTCTTTGGCTTCGACTTGGGATTGTCGCCACCCTGGGAAGGTAGCATTGAAGCTTTTGTGACCATTCTTGGAGCCCTTTTAATCTTTCTCTTTGCCATGTATGAATGCTCCAGGTCTTTGACTCTTGCCTCGTGGAACAAATTAGGTAGAGATCTTGACTGCAAAATGGTGGAAAGAGACTTGAGGCAGGGGACAAAAGCAATTGGGAAACTTGTTAAAAACTGTCTAGAAGATAAAGCTTGTAGGGCTGCCGTGGCGGAAGGTCGGAACACCCTTGAAGAGGTCCAGGATAGCATATCAGAAACCGAGCATAGTGAGAGGTTGGGCGCGTGCAAGAAAAAACCAGTCCCAAAAAAGGAAAAAGGCCCTCCTAGGGAGTCTAGAGACAAGGGAGTGAATGTGTCAGATCCTAAGGAACCTTCTCCTATTGTTAAACCAAGAGGAGGAGCTAGCTTGTATCCAGTACATGATCTTAAGGCTTTAAACTTTGATAACTCTGATAGCTCTAATAGCTCAGAGGATGAGGTCTTGGACCCCGAGAAGAGGCTGAGTTAGAGGAGGAACCTGCCAGATATGAGGAGGAAAGATACCATCCAGATGATCGAAGGCAGAATAGTAAAGAACCTCGAAAAACGGCAGCCCCTAACAGCCCTTTCACAGGTTGTTCCTTCGGCGCCTTCTCCCTATGAGACACGCCCGAAATCTTGCTCCTTTTTGTCTGAAAAAGTAAAAAGAAAGCTGCACCTTGCTTACCCAGTCTTTGAAGGCGCAGAAGGAGGGCGGGTAGAACCTATATCCCCCATCCAAAATCAAGGAAGACAGGGCCTGGGTTTTTCCTAGGTGCCACTGGGGCAGCACGACCCATACCATGGAAGACAGGGGACCCGGTATGGGTTCCCCAGTGGCCGTTAACCTCTGAAAAACTAGAAGCTGTGACTAATCTTGTTGCAGAACAATTGGCTTTGGGACACATAAAACCATCAACCTCCCCACAGATAGTAGAATGTTTGGTGGTGCTAGATGTTCTTCAAAAGTTTTCAGGTCCCCTTAACATTGTCTCTGACTCCTCCTATGTGGTGAATGCTGTCAATTTATTAGAGACAGCTGGAATCATTAGATCTTCCAGCAAAGTGGCATCTATATTTCAAAAACTGCAAGAGTGCTTGCTAAATAGGAGGGCTCCCATGTATATTACCCATATCCGGGCTCATTCAGGGCTTCCTGGCCCGATGAGCCTAGGAAATGACCTGGTGGATAAAGCCACAAGACTTGCTGCAGCGGTCCTTGTCCCCCCCCCCCCCCCCCCCGTTGCAAGCCGCCAAGGCCTTTCATGATAATTTTCATGTCACTTCTGAAACCCTACGCAAGCGTTTCTCTCTTACCAGAAAAGAAGCTTGTGATATTGTCACCCAATGTCACAACTGTTGTCAATTTCTCCCTACCCGCCATACCGGGATAAATCCCAGAGGAATTCTACCATTGCAAGTATGGCAAATGGATGTCATTCCTTTGGGAAGCTCCAATATGTACATGTATCAATAGATACATGCTCTGGCGTAATCCATGCTACGCCACTCACTGGGGAAAAGGCCTCTCACATCATCCAACATTGCCTTGAGGCATGGAGTGCCTGGGGAAAGCCTAAGTGCTTAAAAACTGACAATGGACCCGCTTACACTTCTCAAAAATTTAAACAATTTTGTGCACAAATGCAAGTCACACATATTACGGGCTTGCCATATAACCCTCAAGGACAAGGTATCATTGAGCGCGCACACCGTACGCTCAAATCATATCTAATTAAACAAAAAGGGGGAATAATAAAAGATCTGCCCCCCCGTGCCACGGGTTGCCATAGCAGTGGCACTCTTTACTATAAATTTTTTAAATTCAGATAAGCATGATCAGACTGCAGCAGAGTGACATTGCTCAGACCCGCATCGACCTAAAGAATTGGTAAAATGGAAGGATGTGTTGACTAATGAATAGAAAGGCCCGGATCCTATTCTAATAAGATCCAGGGGAGCCGTTTGTGTCTTCCCACAGAATGAAGAAAACCCCTTCTGGGTCCCTGAGAGGCTTACTAGAACAATTTTGGAGCAGAAGGACACCGCAGATCACCCAGTCACTCACACTCCGAGAGTTGAGAGCAGCCATTATCCAGGTCAACTCTACGAGCCTTGACCTGTCCTTGACGGAGGGACTATCATCATGGATCGCTTCAGCTGTCTCCTATTTTAAGGAATGGGTGGGGGTGGGATTGTTTGGCGCAGCCCTTTGCTGTGGACTGGTGTTACTTCTCTGGCTGGTCTGTAGGCTCAGGGCTCAAACCAAGAGAGACAAGGTGGTTATTGCCCAAGCGCTTGTGGCTCTGGAACAAGGAGCTCCCACTGACATTTGACCAACAATGCTCAAGCAGTAGGCCGCCGGCTGGACAGCTCTTGCACACCCGGAGCTTAGACTCATTGCACAGGGTAGAGTGTACAGCTTGAGCAGCCCATGGGGGATGCCGAGCAAAGCATCACACAGAGAGACACCTGACATAAGGGTCTCTCTGGGAGGCATGTTGTCCTACATAAGGGTTGCCTGCCCTAGTTTCCCTTTCCCAGAAAAACGGCAGAGTGACAGGTCGAGGGCGCTTCGGGTCAAACCAACAGCCTAGTGGCGACTCTCGTACGAAGTCTTAATTTTGTTGCTTGGGAGTTCGACCTCTGTCTCCACCCCTTAAACATTGGGTGACCTACTTGCTATAAGAGCAAAAGGGCCTCATTATTAGATTGTCTTGAACCCTGAAGGTCCAGACAAGAGCCTGAAGGTTGATCGACAATCTGAGGTCTTTATTTTAAATAATAAAAAAGGGGGAGATGTGGGGAGCCGTAAACATCCTACCGGCCCAAACATCCTGCCGGCCCAAACATCCTGCCGGCCCAAACATCCTGCCCATCCTGCCGGCGTGAAGTAAACAAGTCAGTGCGCAGGTGCTGCGTAGTTTACCATCCGTTGGTCTCCGCCTCTCCCGAGCTGCAGCCAATCAGGGGATGACACGTCTGAGGCAGGGGTTGCAGCCTATATAAGGGATGGGCTCCTGGGTATTTGGGTCTCCGCTCTGTAGGCTTATGCTCTCCCTCTCAGGAGCATTAAAGCTTTGCTGCAGAAGGATCTTGAGTGTGCCGCGTCGCTCTTGCTGGCGAGACGGTAGCGCGGGACAAATGTGTTTATGTTTATCAGTTTATTATGGATGACACAAGGGATATTTAGTTGAGGAGATATACGAGGTGAGATCCTGAGGGATCCAAGGAGCAGAAGCCTCTGTGCCCACAAGGTCAGGGAGTAGACAGCACCCTCTCGGCGCCTTGATGTGGTCACTCACTGGGAAGCGGCCCAGCCCCATCATTTAGTGTTATTTATGGAGGTTTTGTGACATAAGCATGAATAATCAAGTAACTGGCCAGTAGTGAAAGAACTCCATCTCCAGGCTGCGTTGCTGAAACTGGACTATAATTCTACATTTCCAAGCAAGGATTAGACTTCCTAGTTGCTAGTCTTCATCCTGAAGCTATCCAGGAGGCAAAAACTGCTTCATTAGATTAAAAAAAAATGCTCCCATCACCTTTATAACTCAGGAAATTCGAAGGGTTTTAGGATCTCTGTGTCAAGAACTTGGACAAAGACCAAATATCTTTCTATGATACCACAAAGTGGCAATGAATTCAAGGGCATAAATTCCAGGGTATATGTAGTTAATTAGTAGTTTGTAATGATGAAGTCAACAATTTTTTTTTTGAGACAGGGTTTCTCTGTGTAGTCCTGGCTGTCCTGGAACTCACTCTGTAGACCAGGCTGGCCTCGAACTCAGAAATCCGCCTGCCTCTGCCTCCCAAGTGCTGGGACTACAGGCATGTGCCACCACGCCCGGCTATCAACAATGTTTTTAACTGGATTTCAAAGGTAATGATAAATCATTAGGTTGCACTTACGTTTCATGGCAATTGATTTCCCAGTAACTTCTTAAACTGACAAATTAATGACAGCAACATGTCTTTACTTAGTAATTACAAGCCTGCCCTGCCCACTTTCATCTAGTTCTAACACTATCTTACTCTGGTTCATTTATTTGATAATTAGATGTTACACATACTCATGGGACTGTGTGGCTGAACTGGATATTGTGATGCTGTATTCCAGATAGCTTTTCTAAAACGAAGGGGTAGATGCTCTTCAGCCCATTCACAAAACCTAAGCATTGAGATCTAAACTTTGCTTCTATATACCAACACATACCCCTTCAAAACACATGTTCTAACCCAACCAACTAGACATAGCTAGGTCTTTTTGAAAGATTTATTTTAAGTGTGTGTACATATTATGTACATACATATGTATGTATGTGAGTGCCTGTGTAGACCAGAAGTGCAGGCTTAGATTTGTTTCATTTTGTTTTTGTTTTTCAAGACAGGGTTTCTCTGTGTAGCTCCAGCTGTCCTGGAACTCACTCTGTAGACCAGGCTGGCCTCGAACTCAGAAATCTACCTGTCTCTGCCTCCCAAGTGCTGGGATTAAAGGCGTGCACAACCACTGCCTGGCCTTTAGATTTTTTAAAACCTATTTTAATAAGTGTTCTTAAATATTTTATCCACCCTTCTAGCCAGAGGTAGTGGAAATGAAAGGTTAATAGGGTAAAGGAGGATTGGTCCTTTTGGGCAATTCCAAGCTTCATTGTCAGGATGTCAGCAGTTTAGTTCACACAAATCAACAGCCATAGCTCAGTCCACTTGCAAACACTATTCACGAATCAGCAACGGCAGTACAATCCAGAAGAAACCTCAAGGCTCTACCAATGGGCCCAAGTCTGCAAAAGCAGCAAAAAGCCACTGAAGCATCAGGAAAAGGTGCATTTCTCTCTATGAAGTCATGACAAACAATGGTCAGTGGAGAAGGCAAGGTGAACCAGAGCCACAGTGTCATCAGCGGAAACCAGCATCAGCAAAGCCCAACCAAGACTAGCAAAGAGTGGCAAGGCGAACCAATACCACACAGTATCGTCCACTGGCTGTTGGGTTATACTTATACCCTTTCCAAACATCACGGGTTCTCTCAAGTGTCCACTCTAGCAAACATCACACACCCTTTTTCCAGGCAGCAGCCAGAAAAATACCATGTGTCTATCTCAGCAAAACATCCTCTCATAAGACAGCTTCCAGAAAAACATCGCATGACACAACTGAGTCTCCAAAGAAACCAGAAATTTCCTTTTTACTGGGAGAGGGTATCTAGTGTGATCCCCTAGAACTGAAGTTACAGGCAGTTGTGAGCCACTTGACATCGGTGCTGTAATAAAATGTGGGTCCTCTACAAGAATAGTTCGTGCTCTGAAATGCTTAGCCAAATGTCTAGCCTCAATAAGTCAATAATTTAAGGGAATAAACCAAACCCTTCTGTTCCTGACAGGGTTATAGGAAGTAGAAAACTGGGGCTGGGGAGATGGCTCAGCCGTTAAGAGCACTGACTGCTCTTGCGGAGATCCTGAGTTCAATCCCAGCAACCACATGGTGGCTCACAACCATCTGTAATGAGATCTGATATCCTCTTCTGGTGTCTCTGAAGACAACTACAGTGTACTTACATATAATAATAAATAAATCTTTTTTTTTTTTTTGAGACAGGGTTTCTCTGTGTAGCCCTGGCTGTCCTGGAACTCACTCTGTAGACCAGGCTGGCCTCGAACTCAGAAATCCGCCTGCCTCTGCCTCCCAAGGGCTGGGATTACAAGCGTGCGCCATCACGACCGGCTTAAATAAATCTTTTTAAAATAAAAGTAAATAAGCAAATTAAAAAAAAAAAGTAGAAAACTCCCTCTTTCTTCCACAAGAAGACAGCAGGAAGAATGTTATCTCCAATCCAGAAAGAAAGCCCTCATTATAAACTACCCTGAACAGTGCCTGGGTCTTTACTTTCTCGGGTCCCAGAACACCAGAAAGCAAAATAGAAAGTGGAGATCCTCAAAAAAACCTGACAGTTTTCAACTCCCACATTTGTTCTTCAATTCTTCTTTCAGGGTCCCCCAGTACACCATAAGGGATGCAGGATAAATGTGTGGAGATGGTGCAAGTAGCCCCGGCAACTGTGGATAATGACTGCAAAGTCTATAGGGACAACTAGAAAATGGTATAGAAGGCAAAGACTGTATTCACGAGGATCTCAAAGAGCATGGGCCTGGGATACCACAACCACACGTGTGACTGGATCGCTAACCTCAAGGACCCCTAGAACCCTGACCTGAAGTAGCATTTCGATCAGCAGGACCATCTCTGCCAGTCTGTTAGCAAGATGAAAGTCCTGGTCCTCTGACCGAGCACAGAAGCACAGCACTAATAAGCTCGTAAGGACCTTTGCTTTTGGTAATCATCAGAAGTTCTCTTGATGAGACAACTCACCAGGACAGCATTGATCAAGGTAGGGAACAAAGAAGAAGCACTAAGCCATGTAAACTGCAGGGAAAATTAAAATGAAAGGCAAACTAAACAGAAATTACATCAAACCACAGGTCAGGTACAGTGTCACATACCTGAAATCCCAGCACTTGGGAGGAGACCACAGGATCAGGAGCTCAAAGCCAGCTTAGAAAAGCAGAAAATTCAATGACAGTCTGAGCTAAGTTAAACCTTCCCAACAGAGGCAGCTCACAGGGTAGAGGTCCTTGTGCACAAGCCTAATGAACCCAGTTCAGTCTTCCAATCTCAGTCATGGATTGAGCTTTAGAAAATGGGTAAGAATGTCTGTCTTTAGCTTGAGCAGACAAAAGACATTTAGAGATATGTGTGTTCAAGACTTTCATAACAAAGGCCCCAGACACTAAATAGTATATTTTACCCTCTACTCTTAGCGAGAGGAGTATGGGGCTTCTTACTGAGTTTCTTAACCTTACACACCATTTGTCCTTTTTAGAACTGTGGGTGCTGTCATTTTCAGTAGTATGACTTAAGTGAGTGGCACAGATAGTTTCCACCTTATAAAGTTACTGAGAACACTGCAATCATGGGTCTGTGACACCTTAGGAATGCTTTTGCTACAATCCATCTTGGGACAACAGTAGTTGTTTTAGTGGACTTTGACCTGAAATGACAAACCCTAGGTATCAAGAGGCACACAACTCTTCTTCATAGTGCAGTTTGAGGGCTGGTGTGAACGGGGATTTTCTTATCTTCTAGGTAGTATTAACATAACATTGAGAGCTACAAGTGTGTCAAAATCGCGTACATTCCTAATGCAGGGTTAGACAAGATTATTTTAAATCCTTTTACGTATATGGATTTGAAACCTCTGGTGGCGTCTGTGCGGAAGCCTCAAACTGTAAGAGTGTTTCTGTCTTTGTTCAGCCAACTCTGAGAGCTTGTTATCTCGTTAATCTTCTAAAAAAGTCAATACAAATGACGGTGGGAAGCAGAGGTATGATGATGATTTCGCGTAGTCAGCAGGTTCCTGTTTGGTTTGAAGGCACTGTGGATGTGAAGATGAACCAGAAATGGAGTCTGACAGGATGTCACAGACAGGCTGGTCTGGGATTGAGGTGTAGTGAAGCAAATGAGTTTAAATATGGGGTGCTGAGGATGTAACTCAGTTGGTAGAGAATTTACCTAGTATGTACTAAGCTCCTAGACATGGGGAGGTAGAAAGAGGTCTCACAGAGTAAAGATGATGGCTACCAAGCCGAGACCATTGCTAATGACCTGAGTTCAGTCGTTAATCTCTGGGACCCACATGGTGAAGGGAGAGAACCAACTCACATTTAATATAAAATTTCCTCTGACATACATACACATACACACACGTGAAATAAATATAATTAAAAATAGAACAAATAAATTTAAAAAAACAACAAATAAACATGGTAGTGAAAGCCTATCATTCTCAGTTGCATATCAAATTCAAGGCCCAACCTGGGCTACAGGAGACAGTCTTTTAAACTAAGAGCTGGGCATGGTGGTGTATGCCAGTAATCTCTGTACTCTGGAGGCAGAGGCAGAGGCAGGAGGCTCTCTTTGGGTTCTAAGCCAGCCTGGTTTACAGATAGAGTACTGGACAGTCATGATAACATAGAGACCTTGTTTTAAAAACAAAACAAAGCAACAACATCAGAAAGAAAGAAAGAAAGAAAGAAAGGAAGGAAGGAAGGAAGGAAGGAAGGAAGGAAGGAAGAGAGACAAAGAGAGAAAGAGAGAGAGAAAGAAGGAGCTTGAGAAGGAGGTATTTTGTGTTGTTGGAGTGTGGAGTTGGAAGTATAAGCCAGTAGGCACAAAATGTGGTAAAGATGCCATTGATGTGCTTGTGTGGGCCTTCCTTAGTGTCACCTGGAGCTGTTGGTCATGGTCCTCCTCTGACATCTATCACACATTTTTTTCCAGCCCTTCTGGCATCTTGACCCTGAGCAGATTATGAATCTTTTAATCAGCTTATGGTAACCTAGCTGCACTGGGAACATTACCTGGTACAAGAAGAACAATGTGAAATATACCATTAAATATTCAGTAATTTTTTTTTTTTTTGGTTTTTCGAGACAGGGTTTCTCTGTGTAGCCCTGGCTGTCCTGGAACTCACTCTGTAGTCCAGGCTGGCCTCGAACTCAGAAATCTGCCTGCCTCTGCCTCCCAAGTCAGTAATTTGATTTTGATTTCTCTCCTTCCTTCCTAAAAAACATAGTTGGGGACAATAAAAACAAGCATGGAGCTAGTATGGGACTCTGTTGGCAAACTCAAACACTGTGTAAGAATACTAAGCAGTTGAGCCGGGCGTGGTGGCACACGCCTGTAATCCCAGCACTCTGGGAGACAGAGGCAGGTGGATTTTTGAGTTCGAGGCCAGCCTGGTCTACAGAGTGAGTTCCAGAACAGCCGGGACTATACAGAGAAACCCTGTCTCAAAAAAAAAAAAAAAAAAAAAAAGAATACTAAGCAGTGGCCATTGTCATGATTGGGTATGTTAAAAAATGTTGTGGGAAAATAGCTGTATGGTTGTCATAATTGCTTACAAAGCTCTAACATGGTTGGGGACATAGCTCAGTTGGTAAAATGCTCCATAGCATGCTGAAGCCCTCTTAGCTTTGATTCCCAGCACCATGTAAACCAGGGATAGAGGTGTATGCCTACAATCCCATGCACTCAGGAGGGAGAGCCTGGAAGAGCTCAAGTTCCAGGTCATCCTTTGCTACATAGCAAGTTACAGACTAGCCTGGATTATATAACATCCTATGTCAAAAATAAACATGCACCAAAAAGCCCATACTCTCAATGTTTCCAACTATGCATGTATCCATGTCTCTGTGAACATATAAAAAGACTAGGTAGAAACATCAATTATGGCTATCTCCAGACAGTGGAATTATGGAGCATTTCTTTCTCTGTGGAGCTTTTCTCCTAATTAACAAATTATCCAAAATATACACCTTACTCTTGTCTTTCCAAACACAGTCTATTTTAAGAAGAACCAAAAAGTGGCTTAGCTTTCTTTTCATAAAAAAAAATGTCTTAACCAAATTCCCTAAGGGCAGAAACAGAAGGCTATTTCAGGATGCCTACTGTGCAGATGCAAAACTTTACTCAGAGAACTTGCATTTGGAGACAAAGAAGTTACTTCCTGTCCTGCCTGGAACACTCACAGGAGCTGTAGGGAGTGTTTGAAGATCTTCATATTGTTATAATAGTTCAAGTATTTTTTTAAAAAAATATAATATGTATGTCTGGTGCAAGTTTATACACACAATTATGCAAATGGTATGTATACCTTTTGCATGCAGATGCCTGTGAAGGCCAGAAGAAGGTGTCATAGCCCCCACAAGTGCAGTTACAGGTGGCTCTGAGCCTGATGTGGGTGCTGGGAACTGAACCTGAGTCCTCCAAAAGAGCAGTGAGTGCTACTAACCACTGAGCCATCTCTCCACCCAACTCCTGCATCCCATAAATTCAAGGGATTTTAATTCTGGTATCTCTGGGATCCTATAAAAAGTCTCTCCAAGGCCGGGGAGTGGTGGCTCATGCCTTTAATCTCAGCACTTGGGAGGCAGAGGCAGGCGAATTTCTGAGTTCGAGGCCAGCCTGGTCTACAGAGTGAGTTCCAGGACAGCCAGGACTACACGGAGAAACCTTGTCTCAAAAAACCAAAAAACCAAAAAAAAAAAAACAAAAACAAAAACAAAAAACAAAAAACAAAAAACAAAAAACAACAACAAAAAAAACCAAAAAAAAAAAAAAAAACTGGTAGTTGGTGCAACATTAGATGGATTAGTTCATTGCTGTGTCACAATTTCATATGTAACAAAAGTATAATAATGTCTATAATGTTTCAGCAAGGACTGAAAGACTACTGCATATTAAATACTTAGCACATTTTTACACACTGTAAGTAGGAGCACAGAGAAGCTATTGCTACTAAGTTACACCAAAGGAATAAAATAAGTCTTCGATCAAGAAAGGGCATTGTGGTTGGTTTGAATCAGAATGGCTACTGGAGGATCATATACTGAAATGGTCCCCAGCTGGCAGAACTGTTTGGGATAGATTAGGTGTGTCGTTGAGGGTGGGCTTTGCGTTTTCGAGAGGCTCATTCTGTTCCCCGTGTTCTCGCTGTCTTGTGGTTTTAGATCAAGGTATGCACTTTCAGCTCTTCCTTTGCTCTGCCATCGTGGTCTCTAACTTTGAAACCATAGGTAAATCGAAACTTCCTTTTATAAATTGCCTTGGTCATGGTGCTCTATCAAAGCAACAGAAAAGTAATTAAGATAGGCATACTCGTTCTGATTGAAAAGATGATGAAAGTCTTCACAAAAAAGAGAAAATGTAAATATCCTATGATGGCAGAGGAAGGCATTTTGGGATGTGGAAACATTGGAGCGCAGAGGCGCGGCCGCCATCGTGCACGTGTTGTAGAGCTTGCACGGGCATCACCTCCACGAAGACTGAGGAAATAACAACAGCAGGGAGGGGGCTGCCTCAGCTCACCGAAGTTAATGGATGCCCATCTATTTGTTCTAATCTTTATTCTCAGTTTTGTTTTTTTGTTTTGTTTTGTTTTGTTGAGAGTCTCTCTATTCAGTCTTGGGTATCCTGGAACTTGACATATTGACTAAGCTGGTGTCAAGCTCACTGAGATCTGCCTGATTCTGTCTTCAGAGTCCTGGTGCTGAAAGGGTACACCAGCGTGTCTGACTCTCGATTTTTTTTTTTCAATTTGTTTAATCTGAGCATGTACTGAAATGCCTCACCTGTCCTCTTCGTGATCCCTTAGATCACCAGATAAAACCAAATTTCAGCCAGTTTTAAGTCAAAGACTTAATAGGAGACTATCCAAAGTATGAAATCGTCTCCAGAGACAAGAGAAGAAACTAAAAGTCATAGAATAAGGGAGATATAAGCCCTCCTTTTCATAGCTATATGGACAGTTTAAGACTTGGGGAGTCTCCACTTGAGAGGCAGAGGCAGGCAGATTTCTGAGTTCGAGGCCAGCCTGGTCTACAGAGTGAGTTCCAGGACAGCCAGGACTACACAGAGAAACCCTGTCTCAAAAAAAAAAAAAAAAAAAAAAAAAAAAAAAAAGACTTGGGGAGTCGTCTCCCAGTTATGTTCTATTGCTAGGATACTACCCTATGACTAAAAGCACCGCGAGGAGGAAAGGGTTAACTAGTTTAGAGGTTATAATCCATCATCAGGGGAAACCAAGGCTGGAGACCAAGCAGAGTCTGTGAAAGTTTCTTACTAACTCGCTCCTATTGACTTGCTCAGCTTGCTTTGTTATACACCCCAGGGCCATCTGCCCAGGGATGGCACCACCCACAACAGGCTGGGCCTTCCCACAGCAATCATTAATTTAAAAAATGCCCTAATGGCTTGTCTTTAGGCCAGTCTGGTGGAGGCATTTTTCCTCAACTGATATTCTCAGTCTAAGTCTAAGTTCGTGTCAAGTTGTCAAAAACAAAAACAAAACAATACAAAATCAAAGGGAAAAACAAACCAACAAAGACTGCATTGTGGCAGCAGAGCCCTTAGGCAGTAACAGCAGATTTTGGATTTTCTAGTCTCCATAACTGTATGATTTAAGTCTTTAAAAAAATATATATATATATGCATATTTGTGAATACATATATAATTCATACATGTTTTATACATGTATTTATATACATACATAATACATATGTACCTGTATGTCTTAGTCAGGGTTTCTATTCCTGCACAAACATCACGACCAAGAAGCAAGTTGGGGAGGAAAGGGTTTATTCAGCTTATACTTCCACACTGCTGTTCATCACCAAAGGAAGTCAGGACTGGAACTCAAGCAGGTCAGGAAGCAGGAGCTGATGCAGAGGCCATGGAGGGATGTTTCTTTCTTTTTCTTTCTTTCTTTCTTTCTTTCTTTCTTTCTTTTTTTTTTTTTTTTTTTGGAGGCAGGGTTTCTCTGTGTAGTCCTGGCTGTCCTGGAATTCACTCTGTAGACCAGGCTGGCCTCGAACTCAGAAATCCACCTGCCTCTGCCTCCCAAGTGCTGGGATTACAGGCGTGTGCCACCACTGCCCAGCTGGGATGCTTCTTACTGGCTTGCTTCCTCTGGCTTGCTCAGCCTGCTCTCTTATAGAACCCAAGACTACCAGCCCAGGGATGGCACCACCCACAATGGACCCTCCCCTCTTGATCACTAATGGAGAACATGCCTTACAGCTGGATCTCACAGGAGGCATTTCCTCAACTGAAGCTCTTTTCTCTGTGATAACTCCAGACTGTGTCAAGTTGACACACAAAACCAGTCAGTACAATGTATAAATGTTAGTTTTCATCTATGGAGAACTGTAATATACATCTCTGTTGTTTGGCATAAGCTAAAGCTAAATGAAAGTAATAAACATTATCCCCGCCATTTACTCTGGATATGGACAGTCGTGGTGTCATTTAGTGTGGACCCCAAGTTCATGAACTTTGGAGCATTTTACCCAGCATGCTCTCTTTTGCACTTTTAATTTATGCCCTTAGAGGAGCATATCTGTGTTTCTTATTCAGTTACACTTTGAAACAGTCCCTGAGTGGAGGAGGGAGGAGAGGTTTGCCAGACTCAGAAAACTCCCAACAAATGTACAAGATTCCTCCCTGCTGTGTACAACTGGACAAGAGGAGCGCCGTGGGTGGAGGGACCTCAGGTTGTTTTGTAAAATCCGAGTAATTTAATCTACCTAATTACCCTTTCACTACAAAAACTTCCCTGATGCCGCCCTACTCCAACAGAAATAGCAGTTTCTGATCCAATAGGACAAGTGAGACATAATAGAGCGACAAGAACACAGGGGAAAGGGAGAACCAAGCTTTACAAAGAAATGAAATCCCAGGTGTGCACCTCTCAGACGAGTGTAGAGTTCCAGCCAACGGCCGTTGCCACCTGCTAGCTGCCGACTTTGTCAGGGAGCAGTGGCTTTCTCAGGGCTGATTAACACACTGTCCAGTCGTGTAAAGATTCAAAGTCTTTTTTTTAAAGATTTATTTATTTACCTTAGGTACATGAGTACCCTGTAGCTGGACAGATGGTTGTGAGCCTTCCTGTGGTTACTGGGAATTGAACTTAGGACCTCTGCTTGCTTCAGTCCGCCCTGCTTGCTCTGGTTAACCTTGTTGACT
Source organism: Apodemus agrarius (assembly GCA_964023405.1). Taxonomy (NCBI): domain Eukaryota; kingdom Metazoa; phylum Chordata; class Mammalia; order Rodentia; family Muridae; genus Apodemus; species Apodemus agrarius. The sequence goes on along the minus strand of OZ030005.1, from coordinate 81,894,074 downwards.
CAGTCCCTGCTCGCTCTGACCCAAAGATTTATTTATTATTACATGTAAGTACACTGTAGCTGTCTTCAGACACACCAGAAGAGGACATCAGATCTAGTTACAGATGGTTGTGAGCCACCATGTGGTTGCTGGGATTTGAACTCAGTACCTTCGGAAGAGCAGTCAGTGCTTTTAACTGCTGAGCCATATCTCCACCCTACCTTTTTTTTTTTTTTTAATCTTCTGGTTTTTAAGAGTTTTTCAGTATAGCTCTGGCTGTCCTGGCACTCACTCTGTAGACCAGGCTGGCCTTGAACTCACAGTTCACCTCCAGGCAAAATCAAAGGCTTAAAACAATAATATCAAAATTCTTGCTCATACAGCATTAAGTCCTAAACACTTTTTTCAGAATCCAGCATTTATCTGGAATATTGTAGGTCCTAAGATAAAGACCTTTGTTTAGTTTAGTAGTAATTGTAGTCTTCAAGAAATTAAGCACACATAGACCAGAAAGGACTTTCTAAAAAGCAATGTATTTACTTCTTAAAATCAACATTAGGCATAGAGTTCGTTTTATTTTTCAGTGAATAAAAAACTTGGCTATTTAAATTATTATAAGTCCTTCTGAAGTTAAAAACAACATTTTCTCTTACTTCAAATCTAATACATGTTTATTACCAGAAAGACAAAGATGCAGAAAGACAGGCAGCCATGCGGTCATATGGCTCTGTGGTACAGTACCTGCCTGGTGTATGTAAGGGACTCTGGGTAAGATCTCCAGAAAGGGAGGAAGTGGATGAGGGAAAAAAAAGATAAACACATTGGGAGCTTAGGGCAGCCATATGGTACCGAGAAAGGAACAGGTCCCAGAGTTAAGCTGTGTGCATTCAGGCCTCGCCACCCTTGTGAACCAAAGCTGCTTAATTTCCTTGCTAGTATATAAAAATGAAAGATTAAATTAGATAAAATTGTGCAAAAGACGTTCAGTGAATGTGACCTCTGGACACAACTTTCTGAGCTAGTCCTAGCATCTTAAAATAGGGATTGTGGTGGCTTTGATACAGTTGAAAAGAACACCTTCCATCTCAAAGTCGCCTTCAACAAAAATGTATTTTCCTTCTATATTGTTTTTTTTCTTACTGCATGGGAGGAAATTTCTGATGAAATCTTACTCATAGAGTTCACCCCTGTGATGTGGGCTCAGGGGGGCTGGTGGGCTGACCAACCTGGCTAGCTCCCAGACCCAGATCCCGGGCTTTGAGTTGGCCCACCCCAATGTCTAGCCCGGCTATGATTGGCTGGAGTGCATGACAGGGCTGGTCCTACAGATCCAAAGCCGCAGGATCTCCAGGACACAAGGCAACCGCGGGATATCGGAGGAGCACCCGCGAGGATCCAGCATCGATCGTGTAGCAGAAGCCAGAGCTTCTCATTGCAATGGACATCTGCCAGACATGTGGACAGGGGTACACTGTGTGACACCCGGACACACACTACAGCTTCCGCAATGAGATTTTTTTTTTTTTAATTCTATCTTATTTCCTTTTGGGGAGGAGGTTGCAAGGGTGGAGGGCAGATACAAAGATGAATGAGACTGGGGTGCATGATGTGAAATTCACAAAGAATTCATAAAAGGTTTATTTAAAATCTTAATCACAAAATTAATACTAATAATTGTCAAGCAAAGTAAATCTTTGTTTCAAATTTCAAAGTTTTATCTCCCAGCAACTTTTCCAGAAATGATAAAGTTTTAAGCTCTTTCATCTAAATTGTCTCGTTTAGCTTACATAAACTTCCTCCGAAAGACTAAGACACTGGAGGGCTAAAGGAAAATACATATATTATTAAGTGGGTGCCCAGTAAACGTCTTGTCTGTTTCTACCTCTTCATTTTACAGATGACAATATAGAAACAATTCTGTCCTAAAATTCAGGTGAGAGGAAGCTCCTCATTCAGTCATTCCTATGGCTTAACAATACACTCACCAAATCCACGAGGCTCACGAGTTTATTACTTGTGTGCCAAGATTGACTGAGGGGGCTAGTGAAATAGCTCAGGGGTTAAGACCACTGGCTGCAGCCGTTAGTAACTCTGGTCCCAGGGACATCCTCTTCTGACTTTGTGTACAGGCACACACGTGGGGGCACAGACATACATGCAAATGAAACACTCATATACATTTTTTAAAATCTAAAAATGAAAAATTGAAGAGTTTTTAATGATACAGGCAAATTTAGTTACCTTTTCCTACATAAAAAAATTGGCTTTTACCCAAGTCGCACCAACTCATGCAGTTGATCACACTAATTTACAGGTCTCGTCAGTTTCCTAGAGCCTCAGTTTTCAACAGCTAAAACCAACATTTAGACTATGAATCATGGAAATTCAGAACCATGTAATTTTTATTTATTTACTTTTGGAAACAGGGTCGATAATGAAGCCCAGGCTGTCCCGGGACTCCTTGTGTAGACCAAACTGCCCTCTAACACACCGCAGTCCACCTGCTTCTGTCCCTCTAGTGCTGAAATGAAAGGCATGCACCCCATATCCTGTCCAATCCATACAATTTTAAGATTTTTTTTTAAGAACAGGATTTTAATAAATAGCCCTTGATTGGCTCGGAACTTGCTATGTAGACAAGGATGATCTAGAGATTGAGGCGATAAGGCAGTACTTCTGTTGTTACCTTTCCGATGTTGGATTACTGTTATGTATCATGCATCACAAAGTATTTTTACTTAAATCTAAATGTGTAATTTAAAATATAGGTTTACTTAAGCCAATAGTGGCACCAACCGGTGGAATATAACCAGTCATTGTAATAAGTGTTTATTAGATAAACTATCTGCCCAGAATGTAGGCGCGTCCGCAGGCACGGATCTGGTACCGTTTCGAATCCCTGCCCATGGCTTCAGAAACACGGTAGGACTACCTGGCTCACCGAACAAGAACGGAGAAGAGGAGGGGCCAGGAGGCGGCCAGTCTCCGTAACCCAGCGCGAGAACACGCCTCGGCGCATGCGCACCTCCAGGTGGGCCGATTCCATGTGCCACACGGGGGAGGCGAGTAGCACACAGCCTATCCATTTTGAATCTCTCCCTTCAAGAGAGAGTCTAGGCTGTGAGGAGTTCCGTAGACAATATTTCAATGTTGTTCTCCCAAACTCCGCACCAGGGACCCTAGACACAAACATCTGAAACAAGGGGTGACTTATCTTTGCTCCCCCCTCCCTTTGGGGGCGGTGGTGGTCTGATCCAGGCCACAGACTTTCGCTCCTTTGCAAGCGGGTCGGAGATCGAAGGATTGAGCCAATTGCGGATGAAACGACTTGGCCAGGAAGGGGGTGAGGGAGCAGCCCTTTGAGTTCCGCCTCGTCTCTAGGCGCTGGTGGGAAAAGGGGACGTAGGAAAGCCTGCCCTCTGAGCCAGCAGACCCGACGCCTCGGTGCAAAGCGCCGAGAGGGCGGCGGGAAAACCGCCCGCCTGGACCAGGGGACGGGAAGCAGCCAGGAAGCCGTGCGGGAGGGCGCGCGCGCGCGCGCCCCTTTTTCAGCAGTGTGGCGGGGTCGCACGCACGCCCGCCTCGGCGGCTGGGCGCGATTTGCGACAGTGGGGGGAGCGGCGGCGGCGGCGGCGCCGGCAGCTTTGCGGCAGGCTCCGGCCGGGCGTGCTTGACGGCGGTGTGGCGGAGGCCCCGCCCGAGGCGGCAAGAACCTGGAGGGAGGCGGAGGAACATGTCCGAGAGGGAAGTGTCGACTGCGCCGGCGGGAACAGACATGCCCGCGGCCAAGAAGCAGAAGTTGAGTAGCGACGAGAACAGCAACCCCGACCTCTCGGGAGACGAGAATGTGAGTGCAGCCCCGCCTGTCCCGGGACTGTGGAGTAGAAGTTTCGGGTTCTTTGGGAACTGCGGTCGGGGCGGGCGGGCGGCCGTGGGGGGAGGGAAAGGTGTCACCCCGCGCTCGGGGGAACGCGGGCGTGCGGGGAAGTCCGGTTTGGCTGGGGCTTTCGGCCTGGGACTGCGGCGGAGAGCCAGCGGAAAGTTGGCGAGGAGCGGAGTAAAGGTCTGCGGGGTCTGCTCAGGGCAGCCCTGCGTGGGAGACGGAGTTTGTGGGGACTTGACGGTGATTGCGAATCTGAGATTGGACTAGTCTAACAGGCATGCTCGAGGTAAGAGGTTCTGTCTTCCCCGGAAAGTTGGCAGGAGGGGCCCCCTAAGGATTCGGGGGGCTGTGTCGCCGTGGAGCACTGCGGGCTCTTCAGGATGGAAAGTGTAGATCTCTGGCTTGGGTTTACGTGACCGTGCGGTTACACATATATTCCCCTTTGCCTGGAAGTGCGGTGTGCCTTCGTGTCGACTTTTCTGTGGAAGAGCAGAATCTGGAAGATCGTGGAGGGAGAGCCACCTTTGATGAAGGCAAGGGAGGGAACGATTTGAAACTTTTTTGCTTCATTGTAAAGGTATTGGAAGGTTTTATGCCACCGTGGTAAAAGTCTGGATTTGAGCCTAGTGCCAAGGTTAAGTGAAGTCAGTGCTTAGAGAAATGCTGCCCGTAAAAAAAACTACTATGCAGGCATTGTAAAAAGTACTAGACACGTGTTCTAATAATTACTTACTTATATTATGACAGGGTAGTGTAGAGGCTTTGGCCTTTAGTATAAAAATTACTCAGAATTTAATGAAAATGTCAAAATTACTTATAATGAGGAAATTGTGAGGGAAAAGATTAAGTGAAAGCTCATTTTATTTTTCCAGACCCATAAGGTACATTTTTTTTTTTTTATGCTTTCTAAAGCTATTCATAGCCAAATGATTGGATTAGCTTTTCCTTTGGTCCCTTCAAAGAGAGACGAGGCTGAACGTTTTGGTATGTGTGTCTTTGACACATTATTGAACTCTTTGGCGTCCTCTCAGAATAAGAGATTTGCCCCTATGCGCCCTCACACCAGTACCCTCCTTACTTTAACCCTCTCAGAATACATTCCTCGTGCAGTACCATGTCCTGCAGAGTACTGTGGAGACATAGATGAAGCATGTAAGATTACAAACCAGACCAAGTATAAAACTTTAAAATAGATTTAATTTTTTTAAAGGACCAGAGGCATAGAAACTCATTTGCAAAGCACATGCCTGGTATATAGGCGGCCCCAGTTCTGTCCTCACCAAAAGATGTGTTTCTCCTGTTGTATTTTATTTCATTTTTTAAGTTCTGCAACAGGATCTCACTTTGTACTCTTTGTTGGCCTGGAATTCAGAGATTGACATGTCCTTGCCCACTAAGTGTTGTATCAAAGGTTCAAGACACAACAGCTGATTCCCCATTTAGATGGAGTAATATATGTATTTTTTTTGTTTGAGTTTTTGGAGACAGGGTTTCTCTGTGTAGCCCTGGCCGTCCTGGAACTCACTCTGTAGACCAGGCTGGCCTCGAACTCAGAGAGAGATCCACCTGCCTCTGCCTCCCAAGTGCATGGATTAAAGGCAAGCGTCCCCACTGCCCGGCTAATATATCTATTTCTTAACACAGTAAGTTGCAGGTTCTGCCTATTCTGATGGAACCATTGATAGAAGTGATAGGCTGATTTTCACCACCTGCACCAGTTGTAAGAGGATGGGATTTTTTAATTGGAAAATCCAAAGTCAGAACTTTTTGCATATAAGAACAGTCGACTGGTAAGGAGAAACAGATAAAATGTTATTTTTCTTTTTTTATTTAGTGGTTTTTTTTTTTTTTTTTTGGAGACAGGGTTTCTCTGTGTAGTCCTGGCTGTCCTGGAACTCACTCTGTAGACCAGGCTGGCCTCGAACTCAGAAATCCGCCTGCCTCTGCCTCCCAAGTGCTGGGATTACAGGCATTCGCCACCACGCCCGGCCCTCTTTTTTTATTTAAATCAGTATCTTGTTATTCTCATGCTGGCTAAGATCCTTTTGCCTTTGCCTCCCAATTGCTGAGAAACAGATGTCAGGCTGAAAATAATTTCAATTTAGGAGGCCAATTTAAATTGTAACAGATGTTTTTTTTGTTTTTGTTTTTTGTTTTTTTGAGGCTCACTGGCTGGCCTCAAACTCATTGATATTCTCCTGCCTCAGTATTCCAAGTACTGGGATTATAGGAGTGAGATACTTCTTTATTTGGTACTATGTTCTAGAATACTGTACTTTCTTAAAACACATTTTAGTTTAGACCAATGTGAAGTTTGAAAAACCTTAAGAACTAACTAATGTTATTAAATGAATTAGTGGTTTTTAAATACCTTTTGACACTTCTGATTATTTTTAACTTTTTTTAATACAAAACCAACTTGAGGAAGCAGTGACTTAGGCCACAAAAGCACTGTAGACTCCAGGGACTTCACTCTAACAGCTGTTAGACACACTCGGACAAAATTCCAGTCCTCTGGAATGGGTTTAGAGACTACTGCTACCCCAGGGTGATAGATGGAAATTTTTATATGGGTTCTGAACTGAAGATAAGTCAGAAGGCTTTTCGGTATTTCCTGCAGCTATATCTGCTTGGGCAGATTATAGTGTACAGAGTTCAGATACATTTTGTGGTAGGATTCAAACTGTGAGGTGAATCGCATTTACATGTAGTATGGACCATGGAGGACTTCTTTAAAATTCTAAATGGTTTATGTTATAAATAAGTAGACTTTGCATAACAGATGCTTTTCAAAACTACATCTAATATAGGAAGTACCAACACTCTTCACCCAGATGGCCAATCTGAGTAGCAGTCAAATTATGAAGATGTGTCCTAGGTCAGTCAGATTTATTGAATTATGTGTTAGTAAAATAGAGAATCTTAGCAACTGTTTCCCAACATTTCCTTATCTACTAGTGGTATTTTCACAGAGCTGTGTAGGAGTGAATGAGGCATTAGTGTCACTGGTGTAGACCAGTGTCTTATTTAAAGCCCAGATTGCGTATCTTTCTTAGTACTGTGTTTTCACTTTCTCTGCAGTGTAAGTTGTCCACAAGTATTCTAATGCATAACTAGATTTTACATCCCCAACTGTAGGCAGGAGTACAAGTTTCATTTTTTTGCACACTTTTAATTCATCTTTTTAATAGTGACGTTCCTTGCTTTTAAATGCCATGTGCATCTGCTTGATGATGTTCCTAATTTACTGCTCATAGGACGATGCTGTCAGTATCGAGAGTGGCACAAACACAGAACGCCCGGACACACCCACCAACACACCAAATGCACCAGGAAGGAAAAGCTGGGGAAAGGGAAAATGGAAGTCGAAGAAATGCAAATATTCTTTCAAATGTGTGAACAGCCTCAAGGTATGTACAGGAAGCTCTAGGCTGCAGACTTCTCTCAGGGTACCCAGATACCCTTGGGTCTGAAGTGTATTAAAACTACTATGTTTTAAAGGGGTTTCTGTTTGTTTACGCTGAGTTTTATAATCTGTCACACAGTGGAGTGAACTTTGTTTATCCTTGTCCTTTACTTTAAATGTATAATAGTGAGTATTGCAGGCTGCTCTTGGTTTATTTGCTGATCCAAATAAAGGACTTTAAGATGTTACTCTTTATATTTCAGTAAACTATAACCAAAGCCACTTCTGACATCAGTTACTAAAAGAGAACCAAGTGTGATCTGTTAACTAGACCTTAGCAAATGTCAACACATCTTAACTTTTACAGTTTTAAAGACATCCTAAACTTTTGCTTATATTGTCTTTTAACAAAACAATGTGACATTTTTAAAACTTCTGGGTTTTGGGTCCAGCCACATGGCTCAGTGGATCGAGTGCTTGCTGCCAAGTCCGATCAAGTTTAATCCCTGGAACCCAGATGGTGGGTCAAAGAGAATTGATTCCTGAAGTCATTCTCTGATTGCCATGTGCCTGGTAAGCAGACCTTTATATACATGCATGCACACCCACCCACCCACACAGACACCCACACACACACACACTCCGCATATTTTATTTTAATTTGTTTGTATTTGTGGGCATTGATATTTTGCCTGCATGTGTCTGAGGGGTTTCTGCAGGGGTCAGATTGGGAAGGTAGCTGCACAAAGAGCTGAGAGTGAGCACTTGGTACAGGCTGACTTGCTTACCCAGGATCTGGGAGTCTAACGCCAGGCGGTTTTGTTGTAGGCAGAGGGTCTCCAGGTAACAATTCCCATACTCATTTCAGTTCCAGGCAGGCACACTTTTAATTCATCCTTCTTTTTTTATTTTTATTTTTAGTTTTCCAGACAGGGTTTTTCTGTATAGCCCTGGCTGTCCTGGAACTCACTCTGTAGACCAAGCTGGCCTCGAACTCAGAAATCCGCCTGCCTCTGCCTCCCAAGTACTGGGATTAAAGGCGTGTGCCATCACCGCCCGGCTCATCCTTCTTTTTAATAGTGAAGTCCCTTGCTTTTTTTTTTTTTTTTTTTTTTTTTAAATCCTGGTTTTTTGAGGCAGGGTTTCTCTGTGTAGCCCTGGCTGTCCTGGAACTCAGAATCCACCTGCCTCTGCCTCTGCCTCTGCCTCCCAAGTGCTGGGATTAAAGGCATGCGCCACCACCACCTGGCAAGTCCCTTGCTTTTAAATACCATGTGCATCCGTTTGATGAAGTTCCTGGGATTTGAACTCATGACCTTTGGAAGAGCAGTGGGTGCTCTTACCTGCTGAGCCATCTCTCCAGTCCATGAAGTTCCTAATTTAGTGCATAGAAACTCTTTCTCGAAGTATATGTGACCATGAGGGTGGGTTCTGTAGCTAAAAGTCCTAGAATCTGATGTGGTCTCTGACAGATTGCATAGATGTCAGCAGGCCACAAAGTGCTTGTGACATCCCTGGAGGGTGGGTAATTGTTTAGAGAGGAAAGAGCCTAGTCATTCTAGGGAATTCGGGTGAGGTTGGTCCCTGCTGAGTGCAGGATAGCAAAAAGGTCCCCTGTCTTTAACAACCTCCACTCTCAACCTTTCGGATGGAATGCAGGAATTTGATTTTATCTCCTTAAGGGGAGAGCCGCACCTGCCTAATTAACATTCCTGTTTCTCTGGGTGCTTATCTGAGTTCTTAAGAGTGGGTGTTGGGAATTGAACCCAGGTCCTCTGGAAGAGCAGACATTGCTCTTAACTACTGAGCCATCTTTCCAGCCCCAAATCAGTGTGTTTTCTGTTTTTTTGAGACAGGGTTTCTGTGTGTTGCACTGGCTATACAAACCAGACTGGCCATGAACTCACAGAGATCTCCCTGTCTCTGCCTCCTGGGTGCTTGGATTAAAAGGCATGCTCCACGGACACCCAGCAATGTATTTTATATTAAGTTGGGGTCTCCCTGTGTAACCCAGGCTTGCCTCAAACTAGTCACGGCTCAGTCTGGTGACTATAGGTGTGAGTGCTGTGCCCCCTTTAATAAGGTAAATAGGCGGGCCGGGTGGTGGCGGCAGCGCACGCCTGTAATCCCAGCACTTGGGAGGCAGAGGCAGGTGGATTTCTGAATTCGAGGCCAGCCTGGTCTGCAGAGTGAGTTCCAGGACTACACAGAGAAACCCTGTCTCGAACCCCCCCCCCCAAAAAAAAAAAAGGCCTAAATAGTTCCAAAGCCTAAAGCTCTGGATTTTCAAGAGATAAGAAAATAAAAGCGAGCTGGGCCTGGTGGCGCACGCCTGTAATCCCAGCACTTGGGAGGCAGAGGCAGGCGGATTTCTGAGTTCTGAGTTCGAGGCCAGCCTGGTCTACAGAGTGAGTTCCAGGACAGCCAGGGCTACACAGAGAAACCCTGTCTTGAAAAGAAAGAAAGAAAGAGAGAGAGAGAGAGAGAGAGAGAGAGAGAGAGAGAGAGAAAGAAAGAAAGAAAGAAAGAAAGAAAGAAAGAAAGAGTAAATCTTCACATATTTTAAGATCTGGATGGAAGTTTGTGTGGTGTTACAGTTATAACAATTAGAAGTCATTGTGTGTATGATATATATCTTAGTGTTCTATTGCAATGAAGAGACACTGTGGCCATAGCACCTCTTGTAAAGGAAAGCATTTAGTTGGGACCTGCTCACCTTTTCAGAGGTTTAGTTATTATCATGGTTGGAAGCAAGGTGGCATGCAGGCAGACATGCTGGAGTGATAGCTGAGAGTTCCTCATTTGGATCTATGGAGAGATACCGGGCCTGGTGTGAGCTTTTGAAACCTCCAGGCCCACCCGAGCTAAACATACCAAAAACAAGGCAGCTTCTACCCCAACAAGGCCACACCTCCTCCTCCTTTCAAATCGCGCCACTTCCTAAGCATTTAAATAGATGCGCCTTTGGGGGCCATTCTTAGGCAAGCCTCCATGTGAATAAGTGAATTAGGCAAGCCTCCATGTGAATAATAAGTGAATTAGTCAAGCCTCCTGTGAATGAGCTGAATTTGGGGGGAGAGGAAGAAGGTTAAGTAAAGGTTAGTTTGCTAGTGGGTTGTGGTTTTAAAATATGTTAACTTTTTCTTATTTCATGGTTATCTTATGTTTTATAGGAAGATCATAACCAGCCATTGTTTGGAGTTCAGTTTAACTGGCACAGTAAAGAAGGAGATCCTCTGGTGTTTGCAACTGTGGGAAGCAACAGAGTGAGTATAGGGGTCAGTTGGCTACAGTGCTTATTTTACATCTGTTACAGTTAGAGTGTTAAGATGGAATGATTTTAAAATCAGTTCTGGAAACTGGGGTAACAGTATGTGTAAGAGGTAAGCTTTTGAGAAGTGGAGGGTTAAAACTAAGGACTAAAAAGTATATTTGTTATGAAGCAGGTTTTATAGTTTAAACAGTTTAAATTTTATAGTTATAAATATTTTGGATGGTTGAAAAAAATGAAAGTTACTTATCATTCAAATATGAAAGAAGCCTGTACTTTTAGAATTTCATTTTATGTGTGTCTGTGGGATCCCTCGAGTTTATCTGTGCACTTTGTGCATGTGGTGCTCACGGAGGCCATGAGGCTGTCAGATCCCCTGGAATTAGAGTTCCCGAGGATCCTTAGCAGCCATGTGGATGTCGGGAACAGAACCTTCTGGAAGAATAAATACTTTAACCACTAAACCATCTCTCTAGTCCCAGAAGTCTGTCATCTAAGAAAAAGGTATAATTAATTATTCTGTATAAAGCATAAATCTAGTAGATTTAAGTAATAGTTTAAAAAAATTATATATAAAATCATAAAAAAGTTGTACATATTTACGACGGGTATCAGGTGATGTTTCAGTACATGTATACTTTATGTGAGGCTCTTTTTTTTTTTTGCTGTTTGTTTGTTTGTTTGGATTTGGTTTTTTCGAGACAGGGTTTCTCTGTATAGCCCTGACTGTCCTGGAACTCACTCTGTAGACCAGGCTGGCCTAAAACTCAGAAATCTGCCTGCCTCTGCCTCCCAAGTGCTGGAATTAAAGGCATGCACCACCACTGCCCGGCGAGGTTCTTTATTTTTAAGGTTATAAATATTAACTCAATTTGAAAAGGTTGTGATTACATGGATGAAATATATGTTTAAATGTTTAGAAATAGAAATTGTTATTACTAGGCTATTAAATATAGTCTGGTACTACATAAAATGTACAAAGATTTATAAGGCTTTGGTAAGTATACAGCTGTTTAAAGCAGTTTCTGTAATGTTGTTAAGTTATAATTGCAACTAGAATGTTTAAGAGATAAAGAGAATGTCTATCTAAGATGACATACATAATTTTGTTTCTTTAGGTAACTTTATATGAATGCCATTCACAAGGGGAAATACGATTATTGCAGTCCTATGTAGATGCTGATGTATCCTTTTCTGAGTGTTTTTATATCTCTGGTTTAAGACATTTATTTTGATAAGTACATCTGAACTTTTGAAAACTAATTCTCTAAAGTTACTGTCGCAGCCTTTAGCTCTGAGTGTTGTCACTAGCAGATCCTGGCATGTACCTGATGTTGAATTTGTTAGGAGGTAGGTGTTAGGGGGTGGCTGGGTGTAAGATGAGAGGAAGAGGGAGCATTGAAATCCACAGAGCAGTTATTAGCAGAGACCAGCTAAAACCTCATGCTTATTGGCCATGTTTGGAGTTTTACACTTTTGCTACAGTTTTAATGCTTAACTGGGAAGTCCTTGTATGGATTTGATCAACAGAGCCAAGATGGAAAAAAATAAGTGCTTGTAGTTAAGGAAATGAAATATTGGAAAAGAAAAGATCATTTTATTTATTTTTAATTTTTTTGTTGTTGTTGTTTTGGGTTTTTTTGGGGGGTGGGTGAGACAGGATTTCTCTGTGTAGCCCTGGAACTCACTCTGTAGACCAGGCTGGCCTCAAACTCAGAAATCCGCCTGCCTCTGCCTCCCAAATGCTGGGATTAAAGACTGCGCCACCACTGCCTAGCTAAGGAAGATCTTAAAAGCCAAAAGATTAGTTCACAGGAATTAAAAAAAAAACAAAAAACTGAGTGTTAAGATGTTTCTTCAGATCCGTTGGAAGAAATAGGACAGGTGAGGCAAGGTGACATTGACTCTGTAGGTGACACAAAAATGAGTGAATGGTTTCCATGTTAGGAAGGTGCAAAAGGAGCCTTGTATAGGTTCATAGCCTATCAGGAGAGAGTCGGCAGCAGGGCAACTGCAGGCTTGCCACCTGGTTTTACTGGAGAACAGTTATGTCTATGTGTTGAATGTTGTCCGGCTGTTTGGGGACTACATCAGTGCAGAAGAGTAGTTCTACTGGCAGCTAATTTAAGAACATCCTCCTGCCGGGCAGTGGTGGCGCACGCCTTTAATCTCAGCACTTGGGAGGCAGAGGCAGGCGGATTTCTGAGTTGGAGGCCAGCCTGGTCTACAGAGTGAGTTCCAGGACAGCCAGGGTTACACAGAGAAACCCTGTCTCGGGAAAAAAAGAAAGAAAGAAAAAGGAGCACTTAAATATCCAAATCCTTACCAGTTGTTTGGAAGATTCCATTTATTATAAACATTAATTCCCTTGTTTTTTTCAAAATTATGTTTCTTAACTGTGGCATTTCCCAGGCAGATGAAAACTTTTACACTTGTGCGTGGACCTATGATAGCAACACCAGCCACCCTCTGCTAGCAGTTGCTGGATCTAGAGGCATAATAAGGATAATTAATCCTATAACAATGCAGTGTATAAAGGTGCGTCTTTGTAGATAATGCTACAAACTTTATAAAATGCCTTTAAATTTTCATAAAATGTCTTTAAAATGAATGCAGTCACTAACTCGCATACCGTATTTGATTTGATTTGCACCTCGCTTATAGTCTTTCTCCCTATTACACTGATGTACTGCGGTGTGTGGAGAGTGTATGTGGAGGCCAGAGGGGTTCGGGCCCTCCTTCACCTTTCAGGCATGGCGGCCAGCGCCTTTACATGCCGGGCAATCTAGCCAGCCCTGGCCCCTTGCTGTATTTAGATTTAGTCCTTTGGAGTCCCTGTAACAGTTGGGTGATGAGTGTGAATTAAGGAATACGTAGAAATGATGGGCACACCTTTTTTGTTCTGTTTTTGATTTCTCTCCTTCCCTTGCTTTGAGAGTTTTTTTTTGGTTTTGTTTTGTTTTTTTTTTTAAGATTTATTTATTTTATATAAGCACACTGTAGCTGTCTTTAGACACAGCAGAAGAGGGCATCAGATCCCATTACAGATGGTTGTAAGCCACCATGTGGTTGCTGGGATTTGAACTCAGGACTTCTGGAAGAACAGTCAGTGCTCTTAACTACTGAGCCATCTCTTCAGCCAGCCCAGTTTGAGACTTTTTGTTTTGTTTTGTTTTGTTTTGTTTTTTGCTTCCCCCCCCAAAAAAAAAAAAAAAAAAAAACAGGGTTTCTCTGTATAGCCCTGGCTGTCCTGGAACTCACTCTGTAGACCAGGCTGGCCTCAAACTTAGAAATCCACTTGCCTCTGCCTCCCAAGTGCTGGGATTAAAGGCATGGGGTACCACTGCCTGCCAAGAGTCTTTAACTGAAGAGTAAGTTTCCAAGGGACCTGAACTGAGTTTTGGGCTCTAGGGCACCCTGTAAGGAACAGGAAGGGAAGGCCAGGGAAGCCCCTATTAATAGGAAGGCAGGTTTCCGGGCACTGCTATTTTTAACCCTGGGGGTCATTGGCATCTCTTACACAACAGTGCTATTAGCTGAGCCTTGGCTAACGTGCCATTTTCCTTTCTGTAAGTTTGTTGGGTAATGGATATTAGTATGTGGCCACGTTTGAGTGAGAACTGCTTGAAGTCAGTTGTTTGTTTGGGGGCAGAGGGCAGCAGAGCTGGACTCGAACCTCAGGCCTTGAGTGTGCTAGGCTGTTAGTCTGCCACTAGTTGTACCCCCAGCCTTATGTTTCTCTTAAGGTTTATGAAAGAAAATTTGTTGGCTTTTGAGATGGAATGAAATGTTTTAAATTTATTATAGCACTATGTTGGCCATGGAAATGCTATCAATGAGCTGAAATTCCACCCACGAGACCCAAACCTTCTTCTGTCAGTAAGTAAAGGTAAGCGCACAAGAGACAGATGGGCCCTTAGTTCAGTTTGTTTTGGGATAATTGTTTGAAAGTAACAGGTTGTGTTCTGAGAATAAATAATTAAAATAAAAGAAGAAATAGACTTTAGTAGAAAAAAAAACGCCTTTATTAACATCTCATAAACCAAGACTTGCTCAGTGTTGTACATGCACCCACCCCCTAGTCCCCTAGGGCTGAGATTATAGGTATAGGGGGAGGAGGATTTTGCCTTCTTAGTTCAGTGCTGAAGCTTGAACCCCGGGCCTTGGTGTGCTAGGTGAGTGTTCTGCTCAATGTCTGCTGCAGTTTTCATTCATTCATTTGTTTACTTTTGAGGCAGTTTCAGTGTGTAGCTTGGAGCTTACTTAACTTTAATAATCTACATGTGATGTACTTTGAGTTGTTATATATCATGGATAATCTTAGTTTTACTGTACATTATCTAAATCTCCATGGCTTTGCATGTTAAGGACATACTAAAAGTTTGCAGTAGGTGAGTGATAAAAGTCTACCTTAACTTTCTGTGTTTACATTAGATCATGCTTTACGATTATGGAATATCCAGACAGACACTCTTGTGGCAATATTTGGAGGTGTGGAAGGGCACAGAGATGAAGTTCTGAGTGCTGTAAGTTGAATCTGGGGTAATGATCTTTGCTTTCATAGAGTGAATATCTCCCATTGAACTCTTCTCTCTGTTCTGTCTGCTTCATGCAGCCTGGCAGGCAGTCATTTCCTCCTTCAACATAAAGATGCTGACTACACAGAGGTGTAGAGCCAGTGGGCCTCTGACAGAATGACTCGGACACTTGTGCCCCAAGGGAAAGGCTGTTACAGTCATTGTGGTGGGTTTGGGGGTGGGGTGGTTTTGGAGACAGGGTTTCACTATGTAAATTCAGGCTAGTTTTGAAATCTCCATCTCTCAGCTTCCTGAGTGCTAGGATTACAGGCATACTCCACTAGACCCTACTTTTTCCTTTTTAATCCAAAATCACCAATTGAATTTTCCTTGTTCTTGTTATTAAACAAGTTTATCTGACTATCTTTAAGAAATTTTTTTATTTGAAGTAGAAATAAGTGGAGCTGGGTGGTGGTGGCACACGCCTTTAATCCCAGCACTTGGGAGGCAGAGGCAGGCAGATTTCTGAGTTCGAGGCCAGCCTGGTCTACAGAGTGAGTTCCAGAACAGCCAGGGCTATACAGAGAAACCCTGCCTCGGAAAAACAAAAAAAAAAAAAACAAAAAAGAGAGAGAGAGAGAGAGAGAGAGAGAGAGAGAGAGAGAGAGAGAGAGAGACCGGAAGTGGTGGCACATGCCTGTAATCCCAGCACTCTGGGAGGCAGAGGCAGGTGGATTTCTGAGTTTGAGGCCAGCCTGGTCTACAGAGTGAGTTCCAGGACAGCCAGGGCTATACAGAGAAACCCTGTCTCGAAAAAAAACCAAATCCAAAAAAAAAAAAAAAGTAGAAGTAAGTGATTCACTTTGAGGAAGTCTTCTGATGTGCTTACCCTTGCATTTTAGAGTGCCTCTTCCCTGGGTAGCATGTAAGACCAGGAGTTTATGGGTTTTTTGTTTTGTTTTCTTTTTTTTTGTTTTTGTTTCTTTTTAAATATTGTTTGTGCTTTGACAGCAAGGTTTCACTATACCCCTTCTGGCCTGGAACTTGCTGTGTAGAGCAGATTGGCATATGAGTCACAGATAGCCTGCCTCTGCTTCCTGAATAAAGCCTGGGCCACTCTTCTGCCTGCCTGCCGGCCCTTCTCCCTCCCTCCCCCTCCCTCCCAACATCTCTTTATTGTGTATATATGTGTGGATAGGTGGGTGTGCTTTTCTTCCCACCATGCTCCCCCTTGTCAAGGTCACAGGACAGCTTGCTGGAATCTCTTTCTGCCAGGGATAAAACCAAACTCTGGTCTTTAGGCTTGGTACCTGTCCCCTTTACCTTTACCTGGGGAGCTCTCTCCCTAGTTATCTTAGAGATAAGCCTGTGTTGTCTTTATGCTGATACATTGTACTCAGGGACCTGTCAGCCCTGGAACTCATTCTGTAGACCAGGCTGGCCTCGAACTCAGAAATCCGCCTGCCTCTGCCTCCCAAGTGCTGGGATTACCTGCGTGTGCCACCACCGCCCGGCTAGTGTTCAAGTTTTTAACATTGCAGCCTTTGCATGAAACTCACTTGATTTTTTTTTTCTTTAAAAACTTTTGTTTCTGCCGGGCGGTGGTGGCGCACACCTGTAATCCCAGCACTTGGGAGGCAGAGGCAGGCAGATTTGTGAGTTCCAGGACAGCCAGGACTACACAGAGAAACCCTGTCTCGAAAAACAAAAAAATAAATAAATAAACAAAAAAAAGTAACCGGTACATTTATGAAATCAGTAAACAGCAAAGCTAATGTTTTGGTAAAATGGTTTCAAGTTCAAGTTGCTGCAGAATATCTAGGTTGGCATAAGCTGTTCTCCTGGATAGAACTATTTGCTGTTGCTCCTTTCCCTTTTCCTTAGAGACAGTATCTCTCCATAGCACTGTGTCCTGGAACTCAGTCTGTAGGCCAGGTATGCCTCAGACTCAGAGACCCAATTACCTCTGCCTCCTGGGTACTGGAATTAAACATGTGCACCACCAAGCCTGGCCTTACTGATGCGTAAAATATAAGCAGGAGAGACTCCATCCCTTTATTCTATAACAAGGGAGAGGATATGAGTTTTGTGAACTCTTTGAGTGCTTTGAACTAAATTAAATAGCATATCTGGACTGTGGCCACTTGGGAAATGAGATTGTAATTGCATAATATTTATTGTACATTAGAACTTAGTAAACATTATAAGGTGGTATTATATGCTTATATCCATGGGACGCTGATGTAAGAGGATTCTGAGTTCAAGGCCAGTCAAAATTATTTCTTCTTTTAGACTTTAGCCCTAAAAACAACATAGGTTTGAAATGTTTTGAAATAAAGTACATGGGAGTGGGGAGCACTGTTGGATGGCGTCACAGGTAAAGGTCCTCGCTGCCCAAGCTGGAACCTTATGTGCAGTTCCCTGGGGGAAGCAGAGAGTGACTCTGACCAGTTGTCCTCCTCCCTCTGTGCATGTGCCATGGCTCACCGCGCCACCTTCCCCCGACACACACAACAAATGCATCCTTTTGTTTAATTTGTTGATATTTTTGAATGTTTGTGATGTGATACTTCATTGTGTTATTGTGAATTTTGTTTATATTCACCCCCATCCTCTACTCCTCCAGAGCCTTCCCTACCTTCCTCCCTCCCTCCCTCCTCCTCCTCCGCACAGTCCAGTCTCTTTGGCTGACTAGTCCCAGCCATGGGGCGTGCCCTGAAGTGAGGTAAATACGCCAGGTGTCACACCACTCAAGAAAGGGACAATTTAATTTAAATTAAATTTTAATTTCAAACTAAGGGAGATATTTCAATATAGTTGACCAGATAAATGTAAGTTCAAGTAAGGGGCCTTCCATTTTGCACTCTAGTGATGGCAAAGTAATGAGAATTTTGAACGGAATATACTAGAGTCTGTGACTTATGATATACTGAGGTGACACCCGGAATGAGGTTAGTATTCTGGATTGAATTGTTGTGCTCATGGTACTGGGCACTAGGTGAGAACTGGATAATTGCATCTGAGGATATAAATCACTTAGTTGCGTTTTTCTGCTTTATTCCTAGGATTATGACCTTTTGGGTGAAAAAATAATGTCCTGTGGTATGGATCACTCTCTTAAGCTGTGGAGAATCAACTCAAAGAGAATGATGAATGCGATTAAGGAGTCTTATGATTATAACCCAAACAAAACTAACAGGTGACAGTTACGCTGTGTGTACTGAGTAGTGCGCTTTCCTCCCCAGGGCTGATATCATCCCACTGCTTAGGTATCATGTAGCTGCTATCAGACCTTTCAAATGGAAACCTTATTTAAGTTTATTTCAGTCTTTGAATTGTTTTCATCTAATTTATTGGCATATTTCAGTTAATTTGATTTATGTATACATGTCTTAACTCATTATGTTGGAAGTATAAAAGTTTTAAATCACCTGCACCTACAGTGGACTGGAGAAGGAAAGAGACGGAATAGTAAATTCTAACTCAGTACAGCACACTGTAATCGCAAACTGGTTTCTAGCTATAGAGTAGTTCCTAGTTCCTGATAATAAAATATTGTCCTGCTAAATTGGTGGTAAGCACCTTTAATCCCAGCACTGAGGAGGCAGAGGCAAGGGCATTTCTATCATTTGGAAATTTGGATGCCACTCTGGACTACAGAGCAAGTTTCGGGCCACTTAGGGCTATTGCCTACATAGTGAGGCCCCTAGATACGTAGGTAGGTAGGTAGGTATGTAGGTAGATGGATGGATGTGGATATTTTCTTGTAAATGCTTCTTCCTTCATTAAACAGAAAATTCAAATTGAGGAGTCTTGTTCCATAATACTGCGGTGAGGAGTCTGTATTACTGAGATGCTTCACCTGGTTCTCTTGTGAAGTGCTTCAGGTCTTAGTGAACTGCCCTTAGTACTTCCTTGGTTGTCAGAGATACTTTGACTATAAACATGTATACATGTGTTGATACTTTCACTATAAGTATTACATGTTTAAATATATTAACATTGCATTTTTATTTTAGCAAAGAGTTTATTTTCAGGTTTCCAAATAAGTTTAATAGGTTGGTTTTACTTTGGCAAGCTTTAGTAAAATTGGAGTTCATTTATCATACTTTACTGACTTTTAAGATTTAGTACAACTTTTAGTTTCAACCTTTCATCATCAGGTGCAATGGTAAATTTATATTTTAAAATAGTTGTTAGAGTTCTGAAATAAATATAACTTACATTTCACAGAGTTGCCCTGGTTTTTTTTTTTAAGGGCTTTAACTAGTAATATAATAATGCATTTGACTAAAAAGCAACTGAGATTGTAACAGTTTTGAATTCATGTCAGCATGACTTGGTGGGATGGATAAGAGCACTTGCTGTAAAGGCAGGAAGACCTGAGTTCAGATCCCCAGCACCATGCAAAGCCTGGTGTGGGTTTGACGTGCCCCTTTCCCAGGCTTGGGGGATGGGGGATGGGCAGTCTAAGAACCCACTAGCTTAGGTTCAGTGAAAGACAGTGCTTCATAAACAAGGTGGAGGTAGAGGTAGGAAGATGCTTGAGGCTCTCCTTTGACTCCTGCATGCACATTCATGAACAAGTGTACACATGGTTTTTGTTTTGTTCTTTGTTTTGTCATTGATAGCATATTACCATCTTACCAGGAGATCCCAGGCTTTGAATTGGAGAGTTAGAGACGAGGAGCTTAACCTGGGTTTTTATGTATGAGGGGAAAGGAAAACATGATTCCCTCGGGTCATTATCTCATCCAATCACAGTTCAATAATTAACATACAGTGAATCATGGGTGGGGTGGGGCTCAGCAAGGGTCCTGTTGTGGTTGTGGCCCCCTAAACAAAGACAGACAGACAGACAGACAGACATCATAGAATCAGATTAGAATTTACCAGTTCCAAAATGTCTTACTATCTCACAAATATGTTTTAGCAAGTTGGAGGTCCGTGGACAACTTTGTGAAGTCACTTGTCTGTCATCTTCCTTTTGATAGGCCTTCCTGACACTGAGCTCAGGTCAGGCTTGTGTGGCAAGTGCTTTTACCATCTCACCCACTCCAAACTTAAAATCCGAGTTTAAAAAGGAAAGGAAAACATTATATTGGCAAACTGATAATGAAAGGAAATAAAAATGACAAATGGATACATTGGCTCTAAAGAACAGGTAGATGGACAGAGAAGTCAGTGGTCCCATTGTATGCTGTGGAGGTCGGGCAGGCAGAGTGCTCGCCTGATTGTGTAAAGCCCTAGGTTTGGTCCTGACTGAGCACAACAGAGTTTATAAATCCCAAACTGAACAAACAGCATGATCCTACTACACTTTTTTTCTTTTAACTTTTACATTTCCATTCTTCCTTCAGGCCATTTATTTCCCAGAAAATCCACTTTCCTGACTTTTCTACCAGAGACATACATAGGAATTATGTTGATTGTGTGCGATGGTTAGGCGATTTGATACTTTCCAAGGTACGGAACACTAGAGTTAAGCTGTACTTGCATTTGTGTGTGTGTGTGTGTGTGTGTGTGTGTGTGTGTGTGTACTCTGCAGGAAATAGTTACTGATGAAATTTATTAAAATCAATAGCAGATAATAAACTTTTAAAAGTCTTATATTTTGGTAGATTTGCAGACATATTTAAGAAAAAGGCAGTTGGCTAGATGTTCTTTACACTCTAGTGAGAAAAGAAGCAAGCTTAGAAGGTTCAGCTGTCTGGAAACCAATGATGTTGAAATGATAATTAAATCCAATAGGATTTTGTTTGTTTGTTTCAGTAAATCCTTATTTGTAAGAACAGGTGATGGGTGGAGTTGATTGGCTTACGGGCTCTACCTTGTTGGTGGATATAGATACACAGCCCTCTGTCTCCATGGATTCCACATCTTCTAATTCAGTCTGAGTGCTCAGAAGTATTTGAACAGAAGAATTGCATCTGTACTGAATGTGTACACCGAGCTTCTCTTGTCATTGAGTAAACATAGTACAACTATAGTATACACAGGTGTTCCATTGGGTTTCATGAATGTAGTAGTCATGACTGATAGCCTGCAGGGGGATGGGCACATATGAAGCTATTTGAGGACAGTACTTGAACCTGTAGTTTCCGTGTCAGCAGCCAGTTCTTCGTCTTGCTTTGTTTAGTTTGTTTTTTTCCAAGTGGTCATCTGGAGGGGGGATTGGTGATGTCACGTGAACATGTAGGCTTGTCAGAGGAAGAGTGCACCCTGGCCTCTTGACGGGAGTGTCAAGGGGGTCTTACATTTTCTTAGGCAGAACCTACTTTGATTGGTTTTTTGTTGTTTTTGTGCTCCTCTTTTCATTTCCTTTCGGATTTAAATTTACTGTTATTGGTTTGATTTTTCCCTCCTTAAACTCTTCATCTTGAGATAGACTACAGGAAGTTTTAAAGGTAGTTCAGAGAGGTTCACTTCAGTGTTACATCACCCACTTTCTCTCAGTTGGTATGCTGCTGCTGCTGCTGCTGTTGCTGTTATTATTATTGTTGTTGTAGATTTTTGTATTTTATGTCTGAGTGGTTGGCCTGCATGGATGTCTGTGTACCATGTGTGTGTCTCTGGTGCCCTCTGAGGCTGGAAGAGGGTCACCTGGAACTGGAGTTAAAAAGTCAGTAGTTACACTGTTGTGTTCCCAAAACCTAGACAGTGAACATCGGTATGCTTTGTGTTTAGTGCCTTGGCCTTTTTGTCACGCCACATGAATTTTGTCATTTCGAAAACGCTACATACAGTTGGGGGCCTTTACTTTCCTTAATAGGATTCACTGGAGACCCATCCAAGTTCTTGCCTATAGTAGTTCTTATTTTCCATTGCTAAGTAATAGTAGGTCCTATCACAGTCAGATAATATGTTTGTTTGTTTTGAGGTAGTCTAGGGAAGCCTTGGCCTTCTGGCAGCTGGGATTAAGGTTGTATGCCGCCATTCTCAAGCTTCATCACATTAGTTTAATCCCATATTCTGGCTGTGTTGTTTCCGGTTTGGGGCTGCAGCACACTTGCAGATGAACAACAGTTGTGTGCTGGATTTTATGTAAGCTTAGCTTTTTGTTTCTCTGGGATAAATGTTTAGAGTAGTTGTTGAATAATAGTTAAGTTTTTAAGAATCTACCAAACTATCTTCCAGAGTGCCATTTTACACTCTCACCAGTGATGTATACACAGTCCAGTGTCTGTATCATTGTTACCATTTAGTATTACCATTTAGTTCTACCATTATTTTTAGTTGTTCCAATAGATGTGTAGTGAAACCTCATCATGGTCTGGATTTATACTCACTGCTAGTAATGCTGTTGGACATCTTCTTCATGTGCTTATTTATCATCTGTATTAGGGTTCTCTAGAGGAACAGGACTTACAGAATGAATATATGTATATTCATAAATATACA
Organism: Apodemus agrarius; assembly: GCA_964023405.1. Lineage (NCBI taxonomy): Eukaryota > Metazoa > Chordata > Mammalia > Rodentia > Muridae > Apodemus > Apodemus agrarius. Next base: position 81,871,617 of record OZ030005.1, on the reverse strand, counting down.
TGTATATGAATACATATATGATATGTCATATATATGGGATTTATTACAATGGCTTCAGGCTGTGGTCTAGCTAATCCAACACTGGCTGCCTAAGAATGAAAGGTCCAAGAATCCAGTAGTTGTTTAGTACCCAAGACTAAATAAATACCTCAGCTGATGTGAAGTACACAGCACAATTTCTAAGAATGCTATTGAAGGAATGGACTTGCTATCAAGAGCAAGCAAGCCAAGAGTGCATCCTCCTCCTTTGTCCTTCCTGTGGGCTGCTAGCCCAAGGTTTCATCCAGACTAGCATGGCTCTTCCCACCTCAGAGATTCTAATAGAAGTGGCTCTTTCTACTTCAGATGATTTGAGAGAGAAGAAAAAAATTCCTCACATGAGTACCCAGCCATTTGGGTTTTAGTTAATTCCAGATGGTCAAGTTTGACAATCAAGTATAGCCATCACACCATCCATATCCTTCTGGGGGATATTTCTTTGAATCTTTAGCTGATTTTCTAATGGATTAGGGTTTTTGTTTATTTTTAAATTCTGAGTGTTCTTTATACATTCTAAATATGCATCTCTGTCAGAAACATGCAAATATTTTCTTCCAGCCAGTGGCTAATCTCTTCAATGTCCTTATTGGGGCCTTTGGCTAAGAAAGTGGCTTTTTTTTTTCTTTTAATTAGGGGTGTGTGTGTGTTGTTGTTGTTGTTGTTGTTGTTGTTGTTGTTACAATACAAGTGGAACTTAGAGGGCAGTTTTAGGGGATCACTTCTTACCTTAAACTTGGGTCGTCGGACTTAGTGGCAACTACCTTTTTTGCCCATGGAGTCATCTTGCTAGTGCCAGACAGTGTTTAGTTTTTATTAAATATAATTTGATTCTTTGAAGAAAATCTTATGAATTTTCAGCCAAGCTCCACATTCTAAGGCTCTCCGTCTCTCTCTCCCTCTCTCCCTCTCTTCTCTCTTTCGTTTTTTTGAGACAAGGTTTCTTTGTGTTGTACTGGAACTCACCATGGCTGGCCTTGGATAATTCTACTGCTTTCTGTGTCCCGAGGCCTAGGGTTAAAGAAACTTGTGGGGTAGTCTTGGCTGTCCTCAAACTCAGCAGTCCTCTTGGCTCCGCTCCTGAGTGCTGGGATTGCAGATGTGAGTCACCATACCCAGCTCATTTTTGTAGTCTTTCTGGCCTTTTACCTTGGTTTGGGTGTTAAGTGACTGAGACTGAATGTAAGCGAGCGCTCTGCCACCGAGCTGTGCGCCCGCCCGCCCCAGCAAACCCTTTATGTGGACCATATCTTTTTAAACCCTTTCTGCCAGTGTTTATTTATATTGTTAGCTACCCAAAAAGCTGTACATTAAATCTATTTTCTTTATCCTATCCATCTCTTAAGTTTGCCCCTGGACTTCCTATGGGTTATTTGAACTTTTATTTTGTTCGTTTTGTTTGGGGCTATTTTTTCCTCCTTTTCTTCCTCTTCCTCTTATAATTCTTTTTGTTGAGACCCAAGTCAGCCTTAAACTTGCTTTTAGATAGCCTAGACTAATTTCAAACTTGTTCTTCTCAGTTTCCCAAGTACAGACATTTTTAGAATCCCCTCTTTATGTATAGCTTATTTAGCTTACTGTTTATGTGTACGTGTGTCTGCATGCGGGTGCTTGTGTGCCACTGCACTGTGGAAGTCAGAAGATACCTTCAAGGATTTTTTTTTTTTTTTTTTTTTTCTTTTTGAGTGGAATCTGGGCATTGCACTTAGTAAGGCTTGTGCATTGAGGACGTTTACCTGTGGCGCCATCTTGCTGGCCCGTGTGTAGCTTCGTGATGCGCATTTCTTTGTGTAGCAGCTTTAGATGTCGTATTTCAAATATGTAACTTTTCAGGCTACTATATGTTTGCGTATTGGTAATCAAAGGAAGTGTACAACAAGGAACCCTTTCTTTGTTGTTGCTTTGTCCCCAGTTTATGATCTAATTGTCTTAAGTATCTTACTTATATTTGAGAGCCATATTGGATAGTGTAATTTTTGCAGTGAAATAAATAGCTATTTTGATTTTTTTCCTTCCTAATTGCGGGGTGCCATCCTTAGCCATTTCCTTTCTTTTAGAAACTTCCTGCAGGCATTCATTAGAGGTCTACTAGTTAGTGACAGATTCTCTCTCTCTCTCTCTCTCTCTCTCTCTCTCTCTCTCTCTCTCTCTCTTTGTTCATTTTTCTCTTTAGAAGAATATATTCCTTAACACATTTCTGGCTTTACAATGCCACCTCTCCCCCAATACTTGAAAAACATTTGCCCTTTCTCCGGCCTGCATAGCTTCTAATGTGAATATTCTGTCATTTAACACCCCCCTCCCCTTTCTGTATGACTGTAATTATGTTCTTCGGTCCTGACTGCTTTCAAAGTTTTTCCTTTAGTTTTCAGATTGAATAGGTAGGACTGTTTTAGTTTGAGGGTTGAGTGTGATTTGACTAGATGGAACTTTCTTTGATTTAACTTATTTGTATTGTAGTTCATTGATCTGGACTCTAGTAGCCTTATATATTAGAGAAATATTTTGTCTCATACTTTGAACTATAACACTAATGGTACTGTTTTCTTCTCTCATTTTGAGACACTAATTCTTTATTAATATATTAGGTATTTTTGACACACATGCAGTGCTGGTCTTATTTTATCCCTACTCTATCTAGTACTGGGATTTTTTTCACAGATTTTGTTGGTTGGCCCCTGAAATGACTGTCTTTCTCCTCCATCTGTTTCTTTTTTGTTAGATAATATTCTATTGGGTTGTCTTGATAATTCTCCTCTTTTCTGTTGAGCCGGTCAGTTAAGTATTCATTGTGTTTACTGCATTAGTTACTTGGTGGTGAGACAGAGTGCCTGGGAAGGCGGTTTTGGCCCCAGGAGTGTGAGGCAGCTGGTTGCATGCATCCTTGTTCAGACACAGATCAGTGAGTTCTGCAGCCGTTCACTCTGGGCTTTTACTCAGTCCAGGATTCCAGCCTGCGGATTAGTCTCTGGAAACTTGTTCCTTTTTGTCATTCACCCAGTCATTTGATTTTTGTTTGTTTCTCGTTTGTCTCATGATGGATATCAACCCCAGGGCCTCACACCTGCTCTACAAGCACTCTTCCACTAAGCCAGCTCTTGGGTCTCGGGATCCTCTTGCTAGCAGGCTTTCTTTATTATCTACTTAGTTGTGGAAAGGAGCAATTTGGGACTGCCTTGTAATTTGCCAGGTGAAGGTAGTAATTCAGACTTTCCACTGGGCCTCACCTAGTGACCTCTAAGGGTGCTGGTGATATGTTGTACTCCCAGCCAGACCAGAGAGTTAGCAAACTACAAAGGGTGAAGAGGGTCTAGAATGCACTTGTTAGGACCTAAGGAATGGTTTCTCAAGAGCACGTTCAGATGTCATTTAGCATTAGAATTTTCACATCTGAAGAAAGTAGAGAGGAACTTTGCTCTTCCCATTCCAATCTTTCTGTGGTGCTGTGGTTAAACTGTTTAAATACATAGACCCCTATAGGCTGCCATTGTGACTGAATAGGCTCCCCTGAAAAACTCTGGGGGAGGGGGGCAGGTTGTTAATCTAGGTACTATTAAGGTTGGTCAGGCATGGCAGAGAGGTTGTTGATGAGATGTTTAGCAGCATCTCTGGCTTCTATTGACTAGAGGCCAGATGGTACATTGTCAAAAATTTGGTAGTGTGGACCACTGGTTAAGATAGTGATTGGAATAATGACCACAAGGAGATTGTTTTAAGTAGAAGTGTCAAAAGACATAATGTTACAGGTTAGGGAATGTGTAATTTCATTACTGTCAGACCCTATCCTCACATCAGTATCTTGAGCCACTTTATAACCTATGGTCCCTTCAGTGAACTAATCAATTTCCTGTGATGTCATCCAAGTATCTACTATATGGTGCCCACACTGCATAAAGCCTCAGTAGTTAACAAGGTACAGGTTACATGTGGATTGGGAAACCGAGGAACTATGATCCAATGGCCAGATTCTAAAAGTCTAGTTTTCTATAGCATTCCTTAAGTCTGGGTGTGAATGTATCTGAAGCTGAACTTAATTTGTTCTGGAGGAGAAACTCACTATTTTGAGAAGCACGATTCTTCTGAATTGTTTAATTCTATTGCTAGTCAGATCTGTTGTCCTCAGGTGTAAACCTTGACTTGATAAACAGTTTATAGTCTTGAAAAGCAGGCTTTATTTCTTGAAATTCAGTTCTAATTATGTTTCTTATTTCTCTTTTAGTCTTGTGAAAATGCCATTGTATGCTGGAAACCTGGCAAAATGGAGGATGATATAGATAAAATTAAACCTAGTGAGTCTAATGTGACTATTCTTGGGCGATTTGATTACAGCCAGTGTGACATTTGGTACATGAGGTTTTCTATGGATTTCTGGCAAAAGGTAGCACATAATTTTACATTTGGAATTGTCTTCTGAAATACTATAATTCTAGCCTTTCCTGCCCTGTCTTCCTCCTCATCCCCTCACCGTGGTTGTACCAGCTTGCTTTGGCTACCTACCGGGGCGCTGCACATCCTCAGACGGGGCAGTTAGGGGTCAGCAGTGTTACTTTCCTAATACCTGTTCCTAAGATACAATGTCTTAATGTGCTTATCACACACAGCTTTTTATATATATATAGAAAAACTTAGAGGAAAATCAGCATGGAAGGCAAAATAACTATATCTAAAGTGTTAAAGGAATCTGCGCTGCAATCTTGTCAGATTAACTGAGCATTCTCTAACAGCTGTGGAAGAGCATCTCTTTCTGTAACTCTGTAAGGTAGAGGAAAAAAGTACAAAAAAAAAACTGTAATGCCATCCATGAAATGTCTTAGAGCCTTATTTTTTCAAAATTCCAGGGAAATATTAATTTTTCTTACTTTTTCTTATAAATCAGTAACATAGATGCAAAAATTAGTCAGATGGGCCATCAAGGCTGAGGCGTAGGCTTCTCTAAGCAAGAAAGCTGTCCTAGGTTTACTGAAATACCTTAGGGCCTGGTGCTGTGCTAATTTTATGTTTTCAATTCTGTTTACACAGATGCTTGCATTGGGCAATCAGGTTGGCAAACTGTATGTTTGGGATTTAGAAGTAGAAGATCCTCATAAAGCCAAGTAAGTATAGAAATTTTTACAATGTTCTATATTGTAGCCTTCTTATGCCATCCTTCAATCATTAATTTTTGTGTACTGGGGGGGGGGGGTCAGACTTAGGGCCTTCCCTACACATGCTATGCATTAATTTTTGTGTACTGGGGGGGGGTCAGACTTAGGGCCTTCCCTACACATGCTATGCAAGTACATCACCACTGGGCTGTGTCATAGCCTAATTTCAATTTTTTTAATATGTCAGTTAACTGTTATCTTATACTGTGGTAACAAGATAAATATACAAAACATGATGGTTTTATACTACACCTTTTCCTTCACTCTTTAAGGTAAATGCTGTTCTGTGTGCGGTTTAACTCTTGTCTTGTTTCCCCTAGATGCACAACACTGACCCATCATAAATGTGGCGCTGCTATTCGGCAAACCAGTTTTAGCAGGGATAGCAGCATCCTCATAGCTGTCTGCGATGATGCCAGCATTTGGCGTTGGGATCGACTTCGATAAACTATTTTTTTCCTAGTAAATTAGAATATGTTGTCTGTGTAAAATAGAATTAATGTATCTTGCTAGTAAGGGCACATAGAGCATTTAGACTTGTTTGTCAGCATTCGATCAGGCTGAGCTGAATGTAGTGATGTTTACATTGTTTACATTCTTTGTACTGTCTTCCTGCTCAGACTTTACTGCTTTTAATAAAAATTTATTTTTGTAAAGCTGTGTTATTTTTATTGTGATGGAAACAAACTGGAAGAAATAAAGTTATGCCATATCCTTTTGTAATGTTTACTCTAACTGGTGGAAGCTGTTTACTATGAAGTCTTAAGTGTGAATTGTATACCTAAACTTAAATTGGGGCTCTGCCACTGTGTAGCCTTGGATATTGTCTTAGTTACTGTTCTTGGTCATGTTCTGTGAAGAGACATGACCAAGGCAAAGAGAGCAACATCAAAGCCCACTCCCAGTGACACACTTCCTTCAAAAGGCCAGACCTCCTAGTCCTTTCAAATCGTGCCATTCTGGTGATTAAGCATTTAAATATATGAACCTATGGGGGCCATTCTTATTCAAAGCACCATAGATAGGTAATTTTGTATCATTGTATTTTTTTTTTTAAATTTATTATATGTAAGTACACTGTAGCTGTATTCAGACATCACAGAAGAAGGCATCAGATTTCATTATGGATGGTTGTGAGCCATCATGTGGTTGCTGGGATTTGAACTCGTGACCTTTGAAAGAGCAGTCAGCACTCTTATCTGCTGAACCCCTGTATCATTGTGCTTTATGTTTAAAACAGGCATACCAGCCGGGCAGTGGTGGCGCACGCCTTTAATCCCAGCCCTTGGGAGGCAGAGGCAGGCGAATTTCTGAGTTCGAGGCCAGCCTGGTCTACAGAGTGAGTTCCAGGACAGCCAGGGCTACACAGAGAAACCCTGTCTCGAAAAACCAAAAAAAAAAAAAACAATAAAACAGGCATACCTTATTTAATGATATTTGGAGCATTTTTTAAAGATTTATTTATTATATGTAAATCACTGTAGGTGTCTTCATACACTCCAGAAGAGGGAGTCAGATCTCATTACAGATGGTTGCGAGCCACCATATGGTTGCTGGGATTTGAACTCAGGATCTTCAGAAAACCAGTCAGTCAGTGCTCTTAACTGCTGAGCCATCTTTCCAGCCCTATTTGGAGGTTTTTTTTTTTTTTTTTTTTGGTTTTTCGAGACAGGGTTTCTCTATGTAGCCCTGGCTGTCCTGGAACTCAACTCTGTAGACCGGGCTGGCCTCGAACTCAGAAATCTGCCTGCCTCTGCCTCCCAAGTGCTGGGATTACAGGCGTGCGCCACCACCGCCCGGCTATTTGGAGCATTTTTAACATTTCCTGAGTAGTAAGTTCTGGTCTGCAGGGACAGTTCAGTAGTTCAGCTCCTAACTTGTTCTTCCAGAGGACCTGGATTCAATTCTTAGCATCTACATGGTAATTCACAACTGCATGTAACTCCAGCCTCTAAAAGGACCAGGCATAGAAAGCCTGGAAAAAAGCCGGGCAGTGGGAGAGTTGGGAGAGGGGCTAGTGAAATGGTTCAGTTGTCAAGCCTGGTGACCCGAGTTCAATTCCCAAGACTTAAAAGTGGCTCACAAGCATCTGTAATGGGATCAAATGCTGTCTTCTGGTGTGTCCAAAGACAGCTACAGTGTACTCATAAATAAAGTAAATCTTTAAAAAAAAAAAAGGCCAGGTAGTGGTGGCACACTTTAATCCCAGCCCTTGGGAGGCAGAGGCAGGCAGATTTCTTACCAGCCTGGTCTATAGTGAGTGCCAGGACAGCCAGGGCTACACAGAGAAACCCTGTCTTGGGGGTTGGGGGGTGGGATTCTAGGTGGGGACAACAGTGTTAGACAAAACATAGGCCCTTTCTGAGGAACACAGAAGTACAGGGCCTCAAGACAGCTCTAGAATTTACAGGTGAGCCCTAGACAACAGTTAAGTCGCAGAGTTCAGACACGCCAGCTCATTCTACGGGTTCTCCAGGGAGGGAGTGAGGATTAATAGAAAAAGGCAATTAGACAACACTGTAACATGACCCCAGCCAGTCCAGACGCTGAAGCGAGTTTATTTTTGCCAGTCTGCCTTTATACCATTATAAGTACATACTTAACAGTACTTCCCAGTCATTTCTAGGTTAAGGAACAAACAAGGCAATAAAGTCCTGAGAACCCAGTCTCTAGGGGCTAATTAGGATGACCAAGATAAAAGGAATGCCACATCTCTTCAAAAGAGTTTACCTTGAGCTTTGCTTTAGCACAAATGTAAACCTTATCGGAGTCTACTTCCCTGTCCTCGCTCAAAGTCAAATTCCTGCCAGAGCGTACTTCCTTATCCCAGCCCAAAGTCAAGTTCCTGCCAAGTTTCCAGAAGTAGCCCCAAAAGCTCTCCACAAGTCCTATATTCTTTTCTCTTGGTGTACTGTAGTATTAAATGTTAAAACCTGTTAAACGGCACATTTATACAGCTACACACAACACAAAACAGCCCAAGGGGGACGCTTGAGGTTGCCAGGTTGCGGGTGGTGGTGGCGCACGCCTTTAATCCCAGCACTTGGGAGGCAGAGGCAGGCAGATTTCTGAGTTTGAGGCCAGTCTGGTCTACAGAGTGAGTTCCAGGACAGCCAAGGCTATACAGAGAAATCCTGTCTCGAGTCTCGAAAACACCCCCCCCCCAAAAAAAAGGGTAGGGCCAGGTGTGACAACTTAAGACACTTTTCTTGCATTTTTAGTTGTGAGCCTGTCCTTTAATGGCTGAGCTATCTCTCCAGCCCTACTTTTTCTTTTCAAAAAGGATGTATTTATTTTATGTCTGTGAGTACACTGTAGCTGTCTTCAGACACCAAAAGAGGGCGTCAGACCCCATTTCGAATGGTGGTGAGCCACCATGTGGTTGCTGTTGAACTCAGGACTCTGGAAAAGTAGTGCTCTTAACTGCTGAGCCATCTCTCCAGCACTCCTTACCTTCTTAAAAAATAAAGAGAATTTAAAAATTCCCCGAAGATAGTGGCCAGTGGTAGAGAACTTGCCTTCCGCATCCTGGGGCGGGCTGCGTTCAATCCCTGTATCCTCGAGAGGAAAGGACAGACATGGGAGGAAAGGCATGTCAAATATGTATTTAACAGTACTTTCCATAGTGGAGAAAAAAATTAAAAGCCAATGTAGATAATGGAAAAAAACTACATGCTGCTTATCAAAACATAAGAAAGGGCTAGAGAGATGGCTCAGCATTTAAGAGCCCTGGCTGCTCTTCCAGAGAACCCAGGTTTAATTCCCATCACTCATATGATGGCTCTTAAACATCTGTAACTCTAGTTACAAAGAATCTGGCACCCTCCTCTGGCCTCTTTGGGCACTTGGCTTAGTCCTTAAAAATCTTAGCCAAGTTCCAAGTGCTGGAGCAGAAGTTTGCAAATATTTTTTAGCTTGGAACTGGCATAGCATCACTTCTTTCAGTCAGATCAAACAGGGCCAGAAGAAAAGAAACTGATTACCTGATGGGCTTATAAATGGGGAGAGAAGAAGGGGATTAGAGAGAGTGGGGGAGGGGGTGCCTAGGCGGGCCCAGGCCCAGGCACTTCTTCCCCTGAGGGACCACGCACATACAGACATGGTATAGAATAGAGGTTATTCAGGGAACAGGATGGGAGTTAATGTTATAGTAGAGGCAGAGAGAGAGAGAGTAGAGAAGTAGAGAGGAGTGGAGGCCGACCATGACCATGTGGAGAGAGGGGGGAGGGTAGGAGAGCCCAAGAGGGCAGAGAGGTGAGAGTGCAGAGAGGTAAGAGCAATGAGAGAGAGAAATGAGGGGCAAGCAGCCCCTTTTATAGTGGGCCAGGTCTATGGGGCGGGGCATACCTGGCTGCTGCCAGGTAATTGTGGGATGGAGCTAGACAGAGTACTAAGAGTACTAACATTACCCCCTCTGCAAAGTCAAAGTTCGAGGGTTTAGATACAGGTAAGGATTAGATCGACAGGTTTGCCATTGACTCCGGGTGATGAGACTCTGCCTTCAAGAAAGAACTATTGTTTGGAAAGTTCCAAACTATCAACATATCTTCTCTGAGTTAAAATTCTTACAACAGCATAGTATTACTCCTCTCCTTGTCGTGGAGAGAAGAACTTTAGAAAGGAAGGCTTTATTTGGGTTTGTTCTTTGAGAGAATACATTCTATCACAGTGAGGAAAGAAGAGAGCCAGGAACTTGCTCATAACTAGGGGAGTGGAAGAGACGGTGGGCCAGAGGCAAGGTTGGGCTGTAAGGCATGACCGGATGCTACTGACTCACTGCTCCCAGGCAGACCCACTTCCTCAAGCCTCCCCCATGGGTCCAAAGGGTTAAGCACACAATCCTGTGAGGACAGCTTACACTCTCTGTCCTTTGTCAGCTTATGCTGCCGCCATGGGGCGTCCCAGTTCTAACAGGTTCAAAGTCTCTTATGTGGGCAGTCACTGAACTGTGAGGCTCTGCAAAAGAAGATTGTGTGTGTGTGTGTGTGTGTGTGTGTGTGTGTGTGTGTGCGCGCGCCCAAGTGCACGTTTATTTTTTCCAGACGATTCTCTCTGTAGTCCTGGCTGTGCTAGAGCTCACTCAGTAGACCAGGCTGGCCTTAAATTCAGAGATCTGCCTGGCCTGCCTTTGCCTCCCAAGTGCTAGGATTGCAGGCAAGTTCCACCGCCCCTCCAGCAAGGTATACACTTTCAACACACAATGGCACTAGATAAAGCAGGGCCAGCCTCTTGGGAGGAGTGGGAAAGATCATTTCAAGTTCAAGGACAGCATGATCTACACAATGAATTCAAGGCTAGCCTAAGCTGTATGAAAGAGACCCTGTCTCAAAACAAAATGAAACAACCCAAAAGCAAAACAGAGAAACAAAAACAAACCAATATGGTTTGAAAGTTGAGAAATACCTTTGAGCTCTCAGATTTGTTTCTCAGATTGTCCATGGATTCTTCAATATAAGTTGACTTAATATTAATAAGATTTCTCTATTTGGTTTTCCTCTAAAATTTCAGAGAGGTCAGTCTAATCATTGGAAAGAATTTCTTTCTTTCTTTTTTTTTTTTTCTCGAGACAGGGTTTCTCTATGTAGTCCTGGCTGTCCTTGAACTCACTCTGTAGACCAGGCTGGCCTCGAACTCAGAAATCTGCCTGTCTCTGCCTCCCAAGTGTTGGGATTACAGTGTTAGACCCTCGAAATGGGGAGACCCCCACAAAATGGGGAAACCCTGCGACGCCCAAAGAATCAGCCAAAGACCGTCTCGCTGCAAGCACATGAGGCCTTTATTGGGGTTCCAGTGCACTGGGATCGATTCGTAACCACACACGGTCAGAGATCGATGCCTTGCGTTTGGTGCAAAGAGTATTTGAAAAAAAAAAAATCGCAGAAAGGGGAGGGGTTGGGGGATTCACATAGGGAAGTTACACTTAGATCATGAGGCAATTCATCCCTGAGGACTGGGTGTAACTGCATTCTGCAAGACGGATTAACTGCATTCCACAAGATGGGGTAACTGCCTTCCACAAGATGGAGTAACTGCATTCCGCAATAGGTTGGGCAAACGTCAACTATCTATAGAATGCAGAATAACCTTTGCGGTTAGCTAGTTCCTTGAATAGGGGTCAGGGGGGATAGGAATTACAGAGTTACAAAATAGTGGCGCTTTGGCCTTCTAAAGCAGGATTTTCTGGGGGTAAATAAAATTTCGAGGCAGGATCTTTCAACAGGCGTGCGCCACCACCGCCCGGCTTGGAAAGAATTTCTTAAAGAGAATGAGAGCCGGGCTTGGTGGCACAAGCCTGTAATCCCAGCATTTGGGAGGCAGAGACAGGCGGATTTCTGAGTTCGAGGCCAGCCTGGTCTACAGTGAGTTCCAGGACAGCCAGAGCTATACAGAGAAACTCTTTGTCTCGAAAAACCAAAAACCAAAAAAAAAAAAAAAAAAAAAAGAGAGAGAGAGAGAGAGAGAATGAGAAAGCCACCATGGGGTTAGGTGGATTGTGAGCGCCTGACCATCTGGGCTGGCCTACTGGAGTAGGAGCGACCCAGGCCCAAGTGGTATCTCAGGATTATTGACAAGTAAGTAGACAAAATAAGATAGAGGGTTGATATCTACCTAACTCTGGTGCTTTAAGGTTAGTATAAATATGAATATTTTGTATCTTTTTTTTTTTTTTTGAGACAGGGTTTCTCTGTGTAGTCCTGGCTGTCCTGGAACTCACTCTGTAGACCAGGCTGACCTCGAACTCAGAAATCCGCCTGCCTCTGCCTCCCAAGTGCTGGGATTACAGGTGTGCGCCACCACACCCGGCTTATTTTGTATCTTTTATTTATTTTATTATTTATTTATTTTATTATTTATTTATTTATTTATTTATTTATTTATTGAGTTATTGAGTTATTGAGACAGGGTTTCTCTATGTAGCCCTGGCTGTCCTGGAACTCACTCTGTAGACCAGGCTGGCCTCGAACTCAGAAATCCGCCTGCCTCTGCCTCCCAAGTGCTGGGATTAAAGGCGTGCGCCACCACCGCCCGGCTTTTTCTTTTTCTTTCTTTCTTTTTTTTTATCTTTTATTTGGGAACTAAATGATCAAAAGAAATTTACCACAACAAATGGCATCCAATTTAAGACCATCAGAACCCAAGCTTATGGCCTAAAAAGGCCTAGGTGAAAGGCCAGTGAAAAGTCAGGCTAGTCAGACAAGAGGTTTATTGTACAAAAAAAGATTGCAACCAAATCCTCAGGGCACAATAGCTGCAGGGTCTCCCAAGCTTAGCACAGTTAAAAGCATGCTAGACAGAGAGCTAGGCCGGAAGCTTCAGCCTGAATCAGCGTAGAAGAGCGGCTGGTTGGAAAGGCCTGACCCGGCCTGTACAAGGTGGAACCAGGAGCCCTGAGCTATCTGAGCCACTAGGGTGGGGCTAGCAGCACCACAAGGAAGAAAATAAAAAAGCCCCAGACACACAAACTGGTGAAGTATTAAGTTTAAAATTGGTGAATTGAAATCCTTAAGGAGAGAGTCAGAAATTAAAGGGAAAAGTATTTTCCACGTTAGAAAATGGAAACCGGGGCTGGAGAGACGGCTCAGCGGTTAGGTCCTGAGTTCAATTCCCAGCAACCACTGGTGGCTCACAGCCATCTGCAGTGGGATCCAACGCCCTTGGCTGGTGTGTCTGAAGACAGCTACAGTGTACTCACATACATAAAAAAATAAATGAATAAATCTTAGAGAAAAAAAAAGAAAATGGAAACTACTACGGCAGAAGGTGCTTGGGTCTCCTACAGTTCCATCTCGGTTGTTGCCATGAAGCTAGTTACAGCATGTTCACCGGTGATCACAGTCTTCTGTGCCCTCTCTAAGGAAGTTCAGAATAAAACAGACTTAGGTAAGGGGGGAACCCAGAGATGGAGTGCTAAATTACAAGCAATGGAGCAGGGAAAGAGCTCCCCAACAGAGGAGAGGAAATGGACAGCAGCTGGAGGCAGCTGGAGCTCAGAGCTCTCCAGCTATGAGAGGCTCCTTGGCTCTTTCTGCTAAAGGCCCCCCACCCCCACCCCATACAGTGCAGGAGCACCCAATTTCTAAGGACTAACAGACAAGACTTTGATGCTACTGCATGAATTAACACATCTGGCCCCCCCAAACTTAGAGTTTTCTTGTTTCTTTGCTTGATTTTGTTTAAATGTTTTTGTTTTGTTCTCTAATAGCAGAAAATAAAGGATGTTTTTATTGTTTGACTTTACTAAAACAGATTTTTAAAGATCTTAAGTAAATTCAGAATGTCACTACAGTTCACTTGTTTGCTGTTTTCTTTTTTTAAATGAATTATTTTGTTTATTTACATTTCAAATGTTATTCCCCTTCCCGGTCCACCCTCCCTCCCCTTCACCTCTAAGAGGGTGTTCTCTGACCCACCCACCCACCCCTGCTTCACCTCTCCAGCATCTCCCTTCCCTGGGACATCAAGCCTCAACAGGACCTAGCACATCCCCTCCTACTGCGGTCAGACAAGGCAGTCCTCTGCTCCATATGTAACGGGGGCCATAGACCAATCCATGTGTATACTCTGGTGGGTGGTCAGTCCCTGGGAGCTCTGGGGGCCTGGTTAGTGACATTGTTGCTCTTCCTATGGGGTTGCCATCCCCTTCGGCTCCTTCAGCTTTTCCCCCGAACTCTTCCATTGAGGTCCCTGGGCTCAATCCGATGGTGGGCTCGGAGTACTGCATCAGTCTTAGTCAGATGCTGCTGGCAGAGCCTCTAAGAGGGCAGCCATGACAGGCTCCTGTCTGCACCAACATCTTGGCATCAGCAATAGTGTCGGGGTTTGGTGCCTGTGCATGGGATGGATCCCATGGTGGGGGGGTCTCTGGATGGCCTTTCTCGGCTCCACTGTTGTCCCTGTATTAAATTTGTTTTCTAATTAAAGAGTTACGATGATTTGGAATTGAGGTAAATATTTGAGCAGGAAAGAGGATAAATAGGTATTGCTCCACGTAAGGTATGTTTATGATTTTAATTTGAAAGATAATGCTTTTTTTGTTGCCAAAAGGCATTTTGCCCTAGAAGATATATATTCTGCTATTCAATGTAAGGGTGACCCAGAGTTAGGGGTAGGATAGGGTTAGGGTTAGGGTTAGGATAGGGCTGTTTGCTTTTATCTTTCCAGGAAAGAAAAGCATCCAACTAAGGACTCCAGAGACCACTGGACAAGAGATTAAAAAAAATAATACTGTTGGGCTGGAGAGATGGCTCAGCGGTTAAGAGCACTGACTGCTCTTCCAAAGGTCCTGAGTTCAAATCCCAGTAACCACATGGTGGCTCACAACCATCTGTAACTAGATCTGATGTCCTTTTCTGGTGTGTCTGAAGACAGCTATAGTGTACTCATATAAATAAATCTTTAAAAAATAATACTGTTAAGCTTATTAACTGTATTGCATATTAATTATTAGCTTGGCAATACAGAATACAAATGTCTTTTGTCAGAGGATATAAATAAAACAAATAAACTTACATGTCATAGAGACAATGTGATATTGTTTTATAATATGCTTTAGGGTATGCTTGGACAATAAGATAAAAGGGAATTTAAATAAAGTTGAATACAGGGAAGAATGTTAAAGTAAGAGAGAAAAAGGATAAATAAATCTGCATAAAAAGTAAATCTCCAAAAAAGGGAGAAGAGATAAAAATTGATATGTTTTCAAGGGTATATAGCTACAGAGTAAATAAACCCATGCCTTTGATACCAATACTTTGGAGAGAAAGACAGAGACAGGTTCCTTGTGAGTTCAAGGCCAGCCTGATCTACAGAGAAAAACTAGGACAGCCTAGGCTACACAGAGAAATCCTGTCTCAATAAATAATAATAAATATATATCATGGTAGAGGAGTATATTTGGACTCCATATAGTCTTGTTTTGATTTAGCAATAAGAAAATGGTTATTTCATCAGTGGGTATGGTGATATTATATATCCTCTTTGAGAGAG
This sequence comes from Apodemus agrarius, assembly GCA_964023405.1. NCBI lineage: Eukaryota > Metazoa > Chordata > Mammalia > Rodentia > Muridae > Apodemus > Apodemus agrarius. Next base: position 81,856,450 of record OZ030005.1, on the reverse strand, counting down.
GTCGAAATGGAGATCTGGATAGAAAGGGGGTGCTACGTTGGATAAGTCTGTACTTATGATGACTTCAAGCTGCTGGAGCAAAAGGCATTTTATGTTGGGAACTAGGCTTTGTGTTTGTGTCAGCAGGAGTGAAGAATAGGCCTCAGAGTCCACCTAAAGTACTGAGGATCAGATTTGATGAGGGAGGCTCCTGAAGGTCCTGGCTGTAGACAGGAAGGAGACAATCAAAAGGATCAAGCCAACAGGTGATGGATTTGCTGGTCCCTCAGTCGGGGACAGTTCTGAACCCGACTGAGACAGAAGAATGCCACTAGCCGAAACTTCAGCTTGCTTGGCCACTAAATCTTGTCGGCTGCCGAGCTCTTTATTACTTATTGCATCATACTTCCTTTCATATGGCGTGAATAGAGATCTAGATTACAGTTTGGTTATATGATCAAACTAACTCCTGAAGACAGACAGTTGTCATCCATCTGCTCAGACTGGGAACAAAAAGTCATCTTTAACTGATCTGTGCACATTGCATATTCCATACAAAGTAGAAAGGTTAGATTTAGGGATGTCTTTTTCTATTTTTCTCTATCCTTCTTTCTTTATTAGGAAGGGTAAGGGGTTGAAAAAAGGGAAGATAAAGAAATATTATAAGAATATTAGACAAAAGGGGTAGATTATTGAATCTACTCTTAAACCAAAAACATTTTATAGTCATAATCTGAACATTGATAGAGACCTTTGTATTTTGATGCAAAATTCAGCATTTTATTATATTCATACAGAACTTTGTATATTGATACAGAAGTAAGGTTATTTTGATATATTGATATAGGTTATTATATGTTGATACAAATTTAAGGTTAATTTTGATACACATAATGTGTATGTTTTCAAAATTTATTTGAGGTATTGTACTTGCGTAATTTTTTTTTAAAGATTTATTTATGCTGAGCAATGATGACTCACACCTGTAATCCCAGCACTCTGGGAGGCAGAGGCAGGCAGATTTCTGAGTTCGAGGCCTGCCTGGTCTACAGAGTGAATTCCAGGACAGCCAGGGCTACACAGACAGGGTTTCTCTGTGTAGCCCTGGCTGTCTTGCTACTCACTCTGTAAACCAGGCTAGCCTTGAACTCAGAAATCTGCCTGCCTCTGTCTCCCAGAGTGCTGGGATTATAGGCGTGTGCCACGACTGCCTGGCGTAAAGATGTTTTATTAATTAAAGATCTTTTGACCATGAAACATGTCAGCTCCTGGCAGCATCCATTTAATTTGGAAGAAGATGATGATCATCAATAACCTCCATATGGAGTTGCTTCAATTGTGGAAAGCTAGCCACTGGGCAAAGAAAAGGACCATGTTTCAGCCGGGCGTGGAGGCGCACGCCTGTAATCCCAGCACTTGGGAGGCAGAGGCAGGCGGATTTCTGAGTTCGAGGCCAGCCTGGTACACAGAGTGAGTTCCAGGACAGCCCGGGCTACACAGAGAAACCCTGTCTCGAAAAACCAAAAAAAAAAAACAAGCCGGGCGGTGGTGGCGCACGCCTTTGATCCCAGCACTTGGGAGGCAGAGGCAGGCGGATCACTGAGTTCGAGGCCAGCCTGGTCTACAAAGCTAGTTCCAGGACAGCCAGAGCTACACAGTGAAACCCTGTCTCGAAAAACCAAAAAAAAAAAAAAAAAAAAAAAAAGAAAAAGAAAAAGAAAAGGACCATGTTTCAACTACAGAAAAAATGCTGTTGGGGCTGGAGAGATGGCTCAGCAGTTAAGAGCACTGACTGCTCTTATATGAAGGTTTGGAGTTCAAATCCCAGCAACCACATGGTGGCTCACAACCATCTGTAAAGAGATCTGACGCCCTCTTCTGGTGTGTCTTAAGACAGCTACAGTGTACTTGCATATGATAATAAGAAAATAAATCTTAAAAAAGAAAAGAAAAGAAAAGAAAAGAAGAGAAAAGAAAAGAAAAGAAAAGAAAAGAAAAGAAAAAATGCTGTCCAGAAAGGACAAATGGATACAGGGAAGTTGACTGCTGGACTCTGCCAAGCAGAGTAAGCAAGTCCTTCATAGTTCCTGCTTCATAAATACGGCTGTCATATATACCGCCCAGAAGGCTGAAGATGGATGTTCCAACTTTATAGGGATTACTGGGTAGCTGTCCAGGCAGCCGGCTGTTTGCCGTTCTTAGTCCTGAAGACTGCTTGCCTATACTTTCTGCAGACTCAGGTATTACTTACCCCTTCTCGGGTCTCTGATGAGGTTGAAAACTTGATAGTTAAAGTCTCAAAATTAAGCTTGAGTTATTTAGGTTTTAAGAAGATGTTTTAGTCTAAAAAGATGTTTTTAGGTTGGTAATACAAGTTGAGTTAGGTACAAAACTTTGAATACACCAAGATATCATAGATAACAGAAAATTTTCCCGAATTGCCAAATACTATAGACTGGACATTGTAAATGTATATCATACCTCACAGTTTTCATAGTTGTTATAATTGTATTCAATTTATATTTGAAAGAAAAGGAACCTTTTATTAGACTAAAAAGGGGAATTGTAGAGAGAATATCTTGTTGTATGTATGTATGTATTACCTGTCAATTAAAAACCTATGGCCTGGGGCTGGAAAGAAGGCTCAGAGGTTAAGAGCACTGACTGCTCTTCCAAAGGTCCTGAGTTCAAATCTCAGCAACCACATTGTGGCTCACAACCATCCGTAATGAGATCTGACACCCTCTCCTGGAGTGTCTGAAGACAGCTACAGTGTACTTAAATATAATAAATAAAGAAATCTTTAAAATTAAAAAAAAAAAAACCAACAAATCCAATGGCCTATAGGAAAGGGTAGAATAGCAGGAGGAATATCCGGGAGGCAGAAAGAATTCTGGGACAGAGCAGGTGCAGGAGGTGCCTGGGGAGACCAGACTGAACTCTACAAAATTATGATGTGAGTAGAAGACTAGCTTTCAACAGGCTGGAGAAAGGTCACTAAATGATTGTCTCTAATTCTCTGTCCAATCTAGAACTAAAATTATCTACCAGAAAATGGTTAAAAAGCAAGTCCTACACAATAAAGACTGAAACTAAATTAATTAATAAACAGTAGCTACAGATTATTACAAGGTTTCTAAGCTAGCCAGCTCTCAAGCTATTAAGAAGATTGTCTTATGGGCTAGAGAGATGGCTCAGTGGTTGAGAGCACTGACTGCTCTTCCTAGAAGTTCTGAGTTCAATTCCCAGCCACTGCAATGGGGGCTCACAACTATCTGTAATGGATTCTGGTGTATCTGAAGACACGTGTACACATACATTAAATAAATAAATTTTTTAAAAAAAAAGATTGTCTTATAAGGAAGGAGCAACTATCAAGTGCATATTGCAGACAAATGAAAATGTTGCCTAAGGTTGGGCGGTGGTGGCGCACGCCTTTAATCCCAGCACTTGGGAGGCAGAGGCAGGTGGATTTCTGAGTTCGAGGCCAGCCTGGTACACAGAGTGAGTTCCAGGACAGCCAGAGCTACACAGAGAAACCCTGTCTTGGAAAAAACCAACCAACCAACCAACCAAACAACCAAACAAAAAAAAACCCAAAACAAAACAAAAAAAAAATGTTGCCTAAGTACATAAAAGATAAAAGTGGAATAGTATGAGTTGGTTCTAAAGTCAAACACATGCACAGAATCCAAGGTGGGGTGTTAGACAGGAAACCCTGCAAAGTGAAACACTAATACTCATTTGGAATCAAACCACTATTTAGTATTTCATAGGTAAGACCCAACAAAGCCATCCTGATATTCCATTTTAAAAATGGTGAAAATGAAACATAGGAATGTTAGGCTAATCCATCTATTATGCAGCTAGTAAATGGTAGAAGTGAATCAACTTTGAACAGAAGCAGCATGAGTACCAGTGGTCTTACCGTGTACATTCTTTCTAGTGTACAAGTTCAGGGACTTGTTAGGTAAAGAAACTAGAGGCATTGGTAGAAAGATCTTTTCCTATGTCTTCACCTTTGGCTCAGCTATCTCACAGTATGTCTAACACTCCATATACAACTTGTGCTGGGGAAGAGACACCTGCTATGGCTGGTGGTCCATGCTCAGATATATCTTCGAAAAGAAGACTGTCTTCCTTCCGTATGCAACAGGTACAGAAGCTGAGAAACGGAGAATGAAAGTTAGTGGCAGTTGATCCTCGGTGCTACTTCCTTTAGATATTGTTTTGTGTTTCCAATGAGCCTTTTCCGGAAATGCTTACAGAAATAAAAGGACACTTAAACCAGTTAAGGTGGTGGGTGTGTTTGAAATGCCAGCACTTGGGAGATGCAGGAAGAAGGATCAGGAATTCAAGATTATCCTTGACTACTTAGCAAGTTCCAGACTAGCCTAGATTATGCAAAACCTTGTCTTTTTTTTTTTTTAAAGATAGGTAGACAAATAAATGAATCAACATAAAAAGCTAAACTAAACAGACAAACAAAACACAAACCAAACCAACCAACCAACTAACCAACCAACCAACCAACCAACCAACCAACCAACCAACCAACCAACCAACCAACCATAAAAACCCTCAAAGATGGGCGGCAGTGGCACACACCTTTAATTGCAGCACTTAGCAGGCCGAGAGATCTGAGTTCCAGGCCAGCCTGGTCTGTAGAGTGAGTTCCAGGACAGCTTGGGCTGCATAGAGAAACCCTGTTTTGGAAAACAACTCCCCCAACGTGGGAAAACTTAGTTTAAGGAAAAAATAGGGAGGAGGGGGAGGGCATTTTACAACAAAACTCCCTAAGCAGCACCAGACCCTATTCTTAGTGGCAGTTATCAATTATTTCATCATCTAATCCTTTCAGCAGCCCTAAAAGTAGGTATACTTTTCTCAGTTTGCAAATGATAGGCTGAAGAAGCTGTTATATAGCTTGTCCACAGTTGTATAGCACATCAGTGGGGGCGGGGAGGAAGCAAAAGCGAAGTTGAGAAGCACTACAAGAAATATAAGTAAGGACACAGCTGTTTATTAGAGCTAGTACTTAGGGGAAGAAAAGTACTTCTGGACCTCCATGGCTTCGGTGGTCCACGCCTATAATTCCAGCAATTGGAGGTCGAGAATGGAGGTCCACGAGGTCGAGGGCTACCTGGGCTAGGTTATAAGACCCTGCCATAAAAATGAGATAAAAATACATTAACATTTTTGAGATAGTGTTTGTCGGAAACAACACAACGTAATTGGGTGACAACTTGAATTTACGCTCCCAAAATCACAGTTTTTCAAGCTTTAGGGCTGGTTATGCTGAACCAATTGCCCTCAGTCTAAAATGGAGATAATATTTACCCCATTGAGCTTTTGAAGGCAAAGACCGGATGAAACGATTCTGGCAAAGGCGCACTGTTACTCCTAAAATGTTACACAAACATCAGAAAGGTCTTCTCCAAGCACCATTTATAGAAACTTCGACTCACACAGGCACGGAAGTCACGTACTGTCAGTACTAACTTTCAAAATCTCCGGGCTCGCCCTCCCGGAGGCTGGCGCACGGCGCTATGGGATTTGTAGTCTTGGTGCGATACCAGCTCCTCCTTACTGCCTTAGAAGGAGGAAACGGGTGTAAGGACCCGGAAGTACTCGATCCTGAGAGGCGTGCTGGTTAGCAAGGAAGGGTCAGAGGTCGCCGGCTCAGATGCGTTCCTGTGTTGCTATGTAGTGGAGGGGCACGTTCCTTCCTGCAAATTCTGGAAGGTTCTTGAGTTCAATTGGGACAGTGGCTGTGGAATTCCTGGTGTCCGGCCCGAGGTGCCCGCTGGCCGAGCAGAGGCGCCGAGGGCGCTGCCATGTTTGGCTGCCTGGTGGCGGGGAGGCTGGTGAGGATGGCCCGGGCGGTGGCAGGAAGGGGTCGGTGACCGAGAGCTGGGTGGTGGCACGGTGCACGGCGCTAGGAACGCGGGGAAACCTGGGCATTGTCTTTTTTCTGGGCTTGTGCGTCGGGGAGTGGGCTGCTGGTCCAACTCTTAGATGTGTTTGAGAGGCTGTCAGGATATTACTGCATATTATTGAGTGCGTATTTCGTTCCACCTGCTGGGTTGCGTGCTGTAATTACATGTTATTTCAGCCTTCTGCACGGCATTTCGCCGTAACCGTGGTAACTCGTGAGCTACTCATTCTGTCTTTGCAGTTCAGGAACATACACTCAATAGGTAGTGTAATTATTTGCTTAAATTGATAATGTCTCATAGAAGTAAAGCTGGGATTTGTAATCTAAAGCTAAGTGTTTTTCGAAAAATTTCATTTTCCGGACGATGAGTTTGTTTGTTTGTTTCTTTAAGGTCTTTGGAAGACCCCCTTTCAGATGTTTACTGACCTAATTTAAAATTAAAATAATTGTGAGTTGGTTAATTGAAATGACTGAAATTTAGGTGTGAGCCATATCTTTGATAAGTAAAGGATTCGAGTATAATGCTTTCTTTTGGTCAAAAGAGATGTCCTTCCTTAGCCAGAGCCTTAGAATTAAATGAAACGAGTGCCGGGAGGAGTAGAGGAGTAACACAGAGTGAATCTTGTTTGTTCCTGTAGAAACCACGGATGTTCCGTCTTGAGGCGTGATTCTTCAGAGCTCTTTGTCTTTGTTTTGTTTCTCCTTGCATTGTTAAACATTGCAGCCTCTTTGTTAAGTTGTGCCTCACGCGTCGTAAGCGAGCTCTCTACTCCTCCGTTTTCACCAGCTTTTGATAATGTATTCTGTACGTGCTGCTCTTAAGAAAACACGTGGTTCTAAGAAACCACTGCCTCCAGTTAATGGAGGCTCCTGTGGAGGTGGGGTAGTGCTCACACTGCTGAACTACTTTTGGAATGTCCCAGTGGGAGCTCTGGGCTTGGAAAATGAAACAATTTGAGAAGGGCGTGTTACTCAGATGTCTGCGATTAATAAAGCCCCGCTTGGCGTCTTACACCTGTAATTCCAGCTGTTCAGAAGGCTGAGGGAGGAGGATCACAGTTGCAAGGCTAGCTCCTGTCTCAAAAAAAAGGGTGTTGGGAGTCTAGTTCAGTAGTAAAAAGATTTTTTTCCCTTTCTTGAGACTGGGTGTCTTTGTGTACCCATGGCTGTCCTAGGACTCGCAGACCAGGATGACCTTGAATCAAGAGATTGGCCTGCTTCTTCCAAGTGCTGAGGTTAAAGGTGTGTGCCACCACATCCAGCTCAGAATTATTGTAAGCCCAAGATGTGGGTTCAAACCTCAGTACCACAAAAACAAAACCACAAAATCCCAGGCAGAGTTTGTGTGTTACATTGTGAGCTAATCTGGAAGGGAATTTAGAGCTATCTGCTTTATTTGCCCAACATCAAATTTACATGATAAATATTCAGTTGATATTTGTTCAAGACAAGATTCTTTGGCTTTGAATTATATATCGTTAGACATAAATGAAAATGAAGGACAAATAGACCTACTAACATCTTAGAACTTAACTCCATTCTTTGGCTAGAAAAAACCACCTATTGAAACTTTTACAAACCTAATTTTCATTCTTCTCGATTTTTCCCCCCCTTTTTCCTTTTATTTCTCTGAGACAGGGTTTCTCTGTGTAGCTCCAGCTGCCCTGGAAGTTGCTCTACAGGATAGGTTGACCTCTCTGCCTCCCCAGTGCTGGGATTAACGCCTTCATCACCACAACCCTTAGTTGATTTTTTAGATTTATTTATTTAATATATTTAAGTACACTGTAGCTGTCTTCAGACACACCAGAAGAGGACATCGGATTCCATTAGAGATGGTTGTGAGCCACTGTGAAGTTGCTGGGAATTGAACTCAGGACCTCTGGAAGAGCAGTCGGTGCTCTTAACCACTGAGCCATCTCTCTAGCCCTAGGTTTTTTTTTGTTTGTTTGTTTTTTGTTTTTTTTTTCTTTCCTTTTTTTTTTTGAAAAAAAGAACCCAAAGAAAGGAAAGTTTTCCCTAACCCCCATTTTTTGTTTGTTTTAATTAAGGTCAAGGATCAGACTGTCTAGTTGGATGTGGTGGCACACCATTGTAATCTTAGCATTTGGGAGGTGGAGACAGGAATTTGAGGTTGGTCTTGATTGACTGCTTAGATCTCTCAAGGCTACCTGGGGCCATATGCATAAGATCCTGTCTTTTAAAGGGGATTGGAATGTGGGTGCACATTTACTGAATGTCTCTTGCCTGTGAAATAAAAGTTGAAACAAATACTTATTTTGCCTTATGGTTCTTTCCATACCTATGAATACCATAGTTTCTCATGACTTCTAAGAAATATATTTGCTAAAACTTGGTGAAATTGAATTTAGCACTATAGTAAGTTTTGGATTATATTTTTACTTTTTGTTTTATTTATTTTTTTATGGTGGAAAAATTTATATTGGGTCAGTAAATTTCGTAAAAGGGAATCTGAACTTGACCTTAAAACACCTAGCCCTAGTCAAGTACAGTTACTTGTACCTGTAAATCTGACATCTGGGAATAGAGGCAGGGGATTTGGAATGGAAGGTCATCCTCTGCTGAGCCTGAGGCTGCCCTGAGCTATGTGAGCTCCTGATACTCAGCCTTGACATATTGGGATTTAGTTTAGTTTACAGGTAGTTTAATTTAGTTTATAGAATTAAGTTTTTAAATTTTCTTGTATGGGCAGGATAGGAAATTATATAGAGAAAAAAAAGTAAGCATTTAAGTAGCAGCAAATACTGGGCACCGAAAATTAGTTACATTCAGACATTAAGAAGTCAAGATTTGGGTAGGGCTGGGTGTGTGGTAGGGCATACCTTTAATCCCGGCAATCAGGAGGCAGAGCCAGGCCTGGTCCTCAGAGAATGTTCTAGCTAGGACAGCCAGCTGCCTAGAGAAACCTGGAGTCAAAATAGAAATTCAATCAATTGATTGTTTAGTCTTCAGAATAATTGTAGTAATGAAGATTTGTTGTTTAGATGAATAGCAAAAAAATTACAGAAACCTAAAATAAAATAAAAATCCCATATAAGCTAAAATTTAGACAATCTATTTACCTGAGTCTTCTCAGAATTGCTATTTTTTTAAATGATGCATACTGATTCAGCAATATCAGTTCAGAATAAAGACAGAACTTTATGTATTGGAACCAGTGGCCCCAACCTCACCACACAGGATTTTATAGTGACTTCCAACTTGTTATGTAAGCCAAGGTTGGCCATAATCTGATTTTCCTGTCTCTTTCCAGGATGTATGTGCCACCATACTTGGTTTACCACCAATTTTTTTTTGTTTGTTTGTTTTTTGTTTTTGTTGTTTGGATTTTGGTTTTTTTCGAGACAGGGTTTCTCTGTGTAGCTCTGGCTGTCCTGGAACTCACTCTGTAGACCAGGCTGGCCTTGAACTCAGAAATCCGCCTGCCTCTGCCTCCCAAGTGCTGGGAATAAAGGCATGTGCCACCACCGCCCGGCTAACCAAAAATTTTTAAGCTTCTCAGAAGTAAAGTTTTCTTTAATTTGTTTGTTTTTTTGAGACAGGGTTTCTCTGTCCAGCCCTGGCTGTCCAGGAACTTACTCTGTAGACCAGGCTGGCGTCGAACTCAGAAATCCACCTGCCTCTACCTCCCAAGTGCTGGGATTACAGGCGTGTGCCACCACCGCCCGGCAAGTTTTCTTTAATTTGAAGCCCCAGTGGTAAAAAACTAGTTAAGGGTTAGGTTCCTGAGGACCTTTGGTTTCTGAGAACCTTTGGTTTCAGCATTTTTTTATACTTTTTACTTTTTTAGTTTTAAGTTATTTAAATCCCAATTGCAGTTTCCCTCCCTCCTCTTCTCCCAATCCTTTCCCCCAGGTCCCCTCCCTTAGCAGTTCTTAAAACATCCTGTCATGACTTTATATCATATATATTTACATGTCTTTAAAAACATGTGTGTTATATGCGCTGGGACTAATGGTATATAACTGTAATCTCAACACTTCAGGCTGGAGAGTTAACCTGTCATTCTAGGCTAGCAGAAGGGGTGTGGGAGATTTACATAAGCCAGTTCCAGACCAGCCAGGGTTACATAGCAGTATCTGTTTCCAACAAAAACCACTGTTGCTTAATTAATATTCAACTCTTGGCCTAACACCATTACACCTTATACCTGAAGAATAGTATAACAATGTATTTTTTCATTGGAGGCATTTTGTAGTCATTTTGCAAGTAGAGACATTAAGAAGTACTTTATAAAGTGACCATTTTAAATATAAAAATCACAACAAAAGCACAAAGTGGAATGCAAGGCACTAAAAAGAAAGGACATTCGTTCACACATGGGAGCTGAGACCAGAAGGCACCACACAGCCATGTTCTGTTTTAGCTGGAAATGGTTTCAGTAAGGCGACTTACTGTGTTTTCTTGTTCTGCCCTAGAGAGTGTTTGTTGGTCAGTGATGGCAGAAATCCTACAAGCCTTGGCTTTGGGTTATAAATAAATTTTAGTGGCTGAATTTACAAATCCAGAATCTTAGAATAATTGAGATCCATTTTTTTTTTTTTTTGTTTTTTCGAGACAGGGTTTCTCTGTATAGTCCTGGCTGTCCTGGAACTCACTCTGTAGACCAGGCTGGCCTCGAACTCAGAAATCCGCCTGCCTCTGCCTCCCAAGTGCTGGGATTTCAGGCGTGCGCCACCACGCCTGGCTGAGATCCATTTTTTAAATTTTTATTTTATTTTACTATTTTATTTATATATATATATAAATATATATATATCACACACATACATATACATATATATGGGTGTGTGTGTATGTGTGTGTGTGTGTGTGTGTGTGTGCATATTATATACACACATTGTAGCTGTCTTCAAACTTACCAGAAGGGGGCATCAGATCTCATTACAGATGATTGTGAGCCACCATGTGGTTGCTGGGAATTGAACTCAGGACCTCTGGAAGAGCAGTCAGTGCTCTTAACCACTGAGCCGTCTCTCCAGCCCTTGAGTACCCATTTTACTTACCTGACCCTCTGTCCTTCAGATTGAGGATAAAAATCCTAATAGTGTTCATGTGAACATGAATTCTTTTTCCTCTCCTTTCAGGGAGCCCCCCAACACCCACCCTATCCACTCATCCTCCATTTTCTCTTCAGAAAAGGGCAGGTCTCCTGTGGACATCAACCAGCCATGACTTTTTAAGTTTCAATATGACTAGTAGGAGGAAAGGATCCCAGAAGCAGGGAACAGTGTCAGAGCCCCTGCTTCCACTGTTAGGAGTCCCACATGAAGACCAAGCTGCACAATTGTAACGTTCAGAGGTCGGTTCCATACAGGCGCCCTGGTTTGTGATTCAGGTTCTCACACTTTCAGTTTTATAAGGCTTTTGTATTTGAAAGGGCATCTCATGTGGTCCAGGCAGCCTCAGACTTGCTATGTAGCTGAGAATGGCCGTCCACGTCCTGGGATTCTAGGAGTGTGCCAATATGTGCTCATTCTTAACATAGTTCCTAAACTGTATTTGTTTTTGTAGGTGAAAACCCATTCAAGGAGCTGTTGAGAGAATGTAGCAGTACTTTTAAATGAGCATTTTAAGGCTAAATATTGGTTTTGGATTTTATTTTATTTTATTTTTTTGATTTATTTATTTGGTGGTTTTGTACTCAGAATATTAGGCTAACAAAATTTTATTAAGTGTAATGACCATACTGGTGAGAGTTTGTAGCAGTATTAAAGGTTACAGTAACATCAAATTCTGGAACTAAGACTGGTTTTTTATTTTCTAGGTGCAAACAGCTGCACAGCAAGTGGCAGAGGATAAATTTGTTTTTGACTTGCCCGATTATGAAAATATCAACCATGTTGTGGTTTTTATGCTGGGAACAATCCCATTTCCTGAGGGGATGGGAGGATCTGTCTACTTTTCCTATCCTGATTCAAATGGGGTGCCAGTGTGGCAGCTCCTAGGATTTGTCACCAATGGGAAGCCAAGTGCCATCTTCAAAATATCAGGTCTTAAATCTGGTAAGAGTAACATTCGAATAGTGTCATAGTTAAGCTTTCTTGTAAACAACAGAGCATGAAGTATAGCTTTTTACGGTCCGTCGCGGTTTTTCTGAGTAACAGTAGTATATAATATTCTCTTTGTAAGAATAGATGATACAGAGACATTTGAAAAGTAGGAAAAGCAGGAAAAGCTGCTGAGGCATGCCACACTCGTCCTCTGGCCCTGAGGGGAAGAAACCACATTTCACCATAATTCACTGATTGCTTTGAACTTTGAGTTCCTGATGAGCATTTTAATAAAGGAGGGTTTTTTCTTCTTCACATTTTAGAGTATACATATCTGTCTTAAATACAAATAGATAGAATTACAACAGTATAGGAAATAAAATTGGTATTTTTCATTAGAAGTTTGAAGACTTGCATGGCTCAGTTGGTAGTGCTCTCCGTGCAAGCACATAGGAAGTAAGACGTGGTGGTTTGCCATTGTCGTCGCAGCGTTAAGGAGGCAGACGGGAGTGCCCTGGGGGTTGCTGGCAGTCAGCCTAGCCACCACGGAGCTCCAGACCAATGGGAAATCCGCAAAAACCAATGGACAGTCTCTAGGAATGACACCTAAGATTGACCTTACCCTCTGCACACATGTTCATGTGCGCTCACACGTGTATTTGAACATGTACACGTGAATATTTGCTTCCTCCTGTATTCGCATACTTCTGTAAGTGAATATTCATACCCACATTCACACAGGTGAGTTTGTATGTACACACACAGTTGTTTTCAACTCTTTGATCTCTAGAGTTCTTTTGGTTCTGTTAACAATGAGGGGACATAATCTTTACTTTGAAGTATCTTTGTGAAGAAATGTGAAAATAAGCTTAGATTGGATACCATTTGCTGCTGAGTCTTTCTCTTAATCTAAATGAACATGTATACAAATAATAAGTTTCTTATAGAAATTACACATGGAGGCAAGCACAGGCTGATTTAGGCAGTGTAGATAACATGTTTACCTACTTAATAAATAGGTGCCTGCTTTGTGTGCTACAAATAAATGCAACAGAATGGACTTTAGCAGACGGGAGTTCTAAATATCTGCATAGAAAAAACCAAAGTAAATTGAGCTGCTATAGTTTTCACTATGAACATTTTTAATGTATACAGTATTATATGAGATAAAACAGTCTCATCATCCATTTTTAAAACTGACCAGCTTATTTAGTTTAAATTTCTGTTCACTTCTTTGTTTTGATATGACTGGATACAGAGTCCTGAATTATAATTTATAAATATGTTAATATCTGGCTTTGAAAGGTAAATTTTGAGAGGCTTCTTTAAAAAAAAAAAAAAGGCTAGGAATGTATACCTCAGTGGTCAGAACACTTGTGTACCATGTACAAGGCCCTGGGTTCAAGTCCAAGCACCTCAGCTTCGACCTGCTCCGCAGAGGGACTCTCCTCACACGCATTCATTCACTCAGCCGGAGTTAGGGCCCAGGGACCTCAGGGCGGCCGTGACCTCACCTGCTGTTGGCATTGTTCCCCTGCGCTCACACTCTGCTCCTCTCCAGGCATACTCCTTCACTTCCTGTTCTCTTCAGCCACCCTGTCACCTCCTTGTGGTTTCTGGCCTGGCTCACTGCTCCTCACTCTCTGTCCCGGCTGCACCCTCGGGTCCTGCCTCTCCTCTGTGAGCCTTTCTCTAGATCTCTGCAAGTGCAGGCAACTGCTGACCTGTTTTCTGATATCATAAAAGAATTTGTATTTTCTAGAATTATATAAATGATATCACATAATGTGTACTTTTCAAGAGGTAGCCTCTTTAGTTGAGCACAATTAATTTTGGAATTATCTATATTATAGCATATATCACTATTCATTCCTTTTCTATTATTGGTTACAAGCTCTTTTAATAGAATTGCATGCCATACAAAGCTTAAGTGTGGCATTTCTGCTAGGAACCATTGAATTATTTGTGCTTTTTTGTTAAAAGCATACATTAATGTAAACTGTTACATTACCCAGACAGTTCATTGTTATGTAGCATTCTATTGATGTCGAACACATACTGAAGTTTATTCACTCCCCCCTTTTTTCCCTGAGTTTTTCCTTTGGTCTATGTAGCTTTGATTGATTTGTTCTACTGACTGTGTAGAACAAATTGACCCTGAACTCACTAAGATCAACCTGCCTCTGACTTTCAAGAGCTGAGATTAAAGGTGTGCACCACTGTGGGGGGCTGACTAGTCATTAATGGCGTAATGAGCAGCTGGGAGAGCTCTAGGTAGATAGCTGGGTCTTAAAAGTTGCTCAGAGGTAGAGGCGCTTGCCGTCAAGCCTGATGGTCTGAATTCAGTCTCTAGATCACTCACATGGTAGAAAGAGAAAACTAACTTCTGCAAGCTGTTGTCTGACCCCTGACTTCGGACTCTGACCCCCGTACCTATACTCTGTACCTCACATAAATAAATAAAAGAATAATTTTTGTAACTATGTATGTGAACATACATATATATTTATATGGTAGTTACTTCTTTTGGGTGGGCATCCAGGAGTGCGATGCTGGATAACACAGTACTTGTATTCTTTGCTATTGAGCAGTCTACTCTATTGCCAGATCCTTGCCATACCACATCCTTGGTGTGATCTGTCTTAGGCATGTTAGTATTATTTTAGAAGTAGTAACTCATTGTGGATTTTATTTCTTTTCTTTTTCCTTTTTTCTTTTCTTTCTATTTTTTGAGACGGGGTTTCTCTGTGTAACAGCTTAGGCTGTCCTCTAACTCACACTGTTTATCAGGCTGGCCTTGAACACAGAGATCTTTCTGCCTCTTTCCTGAGTGTTGGGATTAAAGGCATCCACCACCACGGCCTGCCTCTTCATTGTGGTTTGTTTTTTTTTGTCCCCCCCTCCCCCCAAGACTGGGTTTCTCTGTGTAGCCCTGGCTGTCCTAGATCTCACTCTGTAGACCAGGCTGGCCTCCAACTCAGAGATCCGCCTGCCTCTGCCTCCCAAGTGCTGAGATTTCATTGTGGTTTTAATGAACATTTTCCAAATGTTTTATGATACTGAGAATTCTTTTTCATGTGCCTTCTTTTTCCTTCAAAGACAGGGTTTCTCTGTGTAGCCCTTGCTTTCCAGGAAACTCACTTTTAGACCAGGGTGATGTCTGGGAGTGCTGTGCACTCCCACGCCCGGCTTTTTGATGTGAGCTCACATCTTTTCTTTTTTCCTCAAAAAGCTCCCCTTCTTTCCCCCCCCCTCTTTCTCTCTCTTGCTCTTCTTCCTCTTCCTTCCCTCCACAGTCAGAACGTGCCATGTAGTTTCAGAAGGTTTAAACTTGGCAGTTTTTCAGCTGGGCGTGGTGGCGCACGCCTGTAATCCCAGCACTTGGGAGGCAGAGGCAGGCGGATTTCTGAGTTCGAGGCCAGCCTGGTCTACAGAGTGAGTTCCAGGACAGCCAGAGCTACACAGAGAAACCCTGTCTCAAAAAACAAAAAAAAAAAACAAAAAAAAAAAAAAAAAAAAAAGAAAACTTGGCAGTTTTTCTACACCAGCCTCCCAAAGTGCTGGGTGACAGCGTATTCTGTTACTTCTACTTCCAGAAATTAGAATTTCGAGAGTTGTCAATATGAGTTCTTTTTCAGATTTATGATCTGAAAATATCTTTTTTCTCTGTCTTTGACTACCCTTTTTTTTTGTGGTATGTGTTTACATTTTGTGGTAGAAGTTTACATTTTGGTGTCGTCTGTATGGATTGAGTTTTGGTTTCTGTTCAGGAAATGTCAGGATATGTTTTGAAAGTCTTTTTTTTTTTTTGTTTGGTTGGTTTTTTTGTTTTTTGTTTTTTGTTTGTTTTTCCTTGGGAAATGGGTATCCAGTAGATTTAGCACTTGTTTAAAAGCCAGCAAGAGCACATTGCTGTCAGTCAACACATTCACTCGGTATTCATTTGGGAGTTTTCCCTGCTTTGTTTTTAAGTAAAAGACAAAGATAAATTACTATTTGTTACTATTTGTTAGTTAAAAAGGAACGTACATGTATGTATGTAGACACAAACGTGTTGAGGTCACAGGGCAGCTTTTGGGATTTGGTTTTCTCACCATGTGGATATAAGTCATGGAACTTGGGTTGTCAGGCTTAGCAGCAGGAACGAGCCTTCACTGACTGAGCCATCTTGCTGGACTGTGTTTATTTGGTTTAAAAGAATAGAAATAGCATGGAAATATATATATATATATATATATATATATATATATGTCTGTATACACACACACACACACACACACACACACCCCCCCCCCCCCCCCCAGACAGGGTTTATGTAGTCCTGGCTGTCCTGGAACTCACTCTGTAGACCAGGCTGGCCTCAAACTCAGAAATTCGCCTGCCTCTGCCTCCCAAGTGCTGGGATTACAGGCGTGTGCCACCACCGCCCAGCTTATATATTGTTTTTTTAAACAATAGAAACTGACTTGGAAAATGATGGAAAGACTGGATGTATGTTGCTCCTCATTTGTAGTAATAAGCAGTATAGGAAGAGGAGCAATGAATTGTGGGAAGAAAGAATACTTGTGATTTGGATTTGAGAAGCCTGAGTGACATGATAGCAGAGCCTTAAGTATAAAGTTGTAGGTTGAATTGAGTGCCAGTTGAAAGCCCGAAGTTTGCTGGCTTATTTTACATATTTTACATAAGCGTTGCTTCAGCTGAAGGCTGGAATCATCTTTGTACTAGAGTCATGTCTTAATCTTTGAGACACTGCTTCAAGCCCAGCGTGTTTAAGCTTGATTAGGGTGAGCAAGGCTCCCCAAGCCTGTCAAGGCTGGGAGGGAGTCGCTGCAGGGGCTCCAGGCAGTTGTGGCTGGAGTTCTAACCAGCAGCTTTCTAACAAGGGGTTTAGGGCAGCTCATGGTCAGGATTTTCTCACTTCGCTTTAACATTTTTATTTTGGTTATTTTTCTCCTGTTTTTGGAATTCTTTTTGATTGGATATTTTAAAGTTTATCCATAAGCTGTATTTCTTTTTCCTAGAGATTATCCTTCACTTTTTAAACATTCCATGGATTAATCTAAAAGTAAATAGCTATATATGTTGATGACTATGAAGTGAAATTTGGTAATTTTTATATTTCATCTTCAGGCTTCCTTGTGTGTTGGTTCATTTAGTACAATTCTGAATATAATGACAAATTTAGGAAAAATATTTTTGATTATTCTGAATTAAAAATATTTGTCTCAATTTTTAGGTTTTTTTTTTTTTTTTTTTTTTTTTTTTTTTTTGGTTTTTTGAGACAGGGTTTCTCTGTGTAGTCCTGGCTGTTCTGGAACTCACTCTGTAGACCAGGCTGGCCTCGAACTCAGAAATCCACCTGCCTCTGCCTCCCAAGTGCTGGGATTAAAGGCGTGCGCCACCATACCCGGCCTATTTTTACTGTTTTTATACTAAAGTTTAACACTAGTGGTGGGGCATTTTGTTTTATTTTGTCTTTGTTTTTTTCTTTTTTGAGTTTTTGAGACAGGGTTTCTCTGTGTAGCCCTGGCTGTCTCACTCTGTAGACCAGGCTGGCCTGGAACTCAGAAATCCACCTGCTCTGTCTCCCAAGTGCCGGGATTACAGGCGTGCGCCACCACGCCCGGCTTATTTTGTCTTTGAGATAGGGTCTCTCCGTAGCCCTGGCTGTCCTAGAACTTATCATGTAGACCTTGTTGGCATTGAACTCACAAAGATCGGCCTGCCTCTGCTTCTCTGGAACTAAAGGCATGTGCTACCATGCCCTGCCAACTTTGGTGTTCTTGGTATTCAAGTTAGGCAACAGGAAGCTAGATACTCTTTTAAGATACGCTGCCTATTTTCTCTAACTTTTGGAGTTTCCACATTTTCCCCGAGTCAGATAACATAGGAAAAGGGCTATTTACATACTTTTGTTTTGACTTAGTTTGGTCCACCAAAGTATTTCATTTCCAGGTGTCTTGAGAATTATCTTAGTGGATTACATCTTTAATTTTGCCAATAAAGTCCTTTTACTTCTCTATAATCTTTTGTCTCTGGGCAGTGGTGGCGGTGGAGCGCGCCTTTAATCCCAGCACTTGGGAGGCAGATTTCTGAGTTCAAGGCCAGCCTGGTCTACAGAGTGAGTTCCAGGACAGCCAGGACTACACAGAGAAACCCTGTCTCGAAAAAAACCAAAATCCAAAAACCAAAAACCAAAAACCAAAAACCAAAAAAAAAGAATCTTCAGAAGCCTTGATACTGCTTTCAGCATTCAGAGGGGAAACCCAAAAGTGGTTTCACGTTAAAGGTCTGTTAAAACCTATAGCAGCTGTGAATAATGAAATGCTGTGAAATATTGTTTCAATTTGCGATGACTCAGGAATATGAGTGTGATGCTTTTCAGATTATGGGTTAAAATTTTGATTCTGAATTTAGAAGTAGAAAGCAGTGTTTCTTGCGAAAGATAAGTAAGTACTTAGAGAAAATATAAATAATGTATGTCTATTCATGTTTATGTGCATTTGTCTGTCAAAGATAAGTGTTTGCAGAGTTCATATATTATTTGAAGCCACAGGCACATACCTGTTCATACACACCAAGTTCAATCTCAAACCTTCCTTTTCTCTGTAGGTTAACTATTTGTAAAGTGTTTCAAGAGACAAGGAGGAAGTAGCGAATGCCTCAGTCAGGGAGCATTCCAGTGACTTCTACAGTGGAGAATTATATGGAGAATGGGAAACAGAAGAGGCCAAGATTGGAAGAGCAGGTGGGGGAGTAGGACCTTAGGTCAGATATGAAAACACTTCCGTAGAGCTTGACAAATTCTCATTTGTGTTTATAGCACTTTTAATGTGTGATTATACTTTTTAAAATGATAAATAGTTGCTCAAATTGCCTGTGGTGTAAGAGAAAACAAGTGTTTATGTGAATAAGTGCTGTTAGTGGGGTTTTATAAACTACAAACTTGTTATTAGTAAAGGATTATATTTTGTGTTCCAGGCCTCCAGAGTAAATTAGGTACCTTGTAGTTGAGTTTTTTCTTTATACTGTTTTGACCAAAGCCCAATTATGAGATACTACTAGTTTGAAACTCAGGTTTTAACTGAGGCTGGAGAGATGGCTCAGTGGTTAAGCGCACTTGCAGAGGACCTGGGTTCAGTTCTCAGCACCCACACGGCAGCTCACAATTTGTCCATAACCGAGGTTCCAAGGACCTGATGCCCTCCCTGCTCTGGCCTCCATGGGCTCCATGCACACATATGGTACATACATGCAGGCACTCACACATACACATTTAAATAAATTAGGGATTGTGTTTGTGATATGAGTGTGAGGCACTACCACGGACTTACATTCCTAATTCTGCATCAGACAAAAAGAAATCAGTGGAGAATATAAGACCTGTACAAAGATTCCTTATACTCTGTCCCCACATTTATCACTTTTTGTCACATTTGTCATTGTCTAGATACAAAAGAGTTACATTTATGTATTTGTTTTTATGTGTGTGTTATACATGTGTGTGTGCACCATGGTGCCTGTGTGGAGCTGAGGACTGTGTCTCCCCTACCACATAGATCCCGAGGCTTGAACTCGGTTTGTCAGGCGTTCAGATTGTCAACAGTCAAGTGCATTGACCTGCTGAACTGTCTCTCTGGCCTGCGGAATTTGTCTTTCTTCTGAAAGTTTGGAGAATATGTTGTACTTTTGTTGTCCTTTACTGCTGAGTGTGCGAGCATTTGTTTTGTAGCCCCATGGCATAATCTTGCTGTAGAAACACAGTGTGATGACGTTCAGAATTAATGCAAACACAACACACTCATCTAATTTGCAGCCTGCACTAGTTTTTGTCATTTGTCCCCAAACGCCTTTTATAACTGTTCTGTCAGCCTTCATCTAAGATCTAAGCAGATCATACATTACTTATAAATGTTACCCGTCTAGTTTTTCATCTGGTATAATTGCTTAACTTTTCTTTGCCTTTCATAACAGTAATATTTAAAGTACTTATTTAAAAAAAAAAAAAAGCTGTCACCAAAGAGTAATGGCTGGAATCCTTTTTTTTAAAACACATTTCTCATCTTCTAGCCTTGGCTTTTCTGGAACTTGCTGTGTATACCAGCGTGGCCTTGAACTCACAGAGATCTGCCTGCCTCTCTCCAGTGCTGGGATTAAAGGCCTGGGCCACTACTTACCTGTGTATTTTTTTTTTCTTAAACATGGACTCTGCTTTTGTTTTTTCTCTTGTGTGTGTGTGTGTGTGTGTGTGTGTGTGTGTGCGCGCGCGTGCGCATTGGCTTGTGTGTGTACTTGTGAGGCCAGAGCAGGAATTGAGGTGTCTTTCACTTTCTCCCTTATTCTTCCGAGATCAGACGAGATCAGGCGCGTTCAGGATGGTATGGCCGTAGACTTCTCCCTTATTCTTAATGGGCAGGGTCCCTTACTGAATTTGAAACCCTGCCTGCTATAGAGATCTCTGTATGTTACGCTTCTTAACCCCATGTGCAATTACAGGAACATTAGGTTTAGTTCAGATCTCTCCTTTTTGAGCCATTTTCCCAGTTTTATAATTTTGTTGGCTGGTTGATTTTTTTTTTTTTTTAAATAAATCTTTTTTTTTTTTTTTGTTTTGTTTTTTGAGACAGGGTTTCTCTGTGTAGTCCTGGCTGTCCTGGAACTCACTCTGTAGACCAGGCTGGCCTCGAACTCAGAAATCCGCCTGCCTCTGCCTCCCAAGTGCTGGGACTACAGGCGTGTGCCACCACGCCCGGCGGTTGATTTGTTTTTGAGATATGGTCTTATGTAGCCCAGGCTGGCCCCAAACTCACTATGTACCTAAGAATGGACTTAAACTCCTGCCTATACCTTCCAAGGGCTAGGATATAGGTGTACACTACCATGCTCAGCTATCAAGGGGACTTGCTGTACTGCCCAAATGCTCTTACTCAAGGAATTTTCCTGCCTCAACCATCTGAGTAGATGGGACTGCTGGCATGTGCCACCACACCTCGCCCTTAACCTAGGTGGGTTAACCACAGAGAATTCATGTTATCATCATAACCACAGTAGTGCAAGTTGTTTTACAAGCATTACATAAATGTAATATATGCAAGATGCAAGAATTAGATATGATACACAAAACACATTAGACATAAGTAAAATGGCACAGTTGGTGCACAGTTAATGGTTGTTTTCTTTTTAGAGTTGTGAAATGCCGGTGTTAGAAGGGGTATTAGAAATCAGCAGAGAAACTGAATATGGTAGTATCTCCCAACCACCTAGTCTCAGCATAGAGATGGGGGCAACAGCAGGATCAAGAGTTCAAGGCCAGTCTGGGCTACATGAAATCTTGTCTCAAAAAACAAAACCAGAAATCATTCAGATAATGAAACTAGTTTAGAATAGCTAAGTAGCTCTGCAGCCCTAGTTAAGAGTTGAAGTCTGTTGAGAGTAGAAACTGTTAATATCTCCTAAGTTGGTAGTTTATTTCTGTACATATATCTTAAATATCCAAATTCAGATATGTTAAATATTTTTATTTAAGTTAATATATTTACTAACAATAAAGTTTTAAAATACATTTTTTGAAACTTAGTGAAAAATATTTTTCATACTTGTTATCCTATTAAATATAAAACAGAGATTTGAAGCATACATATCTACTTCTACATCTATAGGTATATATTTGATTTCTAATCTTTCTGTTCATTACTAAGAATGCTCTTAAGATGCTTGTGTGAGTTTGCAACATATGTTGTCATTTTCAAATGTTACTGTGTGGCAACTGCTTTCCTTTGTCCTTCAGTGTCTTTCTTCCTTGGCTGCTGTGTGCACATACAGCATATGAAACAGAGGACTTGGAGCTTTTGTGTTTGTTCTTGAGGACTTAGATAAATTACATTTCATGCTTTTATACAGGTCTTCCAAAGAACAGCTTTTACGTTACATATACACTTTGGGTGTTGTTCCTAGGAGATGTCCACCTTATTTTTTGAGACAGGGTCTTCTGTAACCTGTGTCTTACCAGCTGTGTTTAGTTGGTTGGCCAGTGCTGGGACTACAAGTGTGAACCAGCACACATGGCTTTTTATGTGTATTCTGGGGACTAAACTCAGGTCCTTGTGGTTGTGAGGCAAGCAATTTCCTAACTGAGCCATCTCCTACACCCCTTAACTTAATACCTTTTTAATAGACTAAATAGACTGTCTGCAGTTTCAGAAGTACAGTAGGTCATTTCTAAAACCCCAGCTTAGTGGACTGTGTTGTACTCTTCCGGTCTCACACTATGGATTCAGTCAGCAAATTATTTCACTTTCAACTCACCACTTATTTTTACTGTGCTCAAAGAAAGGGGTTAGATATGGTAGGGAACATGGAGGGCTGACAGAATCGCCCAGGGCAGAGTTGGCTGGCTTTTTAGTGAATATTTTAGTATTTCTAGGCTACTGGAGGTTTCTATGGCATATTGTTCTTTAAACAACTTTAAACATATAAGCTGTATTCTTAGGCTCCAGGTCATACAAAAATAAGATGTAAGCCAGAATTTTTAATTTAACTGACATGTAATCTTCATAGAACATTTTTTGGGGGGGGGTAGTTTGGTTTTTTGGGACAGTCTCTGTTTAGCCCAGGCTGTCCTAGAAACTCAGTATGTAGGTAAGGCTGGTTTCAAATTCAACAGAAATCCACCTACCTTTGCACTCCACATACTGGGATTCAAGGCATACGCCGCCATGCTAGTTATACTGTCTTTAACAGTATAACTCCAGTTATACTTTAACAGTATAGCTCCAGTTATACTATCTTTAAAAGAAATATAAAAGGAGACTGAAGACCTGATCTTTATGGCCTTTTGCTTTTATTAAACAGAATCTGGAGTTGAGACTCTTCAGACTTTATTCATAATGGTAAAGAAAGAAATAGACAGAGGAAGTTTTATAGACAGAGAAATGCAAAGGGAAATAAAAGAATAAAGGAGAAATACATTCTAGAATGATAGTGAAGTTGCTTGTGTTAGCAAAATCTTAGATACTGGGTCTTCAGATGTCAGTCTCCTCTACTGAGTCTCTTCAAGTAAGTGTTGACCACAGAACTGTTTCTAAGGACCAAAAGAAAATAGGATATTTTACTCAGCTATTTAAAAAGAACTTACTGTTCAGTATTTGGTAATATCTTGAGTATTTGGTGAAAATATATGTGCAGACTCTGAATGTGGGTTTATGTGCAAAGGTAATTGAAGTGAAATAGTACAAACGTGAAATCAAAAAACCATTGGTTGCTGTATTAGTTACTGGACCACTTGCTATGACCAAACACCCAAGCAAAGAGGAAGGATTATCATGCCTGAAGTCACTACTGCCCGAGAGCTGATCACATTGTATCAATTAGAAATCAATGAATGGCTTGGTGGTGGTGGTGGTGCATGTCATTAATCTAGCACTCAGGAGGCAGAGGCAGGTGAATCTCTGAGTTTGAGGGTAGCCAAGGCTATACAAAGAAACCCTGCCTCAAACAAACAAATGGATGAATGCTTGTGCTCAGCTATCTTTTTCTCCAGGCCAGGACTGCAGCCCATTTTATAATATTACCACACTCAGGATGGGTGCCCCTTTCCCTTACATATTTTTAGTTGACACAGCCTGCAGTTATTTGAAAGGAGACCGCTCAGTTGTTAAACTTTCTAGATCAGGTTGGTCTGGAACATGTCAGTGCCTAGCCTACCATGGGTGGCACCATCCCTGAGGCATGTGGTCCTTTGCTAAGTATGCGCCCGAGAGCATACCAGCAAGCAGAGTTTCTCCGTGGTGTTTGCTTCAAGCTCCTTCTTGAGTTCCTGTCATACATCCCTTAGCGATGGACTGTAACTTGGAAGTGTGAGCCACATCTTTCTTTTCCTTCTTTTGGTCAGTGTATTTCATCATAGCAACAAACAGGAAGAACTAGAACCCTGGGTCTTCCCATCCCAGCCAACCTAATCTAGACAGCCTTCACAAGTCGCTTGCTTCTGCCAAGTCGACAGTCAGGGTAACTAAAACTGGGCATTCTTTTTTTTTTTTTTTTTTTTTTTTAAAGGTTTATTTATTTTATGTATATGACACCATTGCTCTCTTCAGACACACTCCAGAAGAGGGCATCAGATCCCATTACGGATGGTTGTGAGCCACCATGTGGTTGCTGGGAATTGAACTCAGGACCTTTGGAAGAGCAGTCAGAGCTCTTAACCACTGAGCCATCTCTCCAGCCCAAACTGGGCATTCTTGAAGACGTTTAATTTTATTTTCTATATCTAAATGTTATCCTGTGTGTGTTTGTGATCAAGCCAGCTCAGTCATTAAACAGGTTCTCCAGTGCAGGAGTGAGGATTAAAAAGAAAAAAGACAATTAGACAACATTGTAGTTGGATCCCAGCCAGTTCCCAGGCTGAGGAGGGTTTATTTTTTCCCAATCTGCTTTTATACCATTTTAATTACATGCAAGTAATAAGACCAGTTCTAGGTTGAGGAACAAGCAAGACAATAAACACAAATAGTCTAGGAACTAGCAAGGCAATAAACAAAGTCCCATGATCACTCCCATGATCACTCTTTCTAAGGGTTTATCAGGATGACCAAGATAGCTGAGCCTACTTCCCTGCCTGAGCCCACAGTCATATTCATGCCTGAAGCCTACTTCTTTGTTCTAGCCTAAAATTTAGATTCCTGTCTGAGCCCACTTCCTCTTTATGGGCCCAATGAATGTCGGATTCCTGGCTTAAGCCCACTTCCTTGTCCTGGCCCAATGTCAGATTCCTGCCCAGCAGCCCCAACAGCTCTCCATGTTTGTGAGCCCTAGCACGCCAAAGAACCGCTGTGGGGCCTAGTGCTCTCCTTTCCGCGGGCCCTGAAGGTAGAACTTGGTGGCAGCCACCTTCACCTATTGAGCTCTCTTGCTAGCTCTGTTATACAATTTTTATATATTTATTTATTGTCTGTGCGAGTACTCCATGGGGTATATGTGGAGATCTGAGGACAGCTGGTAGGGGTTGGTTCTCTTCTACCATGTGGTCCCTTTACCTATGGAGACATCTCGCTGGCCCCATCGTTGGCTATTCTTAAAAAGGTTTATAAATGTAAAAATGAGAATGTTTTGCATATTATGGCTAGAGAAGATGATGTTCCTTACTTGAAAAAATTATGAGCCACTAAAGGTTTCAGAGGTCCAAGATTTGAAGTATTGTATTTGACTATGCACATGCAGAGAAAGCAGAAGATGTGACCATAAATATCCATTAGAGATCTGGTTTATGAGATGTATATTCTTACTTTTGTGTGGTGATGAGATCTGTAAGATGAATATATTTATTCTATGTTGTGTGTTAGAGCTGGGGTTCACATCAGAGGACAACTAGGATGAGCGTCCTTTCAAGGGAGCTTTATCAGAGTCACAGCCGTGACATGTGAGTGGGGAGCAGGCCTTAAGGTCCAAAGCAGCAGTCCCAGAATGGGGCCTAGAAGTGAGGCATCCCTCAGTTATCGGAATCATAATGATAAACTTCATACTTTGTAATGTGTTAAATAAGGAAGAGATTCCTCATTTGCAGAGGAATTTGGCTGAGTACAAGTTAGTTTGAAATTTGTAGCACCTGTAAATTTCTTTCAGGAGAAGGAAGCCAGCACCCATTTGGAGCCATGAATATTGTGCGAACCCCATCTGTTGCCCAGATTGGAATTTCGGTGGAATTGTTGGACAGTCTGGCTCAGCAGACTCCTGTAGGCAGCGCTGCTGTGTCCTCAGTTGACTCCTTTACGCAGGTGATGCACACAAATTTCATTTGTTTTGCCTCTCCCCCATTATAATATATTTCATAAAATTGTATATCTCTGTGGTGTTTAAAATAATGTTCTCTTATATGTCTTATTTTGTGAAGTAACTAAAGCTAGGTAACATCCACGGTGCTGCATTCTTCGCTGTATAAGCACATTCATGATCTGATGACTGAGCAGATCTGCAGTATGCTTTCGATGGGTAATCCTGTTATACATGCAGCTTTGACCCCGCCTCCCCTTCCCCTAACCTTCCAGCCACAGTCTTCTCTCTGCTCTGTAAGCTTAGACATTTTTTGAGCCTTTAAATAAAGCACTTGTATTTTTATTGAACATTTATTATGAAATATTTTAAGTATATAAAGTACAGAGAATAAGCTAGGTATTCCACACTTTGTATTATGTACTTACTCTGTGTCAAGCATTTTTAAAGTACAGATAAATAAACAAGTGTACAGAAGAAGGGAGCAGCTGTCCTTGTAGACTTACAGACCCCCCTCTTTGTTATATTCTCTCATCTACTATTTTCTAGATTTCTCCAACCTGTCTCTTTTGTACACTTTTTGTTTCCAGTTCTAATTTATGCCCAAAATCTGCAAGTATAAATCATACCACTTTGACATTCACTCTTTTTTCCTTTTCTTTCTTTCTTTCTTTCTTTCTTTCTTTCTTTCTTTCTTTCTTTCTTTTTTTTTTAATTTTTTACTATAAATTTGTTATTTGGGTCTCATGTAATCTGCTTGGGCTGTTTTCCTTTATAGTTATATTGAGGTTTCTTTATTCATCTTCTGTGTTGAATTGGTTTTTTTTTTTTTTTCTGGCCCATTGTTTTAATGATTAGCCTCCAACCCCAGAGTAAACAACACCTTTGTCCTCTATTATGTCACCTATATTCAAGTATATTTTGGGTTTTTTACTCTAAGTAGTTTATTTTCATGCCTCTTTGCTAAAGTTCTATTTCCTTTTGTGTTGTTTTGAGACAAGGGCTCACTATGTAGCTCTGGCTGGACTGGGATTTACTATGTAGATCAGGTTGGCTTCCAAACCCCGAGGTGCGCTTGACTCTCCCTCCTGAGTGCAGCTGTTAACGGTGTGTACCACCACCGCCCAGCTGCCAGTTAAGGGTGGTTTTTTTTTTTTTTGGTTTTTCGAGATAGGGTTTCCTGGAACTCACTATTAGATTAGGCAGGTCTCAAACTGGCAGAAATCTAATCCCAGCTAAGTCTTAATGTCAATAGTCCAAGTTCCTTTTCCTCATCAGAAAGAGTAGGCTTAGATACTCTTCCTAATAATTTTAATAACCTTATTGTGTTCTAGACATTAATACCTTGTTAAATTTTGTGGAAATTTTAATTTTTTGAAAGTAGCATTCAACCTGCATTTAGTTCTGGGCATCTTGGTTCCCTTTCTTTACCCATTGTCTACCTATCTGTGTCACAAAAGGAAAGACAGAAAGAAAAGAAGGCTTTTTGCTGGTGTGGAGGGTTGCTGTGAACTTTGTTTGTTTGTTTGTTTGTTTGTTTTGTTTTTTTGTTTTTTTGTGGTTTTTCGAGACAAGGTTTCTCTGTGTAGCCCTGGAACTCACTTTGTAGGCCAGGCTGGCCTCGAACTCAGAGATCCGCCTGCCTTTGCCTCCCAAGTGCTGGGATTACAGGCGTGTGCCACCACCTCCCGGCGTGAACTTTGTTTTTAATAGTAACCTTTTGGTTTGTGACCTTATTAATTCTTGATAGTAATGATAATGGTAGATCTTTGAATTATATTTCTTCCATCCCATAAATGAGCAGATTTCAAAACCCAAATAAGGTAATTTCTTTTGTGAAAAAGATGCATCAGGAATTTTCAGAGCTGGTTTTGTATTTTTAAGAAAGTAATGCTGGGAAGATCATTTGCTTTACTTTTATTATTATCATTATTGTGTGTTAGTGGGCACATGCGTGCTGTGGTGACTGTGGCAGTCTGAAGACAGCTTTGGTTGAGTTGGTTCTCCTTTTCCACTCTGGGTTTCTGTGATGAACCCAGGCCGTCCGCCCGGCACGGCATTCCCTTACCTTCTGAACCATCTCTGTGGTCTGGAAGGTTGCTTTTGAGTGAGCCCAAAGTAGCACTGCCTTTAATTTAACTTTAAGGTTCATTGCCTTTAAGACCATTTGATTTTCATTAAGAATTAATGAGCTTACTTCTAATTTCTACCATGGACATTGGCAGGATATTAGTAGATTTGATCATTTTAGGATCAGTGAAAAGAGACAGATTAACACCTGGGAGAAATGGCCATCCTGCTCTCATTTACAGTAATGGGACCAGGGCCTTCTCCCCACCAGCCCCTTCCTTCTCTCCTCTTCTCTTCTCTTCTCTTCTCTTCTCTTCTCTTCTCTTCTCTTCTCTTCTCTTCTCTTCTCTTCTCTTCTTCTTCTCTTCTCTTCTCTTCCTTTATTATTTCTGTTTCTTTTTCTTTTTCCTTCCCTCATTCTCTCCCTACTTCCCTCCCTCTCTCCTTCCTTCCTTCCTTCCTTCCTTCCTTCCTTCCTTCCTTCCTTCCTTCCTTCCTTTATTTCTTTGAGACAGGGTTTCTCTGCATAGCCCTGGCTGTCCTGGAACTTACTTTGTAGACCAGGCTGGCTTTGGACTCAGAGTTCTGCTTGCCTCCAAGTGCTGAGATTAAAGGTGTGCACCATCACCATATGGCTTTTCTAATAATACTTTTGTTATATCTAATAATAGCTTTTATATTTGTTGACAAAGGCCTTGTAGAGGGGGTTATTGTTTTATATGAGAACATATGATGATTGAAGGAAAAGGGGGTATACTTATACAGAGATGAGAGAGGTTTAAAGCAAGATTTCTCTTTTATTCCTCCAGACAAATATCACCTTATGACTAAAAGAGCTTTTCTCAGTGGACTTAGAACTTTATTTATTGAGGCAAGGTCTCTCTGTAGTGCTGGATGGCCTGAAACTATATAGACCAGGCTGGCTTGGAACTGATAGAAATCTGCCTGTTGCAGCCTCTTAAGTGCTGGAGTAAAAAGTGTGTGCCACCATGCCTGGCTGTCTTAGAACTTATATTCCTTAAACCAAGTCAACACGCGAATACTTTAAAATAAAAGTATTGATCTAAACTGCACATTTAATGAACTATCTAACATCAACTGTTAACTTTTCAGTTCACACAGAAGATGTTGGACAACTTCTACAATTTTGCTTCATCATTCGCTCTCTCTCAGGCCCAGATGACACCAAATCCATCGGAAATGTTCATCCCAGCAAATGTGGTTCTGAAATGGTATGAGCTAGTTCCAATATCTAATATTCAGACTTTAGTAACTATATATTTGCATGTGAATGTATGTCTTCTTTGAAAGGTAAACATAGTCGTTTATTATGGATATCAACATATGTTAATATATTGCATGCTAATAATGTCTTTTCTGTAGCATTCAGATCTGGAATAGTTCATATCCTAAATATCCGGTTACATAGCAGCCATTAGGAATTGATAGATTTAGGGAAAGATAGTTGTCTGTGTTTTAGGGATCACTATTAGGGTATATGTTGATTGACACTTGAACAGTGGATCAAAAAACATTTTCTCCCAGGGGCTGGAGACGACTCAGTGATTAAGAGCGCTTGCTGCACTTATAGTGGACCTGGATTCAGTGCCCAGCACCCACAGCTGATTGTAACACCAGTTCCAGAGGAAGGGTCTGATGTCCTCTTCTGGCCCCAGTCGATATCACACACATACATGGTACATATACAGACATGCAAAGTGTTCGTTTATGTAAAGTGTTCTTTTACATAAAGTAAAAATAAAAATAAAATCACAAGTCAACCATGCATCTTGTGGCTTGCACTACACCTTGAACATAATGTCTATTAAATTATTTTTCTCCGACTTCCTATGTTTTGTAGGGGTTTTGTTTCACTTTGAATGTCCCAGTGAGGAGATGTCAGGGAAGCTGTGTAGGCAGTAGTACTCTGCTGCAGTGAGGGGCACCAGAAGAGACTAGATTTAATTTTGTCCCAGTGCTGCTGTGACTTTGAGCAAATAGCTTTCAGGAATCTGCAGTCTCTGATGATTCTGTTCCTTGACCCTCTCGCATTGGCTCTGTCTGGTTGTGGAGCTGCCTCTGCCCAGGGTGGTCAGTCCCATCTCATCTCAGCTCACCGCTCCTGGGCTTCTAATCACCTCCAGGCTTGCTTTCTCCGTGTTTTATCATCGTGTTTTAGAAATGTCATAAAAAGTATTGTTGATATGTTATTTAATAAAATATGAAATTGTGATTGAAATGTTCTTATACAAATTTGAATTTTCTTTTCTAGGTATGAAAACTTTCAAAGACGACTAGCACAGAACCCTCTCTTTTGGAAAACATAATTTGAATAAAATGATTTGTCATGTCATGTAAAAGTATGAAGTCATAAGGTCATGAAGCCTACCTTTCAAAAAACCCTGCTTAGTGACTGAGACTTATAAAACCCTTAAAGAAATTAGAACCATGAACAAGGAGAACATTTAATATTAATTACCTTCTCCCTTGTAAGTGTGGTATACTTCTTGGAGGCAAACATTTTGTATCAGCTGTCATTCATTTCTTAAAATAAATCCTACTCACAGCAGGAGTAGTTGAAATACCATTGCATGTGTAACCTTTTTGTTTATCTCACAGTACTTTGCTAGAGTAGGTGACTTTGTTGCTTGGTTTTAAGGATCTCATGTGGCCCAGGATGGCCAGTAATTAGTGCTGTGATTACAGGCTTTATTCATCATGCCCTGCTTAACGTAGTTAACTTCAAATCAAACATTCATAATTGGGGAACTTTTGAAAAACATGTCAAATGTATATTTCAAGATGGGAAGATTATCTTCTGGAAGTATTTCTTTTGGCCCAGGCTAGACTCACATTCTCTCTGTAGCTGAGTGCCCTTGCTCCTGAGTGCTGGCCGTACAGGACACACCACCACATTTGTTTAAGGAAGAATTTCTTAAGGTTAGCAAGTTTGTTGTTCTTCAATCAAGAAAGGTTGGTTGTGCGGTTTTATATTTGCAGATTGATATGTTTTATTTAATACATTTTCTGTGTTTAATACCAGTGAACTTTTATTGAACATTGTCAGTGTTAGTAGACACATATAGAGAGTATAGGACTCTGCACCTTTGCATATGAAGTCAAGATGTTTCGTCTCATTTGCAAAGACTCGCACTAGTGAAGCACACTGCTGTCTTAGCTGGGATGAGAGCTCAGTATTAGCTTGCTCGTCCAGGAGCACGCACAGCCGAGGAGCCACACGTCCCCCGCAAAGGGAGCTTAACAGCTTTGGAGCCTTTGTCTTTTTGGCAGATAATTCTAAAAAAATTGGAAAATTGATGGTGCAGTGTCTTTTGTCTTCAAAAGGTGTAAGTGATCTGAAGAGGAACTCGACTATTAACAGTGTCTTTAAAATACATGAACCTGTGCAGAGTTATTTGTTAGAGCAGTTTGTGATCTTTTGTTGAAACAAGGATCTAGTTTAACTGCACCTCCAACCTGCCCTTTGGAAATGTCTTGCATTGTCTGAGTTTGGTTGACTTTAAGTGTGGTGTGACTTTTCCCCCAAATTATTCTTAGTTCTTTCTCTTCTTCAACTAGAATCCAGTGTTACTGGGTTATGATTATGTATCGTGGTTATGCTCAGTCCTTCTTGTTAATAAATGATTGTTGTTCAGTCATGTACCTTGACAGTGGCTATAAACAGCTTTTGCTACTCAAGACAAAGAGCATTAGCCAATTTCAGAATATTGACAGAACCAGAATAATTATTCTACCAGCATATGTGTAACTTGGACCCTAGATCACCAACCAGTCTATAAAACTGATACACGGTCAACTGAGTATTCTAGTCATGTAGCTACTTGTTCTTACCTAGTCAAAATCTGTTCTGGGGCTGGAGAGATGGCTCAGTGGTTAAGAGCTCTTGCTGTTCTTTCAGAGGACCTGGATTTGGTTCCCAGCACACACATAGTGAGTGGCTCACAGTCATCTGTAACTCCAGCAACAGAGAGTCTGACACTTTCTGTTCCCCAAGGATACCAGACATGCATCTTGTGCACAGACATATGTGCAGGCAAAACACCCATATACGTGAAAAGGAAAGGAATAATCTTTAAAAGAAATCTCCCAATTCAATGATTTGGTAGCTAGAGGTACACGTCATTCAGCAGAAACGGTTCCTTGGGTTGGTAAGAGGACATAGTCTCTGACAGTTCTGGGTCAATACATATAAACTAGTTTGTTTGGCTTCCTGAGCAGATGGTGAGAGTTAAATTTTGGATGACCTTTTCTAGTTGAGTTATTCTTGCTCTTGCAATAGCATTTGGCATAGCATGAACAAATGTGCTTTCATTTCCAAGAACTCAGATACGACATGCACTCCTGGCATGTTGGACATGCATAGTTATCCCCAGGGAAAAAAGAAAGGAAAGAAGGTTAAATGTCTGAATGATTCAAAAATTACTCTTTATCCACAGATGGATTTGGGTGTAGGATGCATGTATAAGCCTGGTTTTGAGATAGTAATTTCTTTTTTTTTTAAAATGTACTTTTATTTAATCTTTCTTTAAAGTCCAGACGTCATCCTCTTCCCGGTCTGCTCCCTGACAGCTTCCCATCCTGTATCTCCCTCCCCTTCCCCGGCTCCAAGAGAGAAGTAATTTCTAACGGTACATAAAATAATGGGAACATTAATATCATTTATTTTTGGTCTTTTAGTCTATGTGCTTATTTAGGGTAGTCCAAAATGTCTAAGGAAGTATCAAGGGGAATGATGATAGTGGATTGGAAAGATAGCTATGTGATTAAACGCTCAGACTGTTCCTGCAGAGGACGCTAGCTCATTCCCAGCGCCCATGTTGGGCGGCTCAGAAACACCTGTTACTCCAGCTTCAGGGTACCTGATGCCTCTGGCCTCTGTAGACATACACGGACATAATTTAAATTAAGAGATCTTTTTAAAAAGAGAAAAACATTTTTATAAAACATAAAACGTAGATGTCAATAACATTATTCTTAGTAGCCTAAAAAGAAGCAACACAGTAGTCCATCAACTGAGACTGAATGTGGTGTTCTATGTTTCCATAATGGCATATTTTATTTGCAATAGAAAAGAATGAATTAGGGCTGGAAAGATGACTCAGCTGTTAAGAGGACCAACTGCTCTTCCAGAGGTCCTGAGTTCAATTCCCAGCAACCAATCATGCTTCACAACCATCTGTAATGAGATCTGATGCCCTCTTCTGGTGTTCTGAAGACAGCAACAGTATATTCACATAAAAAAATAAATAAAAATTTAAAAAGATGAATTATACATATCTATGGCATGGAAAATCTTGAAAACATGGTAAGTAAAGGAAACCAATACTAAAAGACTACATACTGATTTAACTTGAATAAAATATCTAGAAAAGGCAAATCTGGAGATAGAAAGATCAGTGGTTGCTTAAGGCTGTTGTGGGTCACAAGATAGGATTAACTGTTACTGGAAGTGAGGCTGCTTTGGGGGAGGATGGAAGTATTCCAGAATAAAAAAGATAAAAGTTATAAAACAGAAACAATGCTCTAAAGCGAGATGGAGGATACTGCTACTTGGCTTTGAGTAAACTAAAAGTACTGTATTATTTAAATGGGGAATTGTGTATGTAGATTGTCTTAAAGCTTTTTAAAAACTAAGGTAATGTTGAAATATGTACCCAGAAGTCATGGAAAAATATAGAACTATAGAAATAAAATAATTCTTGATTTTGACTTTTTGTTTTGTTTTGTTTTGTTTTGCTTTGTTTTTCTCAAAATATTCTAACAATGAGGATGAGAAGGAACGGCAATTAGAGGCTGAAGTCCAGAGCAGCATTTGTAGGATCTTAAAGGTCTGTAAAGGCTGAGCCAGCAGCCACAGTGTGGTGGGATGGAGCCTCGCAGAGGCCACTGCCATTTGGGCATAGCTTTGAGGAGAGTGAGACTCCCTTCCGTCTCTCTGCTGCCTGGCTGCCGTGAGGTGAGCTAACTTTCACCGTGCGCTGCTGTGATAGCACATCTGCTGTGATGGCACATCTGCTGTGATGGCACATCTGCCTTGGTGGCACATCTGCTGTGATGGCACATCTTTCTTTGGCCCTCAAAGTAACAGGACCAAGGCACTATACACTGAAGCCTTGGAAACTGAACCAAAATGATCTTCCTTTTTAAAAGTTGATTTTCTTTTTTTAACAGTAGCAGAAGTTAACACAGACTTGTAGGTTCATGGATAATACCTGTCCAGATTGGGCGGGTATGTCATAAGCTATGAGCATACTGAAAATATTTATGTCTCATTATTTTAAAAAATGGCTAAATTTTTTTTTCTTTTGTTAAAAATTTTCCCCCTGAGACAACATCTCAGTATGTAGCCCTGGCTATGTAGACTATGTGAGTTGTGGATGAAAAGATATAAGAAGACTTAAAAGTTTACTTGGCATTTTTCAGATTTTAGGTTTTCCAAAGCAATTTTAGAATCCATGACTTCAATATCCAGCTTTAAAAAAAAAAATCTAGAGTTATTGAGATGTGTAGGCCTGTACAGGCACTTCCTACATAATCTTGGCAACCTGAGTTTGAGCCCTGAACCCATGGAAGGAGAGAACCAACTTCACACAGTTGTCTTTTGAGGCGTGCACACAACCTCCCTCTCCATCTCATACGCACACTAATAAAGTTATGGGACACACTGAGAGTTTTCAATAGTGGGACTAGTAGATTCCACTTCCCTGACAAAACAACACACACATACACACCCCACAACCACATCCACTTAGGAAATAAAGCCTCTTAGAAGAGACAAATCCCCATTAAGGAAGAAAAGCTTACCAGATGCCTTTTGACAACTAGCCCGGCAGTAAGGCTCCATGACTTGAGGACAGCCTTTGGCCAGTGTTTTCAACTGAATGACAAGTCTCTCTTTCCAGATGGCAGACAGCCACGCCCAGCAGAGTTTAAGCCAGCACTCTTAGTAATGCTCCAGTAGCCAGTATCTTGAGGAAGACAGTCAATTAGGTCCTTCACATCCAAGTTGGCAATGGAAAGTTCATAACTTCTTCCCAAAGCAATAAGCAAGCTGGATTTATTACTGTTGTCACAAACAACATCTGGGTATTGTACTCGACTGTCTCCTGAGCTAAACTGCCAGCACCTTCACGAGTTCAGCTGTGACTGCTTATAAATGATCACCGTAGCTGGGCTCATTGACAGCTGGCCTCTCAGAGAAGGAGGGGTGGGAAGGGTCAAAATATAGAGTGCCCAGCTACTCCTCCCAACCAGGCTCTTGCGGTTGGCCTCAGGGAGAAGCTAGAAGTATATGGGTTGGGAAAGACCAGAGAGGAGGCTCTTTCTGTGGCCATTGGGGAGTTGTTAATCTAAGCTGGGTATAGATCTTCCATTGTGATTGCTTTAGGGCCACCCACTCTTTTTGTTGTTGTTGTTGTTGTTGTTTTTTGTTTTTGTTTTTTTGAGACAGGGTTTCTCTGTGTAGCCCTGGCTGTCCTGGAATTCACTCTGTAAACCAGGCTGGCATCGAACTCAGAAATCCACCTGCCTCTGCCTCCAAAGTGCTGGGATTAAAGGCGTGCGCCACCACCACCACCACCTGGCATACCACCCACTCTTCTGTGCATGACCCCTACTCCCATTGCTATAAGTAAGCCTAATTGACCCATTGGTTTTCTGGGGTGAACTTTGGTGGAGCTATGCCTTGGTTTAATACTGGGGCCTTCAGAAGAGAGGTAGATGGTTATGTCTCCCCAAGGAAGGAATTTGGCAACACTGAGGGTTGTTCTTCAGCTGTTGAGGTAGAAACTGGGGATAGATGAGGAATAACTTAAACTTATGTGTGATGCTTTATAGGCTAAGCTAAAAATCCAGAGACTTAAAGTTCAAGGCTCTGTGAACTAGAGACTCATGGCTCAAGGTATGAAAAGCCAGAAGCTTATAGCTCTAGATATTCAGACTAAACACTGGCTAGAGGTTGTGGCTCATGGCCCCAAGAAACAAATGATTATTGTTTCCATCTTCAAAGTGCAAGCAGCTCTTGATGCACAAGTCAGAGACTCACTGCTCTGGGCTTTGAGTGCCATATCCCTGCTGGCACCTAGTTACAGTTCCCATGTTTTCAATGTTGGCTCTTAAGCCTTGGTGGCTTTCAGGACATCTAGGGAGTGATTGGGGCTTGTGGGTGTCGCTTTGGCTCACTGTAGCTCCTCTGTAGTTTTAGCTGTCTTAATTTCAGCCACTGGTCAATCAGGAACCAGCTACCTTCTTGCAGCTGCTTGGGTAGGCCTGAGGCTAGTTTAAAGCACTATGGTGATAAAGACCACAAGGGGTCAATACAAGACCAGGTGGAGGATGCCGTTTTGGGAGCCTGGTATCAGAATACCAAGGATAGTAGACCAGAGAGAAAGAAGTCTTGTGTAGACAAGGCTGAAAAGTGTGGGAACTACATTGCTTAGATCGCCTGGTAGGGAGTATGCCATGTTTGTGTGCAGGTTACATAGGCTGCTACTAGAGCATAATTCATGCTTCACAAAGCCTTATATAACAGGCCAATCTTGGGCCTCAGACCAGATGCTGGCTCTTCATTGTACCAACCACAGGTATGTGATTTCACCAGGGGATATGTTCTCCTATCCTGAGTAGCTGCAAGGGGAACAGAGTCATCCAAAATTCACCAAGGCTTGTCTGTCTCTGAATAGTGTGCAAATTGCTGTCATGACTGGAGCAAGCTGTCTGAGGTTTTGACTGTTGACCGTTCTCATTTTGCTCCTATGAACCTAAAGCTGCCCTTTAAAAAGTCTTCTTGAAAGAGAAAAATCAAAACAAAATGATCTGTGTGGTGAAAGGATTGGGAAGCCTGGGTATCGTCTTCAGCAAGAAGGATGTTTGTTTTCAGCATCCATGGATTGATAAGCAGATGGATAATCTCACAAGGGCGTGATTAAGGAGCCTCGAGAAGAAGGATGGTGAATGACATCGCCAGTTACAGAAGGAAGAACTAATGGTTCCGCTTCCCTCAAGTACCTAGCATCTGTCCTAGGAACTGAACGGGAAACGGTAGTTATCGAGGTGTACGCATAAGAGGAGAGCTATGGGGTGGTCTCAGTTTTTCAAAAGAAAGTTTGGGTATTGGCTGGAAACAATGTAAATAAGCCTAATGTCATTGTATTTTCTCTTAGAATGGTTAAGATTTTAAATTTGTGTATGAGTGTTTTCTAATTAAAAATAAAAAAATAGATCTGTGGCCACAAGTGACTATTTATAATTTCAAAAGTGTTGTTTTACACGCTGCACTCATATATATACACATATATACATACATATACATACATATATATGTATATATGTATGTATATACATACATATATAAAAATATATATATTAGGCTTTTATTGGAATTTCATTAGGGATAATTGGCTCATCTGCTTCATTATTTTGGTTATACCTACATGTACATATCAAGCCCCGTAAGGGGCATTGTAAGCAGCTGCTAGCTCATGGTTAAGTTGTTCATGAATTCAGATAGTAAGAAGTCAAGACAGAAAAACAGTCCTGGATTCTTAAAGTAACTGCTTTTCCATTTGCAGCATCGGGGGGGGGGTGGCTGAGGAGGGTGGGGGGCTCACATTCATAAATGATAGCAGACCTGGAGTGCAGCGTCGGGTGTGTGTGTGTGGGGGGGTGGGGCTGAGGAGGGTGGGGGCTCACATTCATAAATGATAGCAGACCTGCCTGGAGTGCCGTCATGGGGGTGGGGTGGGCTGAGGATGGTGGGGGCTCACATTCATAAATGATAGCAGACCTGGAGTGCATTGTCGGGTGTGTGTGTGTGGGTGGGGTGGGGGTGGGGCTGAGGAGGGTGGGGGCTCATATTCATAAATGATAGCAGACCTGGAGTGCATGGCCAAACATGAAGAGGAGAGGAAGGGGTGGAAGGAAAAACAAATGAATGGAGTTCCAGAGAGTGGGGGGAGGAGGGAGAGAGGGAGAGAGAGAGAGAGAGAGAGAGAGAGAGAGAAAGAAAGAGAAAGAGAGAGAGAGAGAAGCTAATGGAGACAATTCCTTTGGAGAGCCTGGAGAATCATATTAGAGCAATCCTGCCAGCGCTGTAAACTAGCACGCTAGATGAGGAGCAGTGGTGGGGACATTGCTAAAGGACCCCTAGGAAGGAACTGCCACAAAGTCTCATGGGGGTGGTTCTGAAATGAAGCCTGGAGACTAAACTAGACATGATGGAATGATTAAAAAAAAATCAAAGGATTATAGCAAGAACTCAAAATCTTATGTTTACATTTACACAATATTAGAGCATCTGTCTGCCCCTTTCAGTGAAAGAAGTACAATATGCATTTGATTATGTTTAATATCCCAGATTTGTGATATGGAAACAAAGATGAGGAAGTAAAGTTCTCACAGTTCTCCCCTATGACCTCCCGTGGTATGGAAAGCAGATGCTGACATAATGAGTACACGATGCCAAAAGTGTGGACAGGTTCCATTGGGACCACAGGAAATGTCATTTGTAATCTCTCTGTGGGAGAGTAACGATTTTTCAAGTTTTTAATTATATATATATCATATATACATAATATACAAAACATATATAAACATGTATAAACATATGTGTGTATGTATGCATATATATGCACACACACACACACACACATATATATATGTATGTATATATATATATATATATATACACATAACATATTTCTATGCAGTTCTGGCTATTCTGGAACTTGCTCTGTAGCCCAGGCTGGCCTCAAACTCACAGAGATCCTCCTGCCTCTGCCTCTGCCTCCTGAGTTCTGGGATTAAAAGGTGTGCCACCATCGCTCAGCTAGTTTTCCAAGTTTCAGTCCTGTGGTTGGGTATATGGCTCTGTCTATGAAGGGCGAGCATGAGAACCTGAGTTTGATTCCTAGCACCAAGTGAGAAATAGGATGTCATAGCTGTCAACTTGACAGGGTCTAGAAGCACCCAGGAGGTGGGCATTTGGGTGTGCCTGTGGGGATTATCTTGGCTGGCTTGACTGAGGTGGGAAGACCTTCCCACCGTGGGCAATGCCGTTTCCAGGACTGTGTACGTGGGTAAAGGGAACCGAGTAGTATCATGAACTCTTCGCGCTCTTCTTTGCCAACATAATGTGAGCAGCTGCTTCACACTTCCGCCTTCACTTCCCTACCACGATGGACCATACCATAAACCGAGCTTAGATAAATGATTTCTCTTTGAAGATGTTTTTGTCAAGACGGCAAAAAGAAATGAAAGTATGAGTGTGACACCAAGTGTGCTAGTGCCTGTCTGTGACACTGGCACTGAGGAGGTAGAGTCAGGAGGATTTGGGTAGAGAATAAAACCGGTCAACAGACATAGGGCCATTGAGGGTAAACCGGTCCTCATGGTCAGCGTTGAACTCTACCTCCTAGTTCCCTGGTAACACTAAAAAGGTAAACATCAACTTTGTCACTCCTTAGGCTTCCTGGCCACGAAATTGGGTTGTCTCTGGTCTTGGGTAGAAGCTTGACATTCTGATCTGTTCCAAAGATTAAAATATTACATACTATTGTCTCTTTCCTTAAGAGTTAATCCAGTTGGGCCTGTCAATCCCCTGGCCTGGAGTCCACCCCTAGGAAAGGTGACTTAGCTGAGGAAGTGCCAAGGATCTCAGAATACTATCTGTCCCCCTAATGAGATATCACACGTATCCTTCCCAGAAGTCTCTGTGAAGACACTGAGAAGAGCCTGTTCACTTTCTGACTCCATACTTTGGAAAACCTAACTTCCCCACTTCCTCTGTCTCTTCTGTCAGATGCCCAGAGCGCAGAGCATGCCGTCCCCAGCACTCGGGGCGTTCTCAATTGTCCTTTGAGCTCTCCGCTCCTTGGGTCTGCCATGTGCCTGCTTGCAGACCTTCGTTGCTAAGCCATGCCAACTTTGTAGGACCTTAGTTCAAAGGGCATAGCTTTCTCTTCTCCGTCTCTCAACTTCTGGAAACTGTTGAGATTAACAGCTTGTCTGCCCTTTTATTTTTTTTTAGACTAGTGGCATTAACATTCTTCCCAGTCTGTTTCTGAATTCTTTTTTTTTTTTTTTTTTTTTTTGGTTTTTCGAGACAGGGTTTCTCTGTATAGCCCTGGCTGTCCTGGAACTCACTCTGTAGACCAGGCTGGCCTCGAACTCAGAGATCCGCCTGCCTCTGCCTCCCAAGTGCAGGGATTACAGGCATGCGCAACCACCGCCCAGCTGTTTCTGAATTCTTTTATTAACAAGACTAGGAACTAGAGGCTGGAGAGATGGCTCCGTGATTAAAGTACTGGCTGCTCTTCCAGAGATTCTGAGTTCAATTCCCAGTAACCACATGGTGGCTCACAACCATCTATGTTGTGATCTGATGTCCTCTTCTGGTATGCAGGTGTACATGTAGGTAGAGCACTCATGTACTCATAGATACATAAACAAATATCAATCAATCAATCAATCAATCAAGACTTAGAACCCAAAAAGGGAATCTTAATTTCCCCAGAAGTGTGGAGTATCCTGCTCTATCATTCTCTCTCTTGTTCCCCAGTAAAGTCTCTCACGGAACCTGGAGGTCATCCTTTTAGACAGACTGGTCAGTAAGCCCCAGGGATTTCCCTGTCTTGGCCCAAGTCCCAGCTGTGCTGGGCCATACCTGTCTTTTCCCTAGAGCGCTAGGGATCTGAATTCTGCTTCTCAGGCTTGCCCAGCCAGTGTTCCTTACTCACGAAGGAACACCTCCGCTCCAAGTCCCTTTCTCTAAGTATTAGCTAGTCCTTACTAGAGCCAGAGCTGCTCTTCACCAATGGATCGGCCGAATTCTCCCCAGTCGGTGGAGTCCAAGGGAGAGAGCAGCATTTGGTATTAACTGATCTCTCCCTCACCTTGCATGAGAGCCAGGTGGGACTGCCTGCTCAAGCTGGTGGGAACCAAACATCTCAAGAACGAATTTTGCTTCTGTTCTCTTTATGAAAGCTGCTTCTCAGCACCAGAGAAAGTTTCAGCCCCTTTGCGGGATGTTCCCATGGGTTGTGTGCACGCCTCCCCCTCCCATCTGCCTTGTATCTGTATGCTTCTCTGGGGAGGGAGGATTTTTATGAGGAGTCGGGGGTGGGGGACAGTAGGGGGGGCAAGCTGGGGAGTCCTTTCCAGATGCAGCTGCCTTTCTCCTAATGTAAAAGATGTGATGGGCTGCTAGGTGGATTAATTTCGATCCCAGAACCACACAATCTAATCTACGTTAGGCAAGTCTCTCTAATCTTCCTATTGGCATTTGTTCTTCCGCTGGTTTTTGAAGGATCATTGTGTTGACAGCCTGCAGGCCTGCTGGAGCCGCGTGGGTAACAGGCCTCTTTCATCTGATCGCGATGTGGGGGAGAGGATAGCCTGTCTCGGTCGATACTGCCACCATAGTCTGACATTTGGTTGTTTTTATAAATTTGTCAGCAACAAGGTCACAGATGTTGGTGCCAGGTATTTTGAGGGAGTTATTGGAAGTCCGTGGGGAGACGAACACAGTGAGAAAATCTGCAAGAGTCAGACAGGTAGGAATAGAAGGAAAGGTGGGCTGTATGAGCACTGACAATTTCCTCTGATTTGTAGGGAGGAAAGCCCACGTCTCTGCATGGCTGCCTTCCAGATTCTCCTGCCGTGTCTGAAGCGCTAATCACCTTCTCACAGGAGCTTTGGTCGCATGCCTGGGCCCTGGGCCTGCTGAGCCAGGGAGATAAGCTTCTGGAACACAGTGTGGTCACCGGGAAATTTGTCCCACCGAGATCATGCTCAACACGGATGTGTGAGTTCCAAAAGGATATCT
This sequence comes from Apodemus agrarius, assembly GCA_964023405.1. NCBI lineage: Eukaryota > Metazoa > Chordata > Mammalia > Rodentia > Muridae > Apodemus > Apodemus agrarius. The sequence continues at coordinate 81,814,836 of OZ030005.1, read as the reverse complement.
GGATGTTCTTAAGGAGTCAGAACACTGCAAATGCACATTCCTACCATCAAACAACCCAAACGTAGGAGAAAAGGATGGAAGATTTAGGATGTGACAAAACGAGAGGAGGGGAAAGAGAAAGAAACTAGGAGTCGGGAGAAGACTGCTTGGCCTCACTTAACATGCTCACGCAGACCACGGTGGCTTTTCCCCTCTTAACTGCGGTTCTCAACCTTCCGAACGTTGCGACTCTTTAATACAATTCCTTTTGGTGTGGCGACCCCCCCCCCCAACCATAAAATGAT
>OZ030005.1:81712052-81809552 GCA_964023405.1 Apodemus agrarius | reverse complement strand
GGCTATCTCCTGCTTGCCACCCCTCCCCCCTTTAAAATAGCATTTTTTTTTTCTTGGAGTCCTTTCTACTGTCTTTTAACTTTGAACATGACACTTATTATATGTTATTAAAGATACTTGCAGTGTATCACAGTTAACTTATGTTGCCTGGAGTCAAAATAAAATGGAAAGAAAATGAGTCATTGAATACTTGAGTTTTAACTACCAGCCCCGTAGCAGACTTCAACTAGAGAAACAGAGCCTCTCTGGTCATAGAGAACGGAGAGTTTATTGTGGAAATAAGCTCTTCAAGGCCATAGAGCTAGTTTAGTCAACTGTGTCTGGTGTTGGCCTTTCTGAAGGGTGTTGGGACTGAAGTCAGCACAGCCAACAGACACCCATGGAGTAGGTTGAAGGGAATAAGGAAATGTGGGAACTGAATGATCTAGAACCCGTCAGGTTTGGCTTAGGTTATTTGGTTTTTCTCTTTCTGCCCTCACAGTTGGAGGAAAGGAAATGACAGGAATCCCGCTGTCGTGTCTATGAGTCTGAAATGTTCATGTGCCCAGAGGAAGGTCATCAAGCATCCTAAGCTAACAGAGGTTACAAGTGGCATATCCCATATGATGGACACATATCAACTAAAGGGCCTGATGCCTGGGGGACAGATGTAAGCTGATCGTAGGCACATCCTATGGGCTGCGCATCATCTCTGGCTCCTCCCTGGTCATTCTAAACCCTGTGAGAGAAGACCTCCACTTTGCCTCATGGTCGGAACTCTCCTCAGCGCCCCACCACGCACCTCTGTGTCTGCTCGCACTGGGAAGCCAAAGTGTCCATTGCTTTGCTTATTGATAACCCTTCAAACAAGGAGATCATGAACGGGTGATATCAGGTGAGGAGAAAGGGAAGAGTGCAGATGAAAGACACAGTCAGAAAGGAGGAGAGAGTTTATTTCCTTTTGTGTGTCAAAATAGCAAGAACCATGCTTGCATTCCAAATGAATCCAACATGATTGCCTGTTAAAGTTAGGCTTTCATTTTTTTCCCCATGAACCATCAGTGTCACAAGGATCAGGCATGAGCAGTCACCAAACACATAAATTTTAATTTTATTTTGTATGGTTATTTAAAAATATTGCCTTTTGTTTTCTGAGATTACAATACAGTGAAATTGTTTCTCCCTTTCCTTTGCTCCATCCAAAGCTTCTATATAACTTTCTTTGTTCTTTTTAAAATTCATGGCCTCTTTTCTCATTAGTTGCTGTTACATACATCTGTGTGTTTGTACATATTCATAAACACATAAGTACAACCTGCTCAGTCTGTATAATAATACTTTTATGTATGTTTTCAGGGCTAACCAGTATTGAGCAATTTTTGGTTTTTGTTTGTTTTTGAGACAGGGTTTCTCTGTGTAGTCCTGACTGTCCTGGAACTCACTCTGTAGACCAGGCTGGCCTCGAACTCAGAAATCCACCTGCCTCTGTCTCCCAAGTGCTGGGATTAAAGGAGGACTCTTCTTGATGTTCTTTTTGAGATGGAATGTAGTATTGCCCAGGCTGGCTTTGAAATTCTGATTCTTTGCCTCTTCTTCTCATGTCCTGGGATTATAGATTTCTGCCACCTCAGCTCCTTTTGAGAAGGGATGTAGTATTGCCCAGGCTGGGATAAAGGTCCTTTGGGTGTATGCCCAGGCATGGTAGAGCTGACCTACCCATACTTTAAAAAAATGAATACAGTTTCTTTAGCATGATAGAGGTATTAAAAGTAATATAAAGTGTTATTCTAGTTTCATTTCTGTTTCTGTAATAAACTACCTTGATAAAAAAGCAACTTAGAGCCAGGCAATGGTGGCACACGCCTTTAATCCCAGCACTTGGTAGGCAGAGGCAGATGGATTTCTGAGTTCGAGGCCAGCCTGGTCTACAGAGTGAGTTCCAGGACAGCCAGGACTACACAGAGAAATCCTGTCTTGGAAAAACAAAACAAAACAAAACAAAACAAAACAAAACAAAACAAAACAAAACAAAAGCAACTTAGAGGGGAAAGGGGTTTATTTCACCTCATAGTTCTAGGTTATGTCCCTTTTGTTTTTTGTTTTTTTGTTTTTGTTTTTTTTCGAGACAGGGTTTCTCTGTGTAGCCCTGGCTGTCCTGGAACTCACTCTGTAGACCAGGCTGGCCTCGAACTCAGAAATCCGCCTGCCTCTGCCTCCCAAGTGGTTATGTCCCTTTATAGCAGGGAAGATAGAGTAGCAGGCACTTCAAACGTGGTTTGGTCAGAGAGAAATGAAAATGCGCATGTTTACCTTGTGCTCAGCCCCATCTCCACACAAACAGGATCTAGGATTCCCTGCGCATGGCACAGTGCCACGCACGGTGGGCTGGGTGTTGCCATATCAATGAACATAACCGAGACAATCCTCACAGGCAGGTACACAGGCAGATCTAATCGAGCGAATCTCTCATTGGGACTCTTTCCAAGTGAGTCCACATTGCTTCAAGTTCACAATGAACCCTAACCATCACAAACACTGTATGTCAATGTGTTGATGTGCAAGTGTGGTACTGTGAGGCATATGATATCTGTATAATAGTCATTATCAAGGTAACACAAGGAAAAGCACCCTGGTCTGGGTGTACGGATCGCAGCCTTTTTATTCTCAGCTGTAAAGCAGCAATTTTTTTTGGGGGGGGGGATGTTAGTATTTACATGTAAATCAGGTACGATGTTTAAAATGGCGACTGTGGAACATTCTCTCCTCTGGGTGGGTCATCGTCTCTGACCTCTGTTCACATCACGTGCTAATCGCTCCTCTCGGCTCTCCATAGCAGCCACCACCGTGGAAAAGTGCTTGGCATTATCTAAAGCAGTCGAAGGTCTTCTATGACCCACCAATGTACTCTGAGTTACATGCACATGAGAGATGAGCATATATTACAAAAAAAAAAAAAAAGTCTTGTAGGAGGATGCTTTCAGTAGCGTTATTCCTGATGTCCACAAATGAAAACGCAAATGCTCCTCAGCAGAGAAATGGTTAATAACTTGTCCTTGTCCTTTATTCACATAGAAATAGGCAAGTCAAAAGGAACAGATAGTTACCACAGGAATGACTCTCTCTCTCTCTCTCTCTCTCTCTCTCTCTCTCTCTCTCACACACACACACACACACACACACACACACGCGCACACACACACTATAGAGCCAGATAGAACAATATATGTGATATGTTTTAGAATGATCAAACACTGTCAAAGCTACTGTATAGTTTAGGGTGGGATAATGGCCGCGGGAAGGCAGGGCACCTCTGTGCGTGCTTAGCCTGCAGGAAGTCACCTTCAGGAGCAGGTCTGCTCCATTCCCTTCTCAATAGGGAGGAGAAAAAGAGAGAGCAGAAATAAAAACATAAACTCTGCCTTCATTCTCCAGCCCTCCAGTTCCAAAGAGGGGAGCCTGGAAACAAAACCAGACCAAGCCCGACAGAGTTCAGGTTAAACTCAAATCCTTTAATAAGATCCGACAGAAGCCGGGCATGGTGGCGCACGCCTGTAATCCCTGCACTTGGGAGGCAGAGGCAGGCGGATTTCTGAGTTCGAGGCCAGCCTGGTCTACAGAGTGAGTTCCAGGACAGCCAGGACTACACAGAGAAAAACCAAAAAAAAAAAAAAAAAAAAAAAGATCCGACAGATGTGGCTTTTGGCAAGGCGCACTCGCACTCTCCCAACACCAACGTTTGCTCTGGATGGTTACAATACGGGCCACCTTCAAGGCCAGGTCTTTTCGTTGCCCAGAGTAAGAGGAAAGAGCAAAGGTTTTGTTTTTGTTTTGCTTTGTTTGTCTTTTTCTTTCTCTGTCCTCAGAAATGACCTTCTGAAATGGCCGTCTGAGGGGCCGATTCTCTAGGGATCGGATTCTCTTAAGGGGCTGGGCCTTGAAGCCCTAGCAACCGAGCGAGCCTTTGTCGCGTCATAGCAACGCTTTCAGCTGTCCCTTTCCCAAGGCCTTCTCAGTTCAGCAACCCTCCACCCTCCATCTGCAGGAGGCCCTCGCTGTTTGGGTGGGCGTGGATGTGCACTTCTGGCTTAGCGAGGGTCGGGGCTCTGGCTTCGTGTTGGGGCAACAGATTATCCGCGAGCCAGATCTCGGGGGGAGGGACGGCGACAAAGAATGTTGATTTAAGGAAAAATAATATCAAAACATTTCAAGACTTTTAAAAGCACACCCTAAATTCCGGGCAAAGAGGGCTGGAGGGTGGGAAAATCACCGTAGAGCAAACTCCACATAACAAAGAAGAGACTACCTTTCGAGGACGCACCACGGAGTCAATTGGAACTGAAGATGTTGGACAAGGTTGGGTCAGGTTTTCAGGACCTGTGCAGGCAAGTGCTGCCCACACTGCCAACGCTGAGCCAAGAGGGTAAGTGACTTGGTGCAGGTGTGTGTGTGTGTGTGTGTGTGTGTGTGTGTGTGTGTGTGTGTTTCTGTCTCTGGGTTTTTATCAAAAAAAGAAAGAAGCTTTGCACTGTCTGCTTAGTACTGAAACAACCTTCCTCACATCACATGACCTGGGGAAGATTAAAACCCTTGAGGCTACCTAGAGAAAAGCATTCCCACTGTAGTCCCAAATGACTCTCAGAGTTCACGAAAGGGCAGAGCTATTTTTGTCCTTGACGTCTTGCAGGTGTGTTAAAGAAAAGTGATGTTTGGAAACAAGTACTATTCACAGAAAGATCACTGGGGGCAGTAGCAAGATGCAGTCCTTTTTTTTTTTTTTTTAGCACATTTTCTTAGAGTCACCATCCCCAGGTCCAGGCCCCTCCCCTCCACCTTGAGGGGAGGGAGTTCTGTCTGCCTCTGCTTCCAGAGTGCAGGAATGAAGACTCCTGCACTCCCAGGTCCTGCCTGTTACATCTTTTAGCATTTTGTTGGTTGTTTTGTGTCTTGCTTCTCTTTGTAAGCTTCAAATGAGTTTGTTGATGTGTAAAACAATGGGTCACTGGGACGCTGACACTGTACTGACTATAGGAACCTAACATCTTGGCAGTGTTAAACCTTCTCAGCCACAAAATGGTTGACTACAGTTATTTGATCTGATGTCTTTCATCGGTTTTGTAAATATTTTGTCATGTCTTTTATGCACGTTTTAAAGATCATATCTAAATATTTCACTGTTTTAGAATTATAAGTTGTGTTGTCTTTCTTTCTTTCCTTCTTTCTTTCCTTCCTTCCTTCCTTCCTTCCTTCCTTCCTTCCTCCCTCCTTTCTTTCTTTCTTTCTTTCTTTCTTTCTTTCTTTCTTTCTTTTTTTGGTTTTTCGAGGCAGGGTTTCTCTGTACAGTCCTGGCTGTCCTGGAACTCACTCTGTAGACTAGGCTGGCCTCGAACTCAGAAATCCGCCTGCCTCTGCCTCCCAAGTGCTGGGATTACAGGCGTGCGCCACCACGCCCGGCTTTGTATTTCATTTTTATATTCTCTTTATTCACTGCAACTATGTAGAGAACTCACTTTTATCTATTAGCCTTGTGAATTATGATTGAATTGTGAAACGACCCCCATAGGCTTACATGTTTGGACACTTGGATCCAGCTTGGTGGCCCTGTGTGTAGAGAGGTTCTGACTTGTGTGCTAGAGAATTGTTCTCAAAGCTTAATGGGTCACTCTGGTAAGAGTGTGGATAGGAATGTGGAAAATAGGGGCCGCCTGTGAGATTCAAGAAGAGAACCAAGACTGTACCAAGGATGATGAGGCCGGGTGGTGGTGGCGCACGCCTGTAGTCCCAGCACTTGGGAGGCAGAGGCAGGTGGATCTCTGAGTTCGAGGCCAGCCTGGTCTACAGAGTGAGTTCCAGGACAGCCAGGACTATATAGAGAAACCCTGCCTCGAAAAACCACACACACACACACACACACACACACACACACACACGATGATGAGAGGCCATTGACTCTGGAGTCTAGGGCTGCAAAAAGTGGTTATGCTATGCCAAATCCACTGGAAATTTGTGTGAGGATGAATTTAAGAACAACAGCCTGGCGATTTACCTAGCCGAGGAAATTTCAAGATAGGGTAACATTCAGGCTATACCATGGTCATTAATTTTTAGCTTGATTAATGGTGAGAAATTAATGTAAAAAAATAGACCAGAAAAGAGGTAAGGAACACCCAGTTTCATAGCAGAAGCGTTGGAAAGAGTTCAAGTCGGCTATGGTTGTTAAAGAGACTCCCACCAGTAATGAAGATCCTGCAGTCTTTGGTGGGACAGGGTGGAAGGTGACAGGAGAGTAACCCATCTGAGGCCCCAGGTGTGGAGACACAAGCTCACTTGAAAAAGGTTCTTCCAACAGGATCATTAAAGTCATGTCCTCGGGGTTTCAGAACAGCAGTCCTTCCTCCCCCCCCTTTAGTTTCATATTTGCTCACACAATCTCTTCCACACACAAACTTTCCCATCACAACCCACCATCACACAAAGGCCTAATCACTGGGATGCCTGATCTTGAACTTGGAACACCTCTAAATCTCTGAGCTCCAGAAACTTCTTCTCTTTAGAACTTAGCCATCGCAGATATTGCTTTGTACTGATGCAAAGTCATGGGATATACTAGTTTTCTGAGTCCTTGTGTGTGTGCTCGTGTCTGTATGGGGAGGAATGCTGGGTGTGTGCAAGTGTCTGTATGGGGGGAAATGCTGGGTTTTGTCAAATGATCAGACTTTTCCTTTTTAGCTGAATGTCATGGGTTACATTGAACTTGATTTTTAGATAGTATTGAAATTACTTTCATTTTGAGATTTAGTGGTAATCTTCCTAAAGCTTGGTCATTAGAACAAATTATTTAGGAATCCTAATTAGTAACATTTACAAATCTATTTTAGTTGAATTGTAGAGACCTAGAGCCTCTTTTTCCAATGAGAAAAAGCAAACTTCTGTTTAAACAATTAACTCTTTTATGTAATTCTGCCTGTCCAACTTTATTGAATAAAACATTACCATAGACTTTGATACATTATCTCAATCAACAAAGACCATGCTCAGATTCCCAGCTAAATCAAAGACTTTTCATCAGAGTTTGGTTACAGAGTATACAGTTTCTCCTGGCCCTGGTTAAATCGTTTCCTCTTTGGTACAGATAATTTTCCTGAAATGTGAGCTGCATTTTATGTGGTCATAAACTTTTTATCAGTTTTGCCATCACAATCCTGAAATTTCTCCATGTAAATCAGAAAGGTGAGATGTTCGTTAGTGAGTTAATGACTTTTATGTTGACAATGAGAGTTTTTAATTCAGTACATAGTTGGGATTGATTGACAGACCTCCTTCTCCCCGCCCCCTTTCCTTGAGACAGGGTTCACAAGGTAGCTGTGGCTGTCTGGAAACACTATGTAGATCATGCTAACAGCTGTCCACCTACCACTGCTGGCCTTTGATAGACTTTGTTAATTCTTAGCCACAAGGGGTTGAATCCTTTGGGCTATTGGGGCTGGAGCAGGGTGAGTGACTGCCACAAGATTTATAAAGCGCACACACTACCAGTTCACCGTGTGCCGTGTGTTCATCCTTGGTCATGAGTTTTCTTCTTTAAACTGGTTCCAAGATGCTCACAGAAAAACTGCTGCCTCCTCTTCAGCAAACCCTCCTGTTTCCTGCCGCACTATCAGTGAAAAAGCATTTCATTACCCTGATATGTCAGAATTACCGGCTCCAGTTTTCCTGCTTTAGTTAGTAGTTTAAGCCATTAAGTGAAAAATAATAACAGTTTGCATTGTTGGAGAAGAATTGCCTTTTGAGACAAGCTTCAAATGTCTTCAAGTGTCCTCTGCTGGAAATGATCAAAAGACTTTCTTAGTCTTTTATTTTAATTAAAATTTAGCCTTCTTGACTTGTAAAATGTTCCTAATTGGAAATTATTATCAATAACATATGTTTAGACATAGGCTAGTGAGATAGAATATTCTATATTAAGTGCTACTCATATCCAGACTACATATTCATTTTACATGTTAACTCTGTCGTATTGGTATCTGTTTTTGTTGGTTTGATTTTTGATTGTTTTTGCTAGTTTTGGGGGGGGGTAGCAAAAGAACTAAATTGAGTACAAGAAATTGAATACAGAAAGTCTTCAAATCAAGATAGAATTATGATGTCTATATATTTATTAAAAAGGGTCTAAAGCCCTTTCCCATAGCTAGTTTTTATAAGTTATTATTGTAGATATATATTAGTGTATTTGTTGTTTCCAGAACATATCATGCGGTAAATTGGGATACACAGGGAGCCCTCAGAGCAACAGCAGGGGAGAAGAGGGGACAGCTGGAGTCTAACAGTGACACATCAACTTGGAAAGCGTTATTTGAGAGTTTAGTAAAAGCAGATGAGTAAGGGCAGTTAATGTGCAGAGTGGGCAGACTTTCGTGTCTCAGCGGCCCTCGGCTTTGTTCCTGTGATATAAGGATAGTGTAAGCGTTCATGTTCATATTAATTCAGGGGGTTCAGAGTGAACACTTTAGGAATGGTTGTGAATGGAGTCATTAAGAAAAAAAGCCAACTAGGTTTTAGTTGATTAATAATACTCCATGCATCAGGTAAAATGAAGCGTGACTGATTTCCTTTTATTCTAGAAAGACCTTCTTTTCTTTTCTTTTCTTTTCTTTTCTTTTCTTTTCTTTTCTTTTCTTTTCTTTTCTTTTCTCTTCTCTTCTTTCTTTCTTTCTTTCTTTCTTTCTTTCTTTCTTTCTTTCTTTCTTTCTTTCTTTCTTTAGGTTTTTTTTGAGACAGGGGTTTCTTTGTATAGCCCTGGCTGTCCTGGAACTCACTCTGTAGACCAGGCTGGCCTCAAATTCAGAAATCCGCCTGTCTCTGCCTCCCAAGTGCTGGGATTAAAGGTGTGCACCACCACTGCCCGGCTGAAAGACTTTCTTTACATTATTATTATTACTATTATTATTTTTATTTTCACTATTATTACTGATTTTTAGTGCTAAGATTGAGCCCAGGGACTCATGTCTGTTCTACTACTGAGTCACACCCCCTCCCCCCTTTTGTTGGAGTACTGAGATTTGAAGCTAGGGCCTCATACATACCGGGTGAACACTGCTCACTGAACCACATCCCAGACCCTATTAGTATTGTAATTAAAACCATATCTTTGGAACTTATAGGCATAACTTTTAGTTAACAGGAAAGTTAATTTGGGGGAATGATTTTATATTCTGTTCTGTATGAATTAGACGTTACTACCATTTAATTATTCATTTCGTATTTACACTTTTGCTTACTAGGCTTAAATACTATTACATGGTTTCTCACATAAATTGTTTTCATTTTCGTTTGAATTTCAGAAGTCTCAACTATCTGGGGGAATGTTTCAGATTTTGTGGAACGGCAGCTAACTATGCACAAGGTGGGCCTTTACACTCCAATTTCTACACAGTAGTCAGAGTTTTGTTTTAATTGGATATTTTCTTTATTTACATTTCAAATGTTATCCCCTTTTACAGTTCCCACTTCCCGGAAACCCCCTATCCTATACCCCCTCCCCCTGCTTCTATGAGGGTGTTCCTCCATCCACCCCACTCCCATCTCCTGTCCTCGATTCCCCTACACTGAGGAATCTATTGAGCCTTCATAGCTCCAATTGAGGCCATTGGTGCTGGACAAAGCAATCCTCTGCTACATATGCAGTTGGAACCATGTGCACTCCTTGGTTGATGGCTTAGTCCCTGGGAGTTCTGGGGGGTCTGGTTGGTTGATATTGTTGTTCTTTCTATGAGGTTTCAAACCCCTTCAGAGAGAGCTATTTTTTATGCAGGCTTGAATACTTTTACTGGGAGTAGTTTAGGTTGTCACTCCTTTATTTTTATTTTTTGATACATATAGGATTTGTGGCAAGCTAGATATTATCCTTAGACAACTATGCATCTGTAAATCTTTCTCTTTTAGTGATACAGAGATCACAGGCTGCTCAGTCTGAGTTTATGTAAAGAAATTAGATGAGGTCTATTTGTGGCTGATAGTTCCTGGCATTGATGTGGAAGGATATAACACTTCTTGTTCTGCCATTTCTTTTTCTGGGAATAACTTGAAATTGGAATGTATAAATACAGAAAGTAAATTCAGCTAGTGCAAAACGAGAAACTGCCTATGATTAGACTCTTTCTTCAGGTTAAGTCTTGGGTTTAAATGCTCTTGAAGTAGGTAGAGATTTTTTGGGAGGAGTTTGGAGGCAGTTAGGAGGTTGTAGAACTTTTATACCCTGCTCACATGTCCTAAATATGACAGCCAATGGCTGAATGAACTCTTCAAAATATTTTGTCTGGTTTGGGAATTTGAATTATTTATCACCTTTTAAAATTGGAAGAGCATTTGTAAAGTTTTTTTCTCTCTCTCCATTTTCTTGAAAAATCAACAGGCTTAATGATATTGGTCTTCCATTTTTGCATGTGACCATGTCTGCAGCCCCAATAGGTTCTCTCCTTTGCGTGAAAGATGTATGCATGTCCTGACCATTATACACTCTAGGTGGCTCCCTTTACTCCATGGCTTTTTTTCTGCTCATGTAGATTTGAATTTGTAACTGCTGGTCTATAATATCTTTAGGGTATCACATGTCATATCAGAGACCTTGAGGTCAAGAGGTATTTGCATTTACTCAGTGGCCAAGATTACAGTACAGGTGATTCCTTGGATGCTGGTTTGTTTGATTCCATTTCATCTTACCTACTTATCCAAATACATTAGTTAACACATAAGATACTGGTCTTCATTGTGGCATTGTCATATATGTGTGACTGTACTTGCTCATTCATCCCTTCACTGCCTCTCCCACTAGAGAGCTGTCTGACTTTAAACAGTGGACAAAAAAATCTGAGAATAACAAAACCAAGACTTCAGTAACTTGAAAATGATAAATTTATGCCATATAGATATTTGATATAGGTTTGATATAGATTTTTTTCTTTTAGTTTTTTGGATTTGGTTTTTTTTTTTTCGAGACAAGGTTTCTCTGCATAGCCCTGGCTGTCCTGGAACTCACTCTGTAGACCAGGCTGGCCTTGAACTCAGAAATCTGCCGGCCTCTGCCTCCCAGAGTGCTGGGATTACAGGCGTGAGCCACCACTGCCCGGCTGATATAGATTTTTAAAAGCTATGGTACCCATCAACATTTTCATAGAAATAGTATATCTATCTACAAGGCCTCACAGAGATTACTAGATTTTTAAGCCTAAGGATTAAATCTTCAGTCTTTTTGGTGATGGGATGATTATCAAAGTCTGTCCTTTAATGGATTTGTGCACATTGTTCCTTTTGTCTCCTTCCTTCCTTTCAGGGTGTTCAGATTTCAGGACTTGGAACCTTCACTTTCACAAGGCAGCAGCTTGAGGTGGGAAACAAGAAGTTTGTTCTGGTGCAGAGGCCGGTGTTTATCATGGCAGAGAAGTTAGTGCAGACCCACGGACTCAAGCAAAACAAAGTATTTTCTCCTGGTAAATCATTTTAATGGTTGAGATTTTTCCAGAAATATATTGGCCTGTTGAGACAAATGGAGAGGGTAAAACTTGGTAGGTGCTGTATTAGTTTCTGGTTTGAGAGACGTGTGCTTCACCGTGTGTGTGTGTGTGTGTGTGTGTGTGTGTGTGTGTGTGTGTTGTGCCACAGGATGCATGTGGGGGTCAGCTGACAACTTATGGGAATCATAGCTTTCCTACCATGTTAGTCCTAGGGATTGAATTCAGGTCCTCAGGGCTTGGTGGCACATGTCCTTACTCAATGGGTCATCCTACCACCTGGGGGGTCCATTTTAGATACTAATAACTTAAGGCATGGGAAGAGCGAGTTCATTTAAAAGCCATGCAACAGAGTTCTACAGGCTTATACTCATGTTTTAGATTCTAAGAAATTAAAAGTGGCTATAAAGAAGAGAAGTCTAATTTAGGTTCTCTGGGTAATGAGAGAAAAAAAAACTTCATTTACTTATCTGTGAAAAAAGTAATGTCTCTATCATGTATATAAATTATTAAAAGTTAAAATCCAATAAAGCTGCACTAAATGTATATTAACTTATAGTTTTTTAATACCCTAAACAGTCCTTCCATATTTCCTTTCCTTTCCTTTCCTTTCCTTTCCTTTCCTTTCCTTTCCTTTCCTTTCCTTTCCTTTCCTTTCCTTTCCTTTCCTTTCCTTTCCTTTCCTCTCCTCTCCTCTCCTCTCCTCTCCTCTCCTCTCCTCTCCTCTCCTCCCCTCCCCTCCCCTTCCCTTCCCTTCCCTTCCCTTCCCTTCCTTTCCTTTCCTTTCCTTTCCTTTCCCCCCCTTTCCCTTCCTTCTTCTACGCATGCTTATCAAGGGCTCTAGTGCTATAGTAATAAACAAAATGAACTGAACCATGTTGTATTTGTAAACTGACATCAGTCTCAGTGTGCAGCCTTCACTGATCCTGCTGCGCTGGTTGCCCATCGTGGAGGGCTCATCTTCCAAGGTCTGTGTTCCTCCTAGTGTCTTCCGTCTTCAGTTGCATCACGTTCAGATGTGGCTAAGGAGAAACGGTCTATCCTTGGCAGCGGCGGTAGAAAGCCTGTAACTTTCCTCCAAGTTAGCTCTCCAGAAAAATCCATTTCCATTGCAACTCTCTATGATAAGGAGAAAGTAGGCCAGGTGTCCAGGTACAGTGCTTCATCCTGCAATCCCAGCTCTTGCAAGCCTGAGGCAGGAGGATTGCCACAAATCTGAGGCCACTCTGAGCTATACAGAGAGTTCCAGTCTGGCTGGGTCAACAGAGTAAAGCTTTGCCCCCCAAAACCAAAGCTACCAGACAAGCAAACAAAAGATACGCTGGAAAAACAAATGCCAACGAACTGCTTAAATTTTACTTTGCATAGATTCAGTATGGCAGGTTTGAAGAAAATTCAGCCCAAAATTTCATGTCTCATCAAACAGTCTGAAAGGAAATCAAATGGATTTTATTTAAAGAATACATTCGCTTTAGAATTGAGTTTGTTCTTCACTTTGGATCTTGTATCATAATCTTAAAAAGTAGTTTAGTCCCCACAACTCATTTTTTAATAGGGTGCAGAAATATCAGAATTAACTTGTTCAAAATAACAACCTGTCTACATCTTATATTTGGAGTTCAAATGATTCATTATTAATTAACTAGATAATCAAACACTACAGAGTAGTTTTTAGTGATTAGTAAGATGTGGCTCTTACTTTGAAGCTTTCAGGATTAAGGGCCATAGAAAAGCAGCTCTGGTCCAGGAACTAGAGCAGACATCATAGGAAAACATGCCTGTCTCCACCCGGGAGGCTTTGCCAATAGAGAAACTGTGGGACAACGTCTCAGGAACTGTATGAACACACCAAGACTTTGAAATAGAGTGAACCACACTGGGAATGGCCTGGGCATGTCTGTTTACTGTAGCAAATTGTGTGTGTGTGTGTGTGGACATAATTATGACAAAAATAACAGGCAAAGCTCACTGGTGTGTGATAAGGGTGTTAGGATTTATCCCATGGGAACTGCTGACAGGTTTTCAGCTGTTTTTTTTTTTTTTTTTTTTTTTTTTTTTTTTTTTTTTAGCTTCGATAGAGCCCTTTGGATTACTGCAAGTTGGTTATATAAGGCAAAAGCTCGTGCAGAGGCAGAGGCAGTGCAGAAAGAATAGGAGACAGTTCAGGGGAGAGCTGGTGGCACTAGGTAAGAACGGGCAAAGCTATGTAGTCACTCAGATTCCTTGCTGGAGAACAGTGAGCGCTCATCGTGATGGGTAATACAATGAGCTCGTTTTCAGACGTGTTGCATTCTGGGATTCTTCCAGGGATGTTTAGCCAGAGGTGATCCCAGGGCTTAGAAGATCCTCAGAGAACACAGGTCTAGGTTGGAGTGAGTTTACCTAGTAGAGAATATAAACAAGCAAACAAGGATAGAATCTTGTGGAAAAAAACAATCCTCCCAAATCAATAAATACATGAACATCACAACAATGGCCCAAGCCCCTCAGTATAAGAATAATAGAAGAGGAAAACAAGCAGGAAGGTCAAGGAGGGAGCTGGAGAGCCATGTGACAGGTGTAAGGGAACAGAGGTCATGATCAGCAGGTCCCTGATGGGTCAGAAGAGGAGAGATTTGCAAGTGTCCACTGGCTCATCCACCATGAGAGAAAGAGTCTGCCCTGACATAAGTGGACTGGAAGACTTTATGCAGAGAAGCAATGGTCTACGGGAAGGCAGTCAAGCTGACCTGTTTTAAGAAACATACATTAAAGAGAAGCAGAGACAGATGTTAGAGCTGTGAAGGAGACTGAGATGATGTAGTGAAGGTCACATCTGGTGGGACTGCTGCTAACTCTTTGCATTCAGCAGTCAACGAGCATTTGAAAGACTAATTCTTGTTAGGAGAACTCTTGGCATATGCTTCTTGTTCTTCTTGCTTCTACCTTATTTCTGCTATTTGCCATGGTCATCTCCAGCCTCTTTGCTGTTGACTTTTTTTTGCTGACCCACGGACCTTGCAGTCAAACAGATCCTTGCTTCCTTTCAAGGATGATGCACTCTTTGTTGTTTGTTTGTTTGTTTGATTTGGTTTTTTCGAGACAGGGTTTCTCTGTATAGCCCTAGCTGTCCTGGAACTCACTCTGTAGACCAGGCTGGCCTCGAACTCAGAAATCCGCCTGCCTCTGCCTCCCAGAGTGCTGGGATTACAGGCCTGCGCCACCACGCCCGGCTGGAGGATGCACTCTTGCCTTGTCACTTATGAGCTCTTTGGAAAGGAACGCCTCCTGCATTTCGGCTCTGTTGATACCTGTGTGTCAGACTTAGCTTCATGAGAGATATCTTCCAGTGAAGATGGCTATCTTTTCAAATATTTACATTTTCAAAAATCTACACTGCTGCAGAGTGTTCTGAAAGGCTGGGGAGCTGAAAACGTCAGAAAACTAGGACTAGAATAATGGTAGCTCAACACTGCTCCGCCCCCTAGAGAAAACAAAGTCCTTGTTAGGTGATTTAGATAGACAATTATTATTATTATTATTATTATTATTATTATTATTATTTTGGTTTTTTTCGAGACAGGGTTTCTCTGTATAGCTCTGGCTGTCCTGGAACTCACTCTGTAGACCAGGCTGGCCTCGAACTCAGAAATCCGCCTGCCTCTGCCTCCCAAGTGCTGGGATTACAGGCGTGTGCCACCACGCCCGGATAATTATTTTTATTATGAACAAAATATATTATACGTTTAGGTGAAGTTATGCATGTATTGATGACCATTATATTCATTTTCTGCAACAATGTTACAAGTATAAGGGGGAAATATGGATAATTCTGTTTTTTAATATTAATCAGGTAATTATTTAAAAGTGTCTTTATCGTAATCTTTCTTATGTATCTTAGTAGACTCACCTTTCTCCCACTCTTTTTCTTCTCTAGGTGATATTCCAGTTGTCCCACTTAATTTTGTCATGATATCCCTGGAGGGCCCATTTAACAGGGATACGATAGAAGGATGTGTTAAGGAGACACTACTTTTTTTATCGAGATCCATTTCCGTCAAACAAAACGTGGAGTTCACATTCAAAGGAATTGGGGTCCTTTCGATCAGAGACAGCAAAGTGAAGATGAGATTTTACAAGGACTTCCTCTGTTCCATGGATGGAAGCGGCACCTTGACGAAAGCCCTTGCCAATGTAAATTGTTTTCTTGTTCTGACTTTCCTGGTTTTATTTCTATTGCTGTGCCAAGGGTTTAGATGAGCTCACCCTTCAGGTTACAATCTGGCACAGCAGGCATGTAAGGTGGCAGGAACTTAACACAGTTAATCAGACCACACTCACAGTCTGGGGGAGTCTGGGGATCTAAACTAGGGAGTCTGCTGATTTCACATCAACAGAGGCAATTGAGATAGTTCCCCCACAGGCATGCCTACAGGACAATCTGAATTAGACAGTCCTTCACAGAAACTGTCTTCCCAGGAATTCTAGATCAGATTAAATTGATAATTAAATTTAGCCACCACATAACCTCTCTTTCCAATCAGTGGTTCTGATTGGTTGTGCTGTTCCAGCATTTGGGAGGCAGAGGCAGGTGGATTTCTGAGTTCGAGGCCGGCCTGATCTATAGAGTTCCAGGACAGCCAGGCCTACACAGAGAAACCCTGTCTCGAAAAACAACAACAACAAAAAAGTCAGTTTACCACAAAATCTAATTCAAGCCATGCAAACATGCTTTGAAGGTTTTTTTTCTTTCACTTTATTTTTTTAAATGTGTTTTGCCCACGTTTGTCTGTGCACGTGTGTTTAATGTCCATAGAGTCCACAAGAGGGCACCTGATCCCCTGAGAATGGAGTTACAGACCTTTATGAGCTTCTGCATAGCAGGCAGTGGGAATCCAACCAAGGTCCTCTGGAAGAATAGCTGGTTCTCTTAACTGCTGAGACGGCTCCATAGCTTCACAATTTTTAGCTTTTAGTTTAGGGTGTCATAAATTAAATTTCAAGGGTGTCACCATCACTGTTAACCATCAAGGATCTAGCATGGTGCTCATGCTAAGTTAGAAGCACAGATTTTTACAAAGAAATGATCAGTAGTGTCTACCCAGCGATCAATGTGCCTTTTGTACACCTCTAGGTACTAATAGCAATGACAGCAATTAATTGAATTATCCCCCGAATCCCATAGAGCGAAAGATTTATTTATTTATTTATTTATTTACTTACTTACTTACTTAAATGAAAAGACTATGAAAACGGTCCAGCTGTCCGTTTCTCCCTCACGGACCTGTTCAGTGGGGATTGGAGAGGTGGGCCCCTGTATAAGGAGGCTCCTTGGAGTTTTCCACACAGTCTTATTTTACACAGGATTGCTAAGAGGGATGCTGAGGCAGTGTGTGGAAAACGGAAACTGTGAGAGCACAAGGCAGAACCTGTGAATTTACCAGAAGGGCCCGCGCACGCGCCTGGCTGCCTTCTTCCTAACTCTGGAGGACTCTGCTGAATTTTAAAAACACTATTTAAAAAGGAGCTGGTGTTTTATCTGGTACACTGACCTCTAAGGTGTAACATTGAAATTCTGCAAAAGAGCCAGCCTTGAGAGTACATTGTATGACAAAGAGTTTGGTCAGTGAGGGTGTTCTGCTGTGTCCCTCCCGTCACGGTCAAGAGGCACCGTGCACACAGCATGTCACGGAGCTGAGAAGTCGGACTGCAGGGCAGCTGGCTGGACAGTGTGGAGGAGCTTCTCCCTGGTTAATCAGAACGCCTTAATGTCTCATTTACTCTGCAAACACTGGGAAATGTGGCAGTTTGACCACCAGATTTCCTATAATTTAAACCTCAGTATGGTCCCATAAAATAGTCCTTTGGGAACAGGAAACTTTTAAAAATCGCCTCTTTTAAAATTTCTTTAAAGTCCTTTGTAGGCTATTGAATTCATTCAGAAATAATTGTACATATTAATCCACGGCAATAATGCGGTTATTATATAAAGTGAAAACTACAATAACTCTTGGTTGCGTGCTCTTGACCACAGGTCCACGGAGTACCCCATTGAAATCCTGCAAGGCAGCTCCAACTGTTACCCCATGGGCCTAGTGCCCGAGCACCCGCGGCAGCTAGCAGCGTGCAGGGCGACAGAAGCTGGACTGCCCATTTTTAGCATCCTGAGGGCCAAGAGTGGACTCAGAGCTGTCCTCATCTCATGATTTCTGGACATTTGCTCACTTTCCAAAGATGTCTAAAAGAACGCTTAGGGAAATTTTCAGAAAAGAGTAGATGCCTGGAGAGAGGGCAGCGTTGGGGGAACTGATTTTCAGCTTCCCAGGTGAACTTTGAGGAGGGAGGTGGACCTTAAGCACCAAAGAAACACAAACAGCACGCAGGTGGCATTGTCTTGGAGGCCACCCGCAGTGTCTTGCTCTGACTTGGGTCACAGCTCAGGTATAATCTCTGTCTCTGTCCTGCAGAGGCCTGGCACCATGGACTCAGTGCTGTCTAGCAGAGAGTCCTACGGAAAGCGTCCCAACAGCGCGCTGGCCTTTCCAAGGTGAGTGTCTTGCTCTGCGGGTTAATCCTGACACCAATTCTCCTTGCATATTGGGCCACATATATTTCCCCAACTAGTCTCTGCTCCTCTCTCCCCCTTTCTGCCTCTGTCTCTGCTCCTCTCCCCCTTTCTGCCTCTGTCTCTGCTCCTCTCCCCCTTTCTGCCTCTGTCTCTGCTTCTCTCACCTCTTTCTTCTCCCTCTTTACCATCTCTGTGTAAGCACCAACCGGGAGTTTATTGCATATGTTTTCTTTTTTTTTTAAATATTTATTTGTTTATTTATTTCATGTATATGAGTACGCTGTAGTGTACTTGTAGAGTAGCTTGTCTTCAGACACTCCAGAAGAGGGCGTCAGATCCCATTACAGATGGTTGTGCTCCACCATGTGGGTGCTGGGAATTGAACTCAGGACCTCTGGAAGAGCAGTCAGTGCTCTTAACTGCTGAGCCATCTCTCCAGCCCTTGCATATGTTTTCTATGGTTAAGTTTTAGAAAGATGAACCCAAAAGATTCTGACCCTACAAGCCGCGCGCATCGTAGTTCCTGCACTATCAGTAAAACTCTCACTTGCCCGGTTTCCTCTATTTTCTTCCATGTCTTCCACCTTTGCCTCTTTTCTTTCCACTCCCAGCAAGCATCCTGTTTAAGTACTGACTATTAGGACCAAGCACACTGTACACTCGAGAGGATGGTGGCTGTTCTTAGGGATTGCTGGTGGCAGTGATAATTGTAACAACAACAATAGTAGCTGCTCTTTGGAACAGATGTTCAACAATTAGGAACTTTCTCAGTAGTAGTACAGTCAGTCTTCATTATAATTGCATAATATACATCTTGCAATTTCCCCTATTTTATAGAGGTATACATTAGTTTGGTATAAATTAGTATAAAGGTAAGAATTAGTTTAATTCTTTTCTATTTTTTTTAATTTTCTATATTCTTTGTTTACATTCCAAATGATTTCCCCTTTCCTGCTCCCCCCCCATAAGTTCCATAAGCCCTCTTCCCTCCGCCCATTCCCCAATCAACCCCTCCCATTTCTCTGACCCGGAAATCCCCTGCAATGCTGCATCAAGCCTTTCCAGGACCAGGACCCTCTCCTTCCTTCTTGGGAATTATTTGATATTTTAATTGTGTCTTGAGTATTCAGAGCTTCTGGGCTAATATCCACTCATCAGTGACTGCATTTCATGTGTATTCTTTTGTGATTCGGTTACCTCACTTAGGATGGTATTTTCCAGTTCCAACCATTTGCCTAAGAATTTCATGAATTCATATTTTTAATTGCTGATTAGTATTCCATTGTGTAAATATACCACATTTTCTGTATCCATTCCTCCACTGAGGGATATCTGGGTTCTTTCCAGCTTCTGGCTATTATAAATAAGGCTGCTATGAACATAGTGGAGCATGTGTCCTTATTGCATGCTGGGGAATCCTCTGGGTATATGCCCAGGAGTGGTATAGCAGGGTCCTCCGGAAGTGTCACGCCCAGTTTTCTGAGGAACCGCCAGACTGATTTCCAGAGTGGTTGTACCATCTTGCATTCCCACCAGCAGTGGAGGAGTGCTCCTCTTTCTCCACATCCTTGACAACACCTGCTGTCTCCTGAGTTTTTAATTTTAGCCATTCTGACTGGTGTGAGTTGAAATCTCAGGGTTGTTTTGATTTGCATTTCCCTAATGATTAATGATGTTGAACATTTCTTAAGGTTCTTCTCAGCCATTCAAAATTCTTTAGGTGAAAATTCTTTGTTTAGCTCTGTACCCCCATTTTTTTGATATAGGGTTTCTCTGTATATCCTTGGCTGTCCTGGAACTCACTCTGTAGACCAGGCTGGCCTTGAACTCAGAAATCCACCTGCCTCTGCCTCCCAAGTGCTAGGATTAAAGGCACCACCACCCGGCTTTGTTTGTTTGTTTGTTTGTTTTTTGTTTTTGTTTTTGTTTTTGTTTTGTTTTTCGAGACAGGGTTTCTCTGTATAGCCCTGGCTGTCCTGGAACTCACTCTGTAGACCAGGCTGGCCTCAAACTCAGAAATCTGCCTGCCTCTGCTTCTCAAGTGCTGGGATTAAAGGTGTGCATCACCACCGCCTGGCTTCTGTACCCCATTTTTAATAGGATTATTTGGCTCTCTGGAGTCTACCTTCTTGAGTTCTTTGTATATATTGGATATTAGCCCTCTAATATCCAATATATACAATATATCCTTTGTATATATTGGATATTAGAATGTGGGGTTGGTGAAGATCTTTTCCCAATTTGTTGGTTGCCGTTTTGTTAGATTGACAGTGTCCTTGGCCTTACAGAAACTTTGTAATTTTATGAGGTCCCATTTGTCAATTATTGATCTTAGAACATAAGCTATTGGTGTTCTGTTCAGGAACTTTTCCCCTGTGCCCATGTTCTCAAGGGTCTTCCCCAGTTTCTTTTCTATTAGTTTCAGTGTGTCTGGCTTTATGTGGATCCACTTGGAGTTGAGCTTAATACAAGGGGATAAGAGTGGATCAATTCTCATTCTTCTGCATGCTGACCTCCAGTTGAACTAGCACCATTTGTTGAAAAGGCTTTTTTCCACTGGATGGTTTTAGCTCCGTTGTCAAAGATCAAGTGACCGTAGGTGTGTGGGTTTATTTCTGGGTCTTAAATTCTATTCCATTGATCTACCTGCCTGTCACTGTACCAATACCATGCAATTTTTAACATTATTGCTCTGTAGTACTGCTTGAGGTCCAGGATACTGATTCCCCCAGAAATTCTTTTACTGTTGAGAATAGTTTTAGCTATCCTGGGTTTTTTGTTATTTCAGATAAATTTGAGAATTGCTCTTTCTAAGTCTATGAAGAATTGAGTTGGGATTTTGATGGGGATTGTATTGAATCTGTATATTGCTTTTGTCAAGACGGCCATTTTTACTATATTAATCCTGCCAATCCAGGAGCATGGAAGATTTTTCCATTTTCCAATTTCCTTCTTCAGAGTCCTGAAGTTCTTATCATACAGATCTTTCACTTGTTTGGTTAGAGTCACACCAAGATACTTTATATTGTTTGTGGCTATTGTGAAGGGTGTCATTTCCCTAATTTCTTTCTCAGCCTGCTTATCCTTTTTGTATAGGAAGACTACTGATTTGTTTGAGTTGATTTTATAACCAGCCACTTTGCTGAAGTTGTTTATCAGCTGTAGGAGTTCTCTGGTGGAGTTTTTTGGGTCACTTAAGTATACTATCATATCATCTGCAAATAGTGATAGCTTGACTTCTTCCTTTCCAATTTGTATCCCTTATGGGATCACTACCATGGGATTATGTTGTCTAATTGCTCTCATTAGAACTTCAAGTACTATATTGAAAAGATATGGAGAAGAGGGGGCAGCCTTGTCTAGTCCCTGGTTTTAGTGGGATTGCTTCAAGTTTCTCTCCATTTACTTTGATGTTGGCTACCGGTTTGCTGTATATTGCTTTTACTATGTTTAGGTATGGACTTTGAATTCCTGTTCTTTCCAAGACTTTTAGCATGAAAGGATGCTGAATTTTGTCAAATGTTTTTTCAGCATCTAATGAAATGACCATGTGGTTTTTTTTCTTTGAGTTTGTTTATGGTAGTGGACTGCATTGATGGATTTCCATATATTGAACCATCTCTGCATCCCTGGGATGAAGCCAACTTGATGATGGTGGATGATCATGTTGATGTGTTCTTGGATTAGGTTGTCAAGAATTTTATTGATTATTTTTGCATCAATATTCATTAGGGAAATTGGTTTGAAGTTCTCTTTCTTTGTTGGATCTTTGTGTGGTTTTGGTATCAGCACAATTGTGGCTTCATAGAATGAGTTGGGTAGTGTTACTTCTGTTTCTATTTTGTGGAATAGTTTAAAGAGTATTGGTGTTAGGATGTCTTTGAAGGTATGATAGAATTCTGCACTAAAACCATCCAGTCCTGTGCTGTTTTTTGGTTGGAAGACTTTCAATGACCCCTTCTATTTCTTTAGGGGTTATGGAACTGTTTAGATGATCTATTTGATCCTGATGTAATTTTGGTATTTGTTATCTGTCCAGGAAATTGTCCATTTCCTCCAGATACTCCAGTTGTGTTGAGTATAGGTTTTTGTCGTAGGATCTAATGATTTTTTGAATTTCCTCAGTTTTTGTTGTTATATCTCCCTTTTCATTTCTTTTTTTTTAATTGGATATATTCTATATTTACAATTCATTTCCCTTTTTCTGGTTCCCCAACCCCCAAAGGTCCCACATGCTCTTTTCCCTCCCCCTGCTCTCTCATCCACCCCTTCCCACTTCCCTGTTCTTGTATTCCCCTACACTGATGCTTTGGTCCATTCTAGTACCAGTGTCCACTCCTTTCTTCTTGCCAGACATCATTTGGTATGTGATTTATGTCTTTGGTGTTCCAAGATTCTAGGCTAATATCCACTTATCAGTGACTGCATACCATGGGTATTCTTTTGAGACTGGGTTACCTCACTTAGTATGATGTTCTCCAGCTCCATCCATTTCTCTAAGAATTTCATGAATTCATTGTTTCTAATGGCTGAATAGTACTCCATTGTGTATATATACCACATTTTTTTTGTATCCATTCCTCCATTGAGGGACATCTGGGTTCTTTCCAGCTTCTGGCTATTATATATAAGGCTGCTATGAACATAGTGGAGCATGTATCCTTATTGCATGCTGGGGAATCTTCTGGGTATATTCCCAGGAGTGGTATGGCTGGGTCCTCCGGAAGTATCACGTCCAGTTTTCTGAGGAACCGCCATACTGATTTCCAGAGTGGTTGTACCAGCTTGCATTCCCACCAGCAGTGGAGGAGTGTTCCTCTTTCTCCACATCCTCGCCAACACCTGATGTCTTCTGAGTTTTTAATCTTAGCCATTCTGACTGGTGTGAGGTGAAATCTCAGGGTTGTTTTGATTTGCATTTCCCTGATAACTAATGATGTTGAACATTTTTAAAGGTGTTTCTCAGCCATCTGAATTTCTTCAGGTGAAAATTCTTTGTTTAGCTCTGTACCCCATTTTTGGATAGGGTTATTTGGTTTTCTGGGGTCAAACTTCTTGAGTTCTTTGTATACATTGGATATTAGCCCTCTGTCGGATGTGGGGTTGGTGAAGATCTTTTCCCAATTTGCTGGTTGCTGATTTATCCTTTTGACAGTATCTTTTGCCTTACAGAAACTTTGTAATTTTATGAGGTCCCATTTGTCTATTCTTACTCTTAGAGCATAAGCGATTGGTGTTCTGTTCAGGAATTTTTCCCCTGAGCCAATGTCCTCAAGGGTCTTCCCCAGTTTCTTTTCTATTAGTTTTAGTGTGTCTGGCTTTTTGTGGAGGTCCTTGATCCACTTGGAGTTGAGCTTAGTGCAAGGAGATAAGAGTGGATCAATTCTCATTCTTCTGCATGTTGACCTCCAGTTGAGCCAGCACCATCTGTTGAAAAGGCTATCTTTTTTCCACTGGATGTTTTCAGCTCCTTTGTCGAAGATCAATTGGCCATAGATGTGTGGGTTCAATTCTGGGTCTTTGATCCTATTCCATTGATCTGCCTCCCTGTCACTGAACCAATACCATGCAGTTTTTAACACTACTGCACTGTAGTATTGCTTGAAGTCTGGGATATTGATTCCCCCAGAAGTTCTTTTGCTGTTGATGATAGTTTTAGCTATCCTGGGTTTTTTGTTATTCCAGATGAATTTGAGAATTGCTCTTTCTAACTCTATGAAGAACTGAGTTGGGATTTTGATGGGGATTGCGTTGCATCTGTATATTGCTTTTGGCAAGATTGCCATTTTGACTATATTAGTCCTGCCAACCCACGAGCATGGAAGATTTTTCCATTCTTTGATGTCTTCTTCAATTTCCCTCTTCAGAGACCTGAAGTTTTTGTCATATAAATCTTTCACATGTTTGGTTAGAGTCACTTCAAGATACTTTATGTTGTTTGTGGCTATTGTGAAGGGTGTCATTTCCCTAATTTCTTTCTCGGCCTGCTTATCCTTTGAGTATAGGAAGGCTACTGATTTGCTAGAGTTGATTTTATAACCAGCCACTTTGCTGAAGTTGTTTATCAGTTGCAGGAGTTCTCTGGTGGAGTTTTTTGGGTCACTTAAGTATACTATCATATCATCTGCGAATAGTGATAGCTTGACTTCTTCCTTTCCAATTTGTATCCCTTTGACTTCCCTCTGTTGTCGAATTGCTCTATACTATATTGAAGAGATATGGTGAGAGGCAGCCTTGTCTAGTCCCTGATTTTAGTGGGATTGCTTCAAGTTTTCCTCCGTTTACCTTGATTTTGGTTACTGGTCTGCTGTAAATTGATTTTACTATGTTTAGATATGGGCCTTGAATTCCTGCTCTTTCCAAGACTTTTAGCATGAAAGGATGCTGAATTTTGTCAAATGCTTTTTCCGCATCCAATGAGATGACCATGTGGCTTTTTTCTTTGAGTTTGTTTATGTAGTGGATTACGTTGATGGATTTCGATATATTGAACCATCCCTGCATCTCTGGGATGAAGCCAACTTGATCATGGTGAATGATCGTTTTGATGTGTTCTTGGATTTGGTTGGCAATTATTTTATTTAGTTTTTTTGCATCGATATTCATTAGGGAAATTGGCCTGTAGTTCTCTTTCTTAGTTGGATCTTTGTGTGGTTTTGGTATTAGGGTAATTGTGGCTTCATAGAATGAGTTGGGTAGTGTTCCTTCTGTTTCTATTTTGTGGAATAGTTTGAAGAGTATTGGTATTAGGACTTCTTTGAAGGTCTGATAGAATTCTGCACTAAAACCATCTGGTCCTGTGCTTTTTTTGGTTGGAAGACTTTCTATGACCCCTTCTATTTCTTTGGGGGTTATGGGTCTGTTTAGATGATCTATTTGATCCTGGTTTAATTTCGGTATTTGCTAACTGTTTAGGAAATTGTCCATTTCCTCCAGATTCTCCAGTTGTGTTGAGAATAGGCTTTTGTAGTAGGATCTGATGATTTTTTGAATTTCCTCACTTACTGTTGTTATATCCCCTGTTTCATTTCTAATTTTGTTAATTTGAATACTGTCTCTGTGCCCTTTGGTAAGTCTGGCTAGGGGTTTATCTATCTTGTTGATTTTCTCAAAGAACCAGCTCCTGGTTTTTTTGATTCTTTGTATGGTTCTCTTTGTTTCAGCTTGATTGATTTCAGCCCTGAATTTGATGATTTCCTGTCTTCTACTCCTCCTGGGTGAAATTGCTTCTTTTTGTTCCAGAGCTTTCAAGTGCGCCATTAAGTTGCTAGTATATGCTCTCTCCTGTTTCTTTTTGAAGACACTCAGGGCTATGAGTTTTCCTCTTAGCACTGCTTTCATTGTGTCCCATAGATTTGGGTATGTTGTGCCTTCATTTTCATTAAATCCTAAAAAATCTTTAATTTCTTTCTTTATTTCTTCCTGGACTAAGGTATCATTGAGTAGAGTATTGTTCAGCCTCCACGTGTATGAGGATTTTCTGTTGTTTTTGTTGCTATTGAAGAACACTCTTACTCCATGGTGATCTGATAAGAGGCATGGGATTAGTTCGATCTTTTTATATTTGTTGAGGTCTGTCTTGTGACCAATTATATGGTCGATTTTGGAGAAGGTACCATGAGGTGCTGAGAAAAAGGTATAGTCTTTTGCTTTAGGATGAAATGTTATATATATATATATATATATATATATATATATATATATATATATATGTATATGTATATATGTGTATATATGCATATGTATATTAATATACATATATACATATATATGTATATTAAATCCAATTAGTCCAAAGTTTCAATGAGTTTCTCCGTGTCCCTGTTTAGTTTCTGATTGGTCTATTGAGGAGAGTGGAGAGTTGAAGTCACCCACAATTATTGTTTTAGGTGCAATGTGAGCTTTGAGCTTTAGTAAAGTTTCCTTTATGAATGAGGCTGCCCTTACATTTGGAGCGTAGATGTTTAGAATTGTGAGTTCTTCTTGGTGGATTCTTCCTTTGACTAGCAGGAAGTGACCTTCTGTGTCTCTTTTGATGACTTTGGGTTGAAAGTCAATTTTATCTGATATTAAAATGGCTATTCCAGCTTGCTTCCTGTGACCATTTGCTTGCAAAATTGTCTTCCGGCCTTTTACTCTAAGGTAGTGTTTGTCTTTGACTCTGAGGTGTGTTTCCTGTAAGCAGCAAAATGTAGGGTCCTGTTTCCGTATCCAGTCTGTTAGTCTATGTCTTTTTATTGGGGAATTGAGTCCATTGATGTTAAGAGATATTAAGGAATAGTGATTATTACTTCTTGACATTTTTGATGTTATTTTTGTTTTTGAGTAGTTATCTTCCTTTGAGTTTGATGGAAGAAGGTTACTGTCTTGCTTTTTCTTGGGTGCAGTTTCCTTCCTTGTATTGGAGTTTTCCTCCTATTATCCTTTGTAGAGCTGGGTTAGTGGAAAGATATTGTGTAAATTTGGTCCTGTCATGGAATATTTTGATTTCTCCATCTATGTTGATTGAGAGTTTTGCTGGGTATAGTAGTCTTGGCTGACATTTGTGTTCTCTTAGGGTCTGCATGAGGTCTGCCCAGGATCTTCTAGCTTTCATGGTTTCTGGAGAGAAGTCTGGTGTGATTCTGATAGGTCTTCCTTTATATGTTACTTGGCCTTTTTCTCTTACTGCCTTTAATATTCTTTCTTTGTTTAGTACATTTGGGGCTTTGATTATTATGTGACAGGAGGTATTTTTGTTCTGGTCCAGTCTGTTTGGAGTTCTGTAGGCTTCTTGTATATTCATGGGCATCTCTCTCTTTAAGTTAGGGAAGTTTTCTTCCATAATTTTGTTAAAGATATTTGCTGGCCCTTTAAGTTGTAGATCTTCACTCTCGTCTATCCCTATAATCCTTAGGTTTGGTCTTCTCATTGTGTCCTGGATTTCCTGGATGTTTTGGGTTACAAGCTTTTTGGATTTTGCATTTTCTTTGACTGTGGAGTCAATGGTTATCTTCAGCATCTGAGATTCTTACCTCTATCTCTTGTATTCTGTTGTTGATGTTTGCATCTACGACCCCTGATTTCCTCCCAAGGTTTTCTATCTCCAAAGTTGCCTCCTTTTGTGATTTCTTAGTTGTTTCTACCTCTGTGTTCAGATATTGGATGGTTTTGCTCAGTTCCTTCATTTGTTTGTTTGTGTTTTCTTGTAATTCTTTAAGAGATTTTTGTGTTCCCTCTTTCCTGACTTCTGCCTGTTGTTTCAAGTTCTCCTGCATTTTTTTAACTGATTTTCTCATTTCCTCTTTATTGGTTTCTGTCTGTTGGCCCATATTCTCCTGTTCTTTAAGTGATTTTTGTGTTTGCATTGTAAGAGCTTCTACTCTATTGATGTTCCCCTGCATTTCTTTAAGAGATTTGTTTATGTCTTTTTTGGGTTCCTCTAGCAGCATCATGACCAGTGCTTTTATATCCAACTCTTGTTTTTCTGGTGTGCTGGGGTATCCAGGACTTGCTGTGGTTGGCGAATTGGGTTCAGATGGTGCCATATTGCCTTGATTTCTGTTAGCAACGTTCCTACGTTTGCCTTTTGCCATCTCGTTATCTCTGATGTTAGTTGCTTCTGTTGTCACTGTTTGGTGCTTGAACCTCCTGTAAGCCTGTAAGGCTATTTCTGCACCTCTGGATGACTGGGTTTCCCCTGGCACAGATTGCTGATGGGCTGCCCTACTCTTGTGTGCTGTTGTAGCAGCCCTGGTATGCCTAGTCCCAAGCAATGTTATACTCAGGGTTGTCTCTGTGTACCTGGAGTTGCCTGTCTGGTCCATCCGGGAGCTAAGATGGAGGAGGCAGGAGTAGGGGTGTGTGTGTGTCCCCTTCCAGGTGCCGATCACTTTACAGGGCAAACGACCCATGACAGGGCTGGTACACAGATGACCTACAGAGCTGCCCAGTTCTTGGGCGTACACAGAAGCCTGGTGGTCTGTGTCCCAAGCAATGTTAAACTCGGGATATCTCTGTGTACCTAGTGTTGCCTGTCCTGTCCATCTGGGAGCGAAGATCAATTCTTTTCTATTTTAAGCAAATGAAATAAAATAGTGTTAATAAGAAGACTGAAAGAAGAGCCCTGGAGGCTTGAGTTTTGTTTCCTGTTTGGTTCTTACCCACACACTGTCACACTGTCACTGTGTTCTGACATGTATGTATGTATGTATGTATGTACGTACGTACGTATGGATGTATGTATATATGCATATATGCATGTATTTTGAGGCCCACACACTGTCACCATGTATTCTGACATTGTTTGTTTGTTTGTTTATTTATTTATTTGTAGGGTTTTACTGTGTAGCCCTGACTGGTCTGGAACTCACTTTGTAGACCAGGCAGGCTTGGAACTCAAAGATATCCAACCACCTCTGCCTCCAGAGTACTGGGATTAAAGGCATGCACCACCACTGCCCAGTATGCTCTGACTTTAACCTTTTGCTTTTTTTTTTGTTTTTGTTTTTGTTTTTTTGTTGTTGTTTTTGTTTTTGTTTTTTGTTTTTTTTGAGACAGGGTTTCTCTGTGTAGCCCTGGCTGTCCTGGAACTCACTCTGTAGATCAGGCTGGCCTCGAACTCAGAAATCCGCCTGCCTCTGCCTCCCAAGTGCCGGGATTACAGGCGTCTGTCACCACGCCCGGCTGACTTTAACCTCATCCTAAGTGAATTAACCCAATCACAAAAGAATACACATGAAATGCAATCACTGATAAGTGGATATTAATGAGCCCAGAAGCCCTAAATACTCAAGGCACAATTAGCAAGTCAAATGATTCCCAAGAAGAAGAAAGGAGAGGACCCTGGGTCTGAAAAGATTGGATCCAGTTTTGTAGACCCAGAACAGAGAAATCGTGTGTGTGTGGGGGATGATTGGGGAATAGTTAGGGGGAGAGGATTTATGGGACGTATGGTGGGGGGGAACTGGGAAAGGGGAAAGCCTTTGGAATGTAAACATAGAATATAGAAAATAAAAATTTAAATAAAAAATATTTATTTTTGCTATTTTTAATTGCATGTTTTTAATGCACATGAGTGCCCTCAGAGGCCAGAGGTGTGTGTCAGGTCCTCCAAAGGTTGGAGTTACATATGGTTGGGAGCTACCTGACATGGGTGCTGGGAATTGAACTTGAGTCTTCTGGAAGAACAGATTGAGATCTGAGCCACTGAGCCACCTCCTCAGCCCCATGTGATTACCATGCCATCGATTGGCACTTAGGTCAGGCGAAGGTAGCTTGGAGAGTAACAGCCAACTTCATAGAGTAATGTTTTCCTCATATATTTTATGTCTCTGATCTCCTATTGTGTTTAGGCTTGGAATCCCCCCCACCCCCGCCCCAAGCACCCCAGAAGAGCTGGTTGACACATGCTCAGAAGAATCAGTTAGTCTGACTCCTGCATCTAGTAGCTGAAATGCCCACAGAGCTGGTGAATGTCCAGGCTAGAAAAAATGGCTATTTTGCTCCTTAAAAATAAACCAATGGATTTGAATTAATTTTAATTTCATTGTTTGGGAAGATACATTTATTTGTTCTCTTTGTTTTGCATTGGCTAATTAATTTGTACATGCATCCATGTGTGAACATGGACATGCTCTGTGCAGTGGATGCCGCCAGAGGAAAATTTAGAGGAGTTGGTTCTTTTCATCCTCCATGTGCGCTCCAGGGACTGAACTTGCTCAGGTCCATCGGGCTTGGAGGCAAGTGCCTTTCCCTCTACTGAGCCACCTTATGTGAACCTTTTTTTGATGGTTTTTTGATTGAAGCATTCTAAGGGGGTGGTTAAAGAATTCTATATGAGTATATTGAAATAGGGATGAAGAGTCAGATACTCAAAACAAATGGTAGAGTTTATTTCTGTGAAGTTTGGTCCTTGACTTTACTTAAAGGTGCACACTGCCACTCCAGTGTGAGTGCCCTGACTCATACCTGAGACCAAAGAAACCCATCAACTGTATACACTAACTGGGGACCAGTTCCCAAACCTTCCCTTCGCAGGCCCTTCTTCTTCTTCTTCTTCTTCTTCTTCTTCTTCTTCTTCTTCTTCTTCTTCTTCTCTTTCTTCTTCTTTCTTCCCCTTCCCCTTCCTCTTCCCCTTCCTCCTCTTCTTCCTCTCCCTCTGCTCCCCTCCCCTTCCCCCCTCCCCTTCCCTCCTTCTCCCTCTCCCTCTCCTCCTTCTCCTTCTCCTCTTCCTCCTCCTCCTTTCCCTCCTTCCCCTCCTCCTCCTCCTCCTCCTCCTCCTCCTCCTCCTCCTCCTCCTCCTCCTCCTTCTTCTTCTTCTTCTTCTTCTTCTTCTTCATGTGGAGAGAGGATGGGGAAATGGAAGGGGAAAGAAGGAGAGAAGTCACTGTTGCAGGGTACAATAACCAGGCTATGATTTTGTGACTTTAATCTGACAGACATCTCTCACAGATGTAAAAAGGACAGAAAAACTCAAACTGAAACCAAAGGAAAAAAAATCTAAATTGAAGTGTTCAAGTAATTTCTTTATATCAAGCTCTTTTTGGAGCCCATGGTACAAGGGTATGTGGTCTTAGCAGACTCCCAGATTTGACCTCAAAGAGAGTTCATGCTACATATTTAGCAAGGTGAATATTTCACCCCCTTGAAGGAAGTACGCTTGTTATGAAATCAGAGAGGTGGTGGGCTACTTCCCAGAATTGAGAGTTCACACAGTCATAGGTTCAGGACTGGGACAGAGGACAAACATCTTGATTCATTCTTAGGATTGAGCACAAAGAGACGGAGAACAAACCACCCATGGAGGTCTTTGGAGAGGAAGGTGGAGAGAGCAGACCAAGGAAGATCAAGTTGAAAGACCAGTCAGACAAAGAAGAAGGAGCCAGAGGTAGGCCAATGGTTTGCTGGTACAGTCTGTTATTCTTGACTCTTATGCATTTGGTAACTTATTGCTTAGGAAATTATATGTAAATGTAAGTAAATAACTATCAAAGTAAATAAGATTAATGTATTAGTTACTTTCCTGATTGTTATGAAAACATATCTGACATGAAGCAGCTTAAGGAAGGACAGGCTTACTTTGGCTTACCCTTGGGTTCCAGGGGTTAGGCATGAGAGGACAGGAGGCCAGTGGGTCACACTGTATCTGGAGCCAGGAAGCAGAGGGTGATCAAGAAGTAGAGTCTACCTCTAAAACCTCAAGGCTCGCCATCAGTGATTCTCTCCCCCTCCCCAGCAATGTCCTATCTCTCTCTCTCTGTTTTTTGGTGTTTCTTTGTATAGCCCTGGCTGTCCTGGAACTCACTCTGTAGACCAGGCTAGCCTCAAACTCAGAAATCTGCCTGCCTTTGCTTCCCACGTGCTGGGATTAAAGGCGTGCACCACCACTGCCTGATATGTCTTATCTTCTTAAAGGTTCCCTCTTAACCTTCTCAAACAGGGTCGCCCACTAGGGACCAAGTGTGCACATGCATGAGTCTACAGGGGAACATTTTACATTCAAACCACAACTTTTAGATTCATCAACAATCATCAAAAATAATAATATTATTTCTTACAAACACTTTTTATTCCTGGAACTCTGTACCTTGCTTTAACCCTATGACTCTTAGTCTTTTACACTGGTGGCTGGATCTCTGTTGCTTGACCAGGTCCTGATAAATAGCATAAATGCCTGAGATAAATTCTAGGGCACATTCTATCTTAATAGGGCAAGAGATGTTTAAACAAAAGAGCACATCTTATGTGAAACTATTCCTCGGTAAAAACCATCAGAATTTATGTGTGCGTTTAGTTACCTATTTAGCAGTTTGAGAATTGAATAGAATGTCACTTACTTGCGTTTCTTGTTTATTTTAGATATCTCATCACCCAAGAAACACCGGGATAGGCAAGCTATCTCTCCTGCTAAAGTGACAAGTGTCAGCTTGCTGGACAAGTTTGAACGAAGTGGGAACGGTGGGAAGATCACGGGCTCTGAAAAGTAATTCACTGACTTTTCTCTCTTGCATCTTAACTAAGTGTAATTTTGAAGTCTTCCATGACACAGGGCATCGTAATGATTCTTCCATGCCTTTGTGAATTGTTATTGAGAACACTCTATGTGGGAGGTGATGGGGATTATAGTGGTGCCCAGGGCTGATAATCTAAAGGAAGATCCAGACACCTGACGGATGATGAGGGTGAGGGGAGATAAATGCTAGCACAGGAGCACTCGGCCTGCCTCGTGGCTTTCAGAATGACTTCCCAACTCTACAGGCATTGTTGATTTCTGGATGCTTAGGTGTCACATGACAGTTTTATACTGATGTTAAATGGATCGTAAGTTTGTCACATGGGCCTGACACTATTCCTTCTTTATTCACCTATGTTTCTGACTTAGCTGCTTTTTGCTGACGCCCTAACGTCTTCTATAATGATTCTTTGGGCAAGGTCTCTCTCTGTTAGGTAGGGTTAGTCTTTTGACTGTGTAAGTGGGTTAGGGTCATGTTGTTGATTCTCGGTTCATAGTTAACTTCTCTACTTTCTTATGTTAGGTGTTCCAAAGACATGCCTAAGCTGTTTTCTCTTGTCACTTTAAAGAGGTTCCTCTCTTAGTGTTTGGATTTCTCACTCTTCACAGGAGCTGTGACTTTCTGGAAAAATCCTTAGCCATTGTTTTCTAGAATATTGTTCTTTCCCATTTCCATTGTTTCATATGGTTTGGCTCCTATGAAATAGACCTCGGAGCTTCTGAACCTGGTTTTTGTTTCTCTATTTTTGAAATACATCTCCTTTCTTTTACCTTTGTGATGCTTTTAAAGTAGCATTCTCAGTTTTATTCTAAATATAAGTACAGGCTGTTTGTGTTTTGTATATCCTGTATTTATTTATACTCTGCATTTTCCTTGCCTCATCTCCGCTTGTTTCCATTAGAAGACCACTCTGAGGGGCCAGTTCTCACCCTGCTGTTGGCCTTTGGCCCCTCTTTTACTTTCTATGCTTTTCCAGTTTATCCCTGCCCACCCTCTCTCTCTGAGAGCCCTGCCTTAATAGCAGGTTTATCTCTTGCACCATTGCCTTCCTTTCCTTGCTACTGAATTAACTCACTTGTTGGGATGCTGGAGGAGATTCTCTTGGTTCTCACATGCTTAGAATGCTTGGCAATATTGTTTTGAGAGTTTGCTCTGGGTAGAAGTATGTGTTTTCCTCTATTACATTGTTAGCATAGCATTCAAGTTGTACAGTCACAACTTAAATATTTGTAATATTTAAAGCCATTTCCTGAGTAATACTGGAAATCATTCCTACATCTTGCATGACCTCAGTTCTTGGTTTCTGACTAGGGGCTGGAACCTGTGTGACATAAGAGAAGCAGACTATGAGGAGAGGATTAGGATTGTGGTCAGAAGCACACTGTGTATAGAGAGGAAGCCGGAGTTCCATATCCTGGCAGAAAATCAGCCATCTGCCCCTTCGCACCTCTGGATGACACATCCGCAGCCCAGCGACCTCTGCCGCTATCACCCTCGTCCACTCCAGTGTCTTTCTTCCGAGTTATTAGAATGATCTCTGTTCTACCATTCTTTGCCATTATTTCTGTATCACTTTTCTTGTTGCTGTAGTTAAATATCTGATGAAGGCAGCTTAAGAAAGAGGGGTCTGGATCACAAGTCAGGAGTGGGCGCATCGTGGCACGGGAGCTTAGAGCAGAGAGAAACGGATGCTGACGCTCAGCGTGCTTTGGTATTTTCCTTCCTCCTGTCTCTAGGACCAGGGTGGGTCTTAACCATCTACGTTAACTCACTCTAGAAATGCTCTCCCAAACCTGCCTACAGGTTTGCCTCTTAACCTAGATACTGGTGTTATTTAACCAGCACAGTATCCATTTTTTTCTCCGTGCTGCAGCCAAAATAATCCTGGGTAAGATGGACGATGGCACCTACTACCCTCGCCCTCCAGGCTCCCCCACTGTCCTGTAAGAGACACAGCCCCTTTCCCGTGAGCGCGGGCGCTGTCTGGTCTGGGACGCGACTTCCCCCACACTTTTCATCCTTTACTCGTCTCATTCCAGCAACACAACCCAAGAATGTTCCCACCTCCAGAAGTTGGCTCCCATCTGCTCTCCTGAGATGTCTTTCCTGTTGGGAGTCCACATTGTTCCTCTCACGTCCCTTCGGCATTTATGCCAATGCTTCCTTCTTGGTAGGAACGTACCTGGGAATTTGATTTGTGATTTACCACTCCCTTCAGTGCACAGCCTTTTATTGTCATCATGGAGTATACCCACATAGTTACTGGCTGGCTATCCCCACCAGTGTTCAAGTCCTTGAGGAGAGGGGATTGTGTGTGTCTGGGCTTGTTTGCATTGCATTCTCTCCACCTAGAAGAATCACACGGCAAATGGGCATTACATTTTTGTGCAATGAATGAATTTATCCCCATTTCACAGAAGTTGTAACCAAGGATTTCCAAGAGGATGTAGCTTCATCACCTACCTTGTAAGCTACAAAATGAATTCAAGCCCAACTCTTAATGAAGTACAGATTCTTACCTGGATGCGTGCAGCTATTCTGAAAGGATGCACCGAGATACTGTTTCTGTATCTTTTTTTTTTTTTTTTTTTTTTGAGACAGGATTTCTCTGTGTAGCCCTGGCTGTCCTGGAACTCACTCTGTAGACCAGGCTGGCCTCGAACTCAGAAATCTGCCTGCCTCTGCCTCCCAAGTGCTGGGATTAAAGGCATGCGCCACCACCGTCCGACCTTCTGTATCTTTTTTAAATGTCAAGGTCTCTGTTATATAACTCTATCTGTCCTGCTCTGGATGGCCTTAAACTCATAGAAATCTGTCTCTATAGATCTGCCTCTGCCTCAGGAGCCACTTTGCCTTTTTTCTTTATCTTATGTTTACACTCGTCTCTAAGATTGTCACTGTCCTGGGGCTGGACATAAGTCCTTTTTTTAAAGAACACTTACTGTTCTTCTAGAGGTCCTAAGTTTGGTTCCTAACACTTGTGTCAAAGGACGCACAACTGCCTGTAACTTCAATTCCAGTGGATCCAACATCCAATTCTGACTTTTGTAGGCCACACACCTCCACACAGGTGCATACAAGTTCATAATTAAAAGAATCCTTAAAGTGACCGTTGTTCTAGAGGCCAGATTGTATTAAACATTAATTTGTGTTTCATTGTCTTTGAAGCTTGTCGTCTCCAGGTTGTCAGAGAAATGACAATGAGAAGCCCAAAACATCTCCTGCCCCAGCCTGCCAGGATCACAATAAGGCAGGACAGGTACAGTGCCTTCAACTGAGGAAAGCCCACCAAGGCTTCTCCTCCGACTGTCTCTCCAAGAGCATTCTGGGAATCACTCCTTCTTAATATAATCTATGGTCACACTCCAGTGTCTGGATTGGGGTTTGCCTGTAGTCAAGATCTACTTAAGAGAAAGGGACTAGAAATCCCTTCTAATTTTTAGCTCCTCTGAGAGTTCATGAGCTCTCAGATTTACACTGTAAAGCTTCTTTTGCTAATTGCATACTAGATACTATAATTCACCAATATATTCTTTTATGAAACGTGCTTCTTGACAAACTCAGTCTTTGGGGGGATCTTATGAAGGAAATAGGGTAAATGAATAAAAAAAAAAAAGAAAGAAAGAAAAACGTACAAATTAATTTGTCCTGAAATTTGGAACTGTAGGAAATGTGCTATGTGTGTTTGCAACGAGCACAGCGAAACTTCCCGTTGTACTATGGAGAGGAGAGGAGGAGGAGAGAGATAGAGGATGAGCGACTCATGCAGCAGTACCAAATTCTGAAAGACCAGGAGGCTTTCTTCAAAAACCAGGTTAGCCTAACACCCCAGCTGGAGACGCTTTGACATGGGTCAACAGAGCAGCATCTTTAGATTCAACTAAATATATTCTGCACATGTTTGCACTCTAACACATAGTTTGTATGCTGCTGGGCTAAAACTTAGGTGGTGTGGTTGGTGGGTTTTATGTCAAATTGATCCTAGCTAGAGTCATTTGGGAAGCGCCATTTTCAATTGAGAAAAGGCTTCTACCTGATTTGCCTGCAGGCAAGTCTACACTGCATGACTAGTCATTGATGACTAGTCTAGCAGACTGATGGGCAGTGCCACCCCTAGGCTGGTGGTCCTGAGTTATATGAGGCAGACCAGGCAAGCCATGGAGAGCAAGCCAATAAGCAGGGTTCCCCCATGGTCCCTGCTTCAGTTCCCTCATGCCTTCAGTTTCTGCCCTGACTTCCCTCAGTGATGGAGTATGACTTCAGAGTTGAACCAAACAGATTTCCTTCCAAGTTGGCCTTAGTGTTTTATCACAGCAACAGAAACCCCCAGCTATGATGGGTGGTGTCCAGATCTTCACTGGTGAATGTCTCTGTATTTGAACATTGGCATACATTATGGGTTTCCCCCCCCTCAACCCATGGGGCTGAGTTTTGTAGTTGAAAATGAGCCAGGCATGGTTGTGCATGCCTTTAGTCTTACGAGGCAGACAGACTTCTGTGCACTGGCGGCTAGTTTGGTTTATATAATGAATTCCAGGCTAGCCAGAGCCGCATGCATAGTAATATTTTGTCTCAGAAATAAAAGTGAACACGATGGATTTATATTGCTGTTATTGATTTCTTTTTTAAAAAGGTTTACTTATTATTGTATGTAAGTACACTGTAGCTCCCAGAAGAGGGAGTCAGATCTCATTACGAATGGTTGTGAGCTACCATGTGGTTGCTGGGATTTGAACTCAGGACCTACAAAAGAGCAGTCTGTGTTCTTTTTTTTTTGTTGTTGTTTTGTTTCTCTATGTAGTCCTGGCTATCCTGGAACTCACTCTGTAGACCAGGCTGGCCTTGAACTCAGAAATCCGCCTGCTTCTGCCTCCCAAGTGCCACCACGCCTGGCTCAGTCTGTGTTCTTAACCACTGAGCCATCTCTCCAGCCCCTGTTTTTGATTTCTGATAAAATATAAATCTGGTCAAATCTTAAACCTTTTAAAGTCATGGCCTATCTCAAAAGGGAGGGGGCATAGAATGGCGCCTTAATACTTTATCTACACAGATGTCCGTGGTCTTTATAATGCTGCTTGCTAGTGTGTCCTGTATTTGTGATAAAACTCTTCTGTTCCTTTTTAGTATTGTATAGTGATGGTGTCTAGAATCCAAGAATGGGGAATAAAAAATAAAAAACAAAAACAAAAACAAACAAAAAAAACAAACCAACAACAAAAAACCCCACCTCCCTTACCTCATGTCTACAAGTCTTGAAAGACATCAGAAAGTGCCATTGCGTACAAACAGGTTTCTGTGTCAGCTGAGATACCTGACATAGAGTGGAGAGAATGGAACATGTCCGTGCTGCAGAACTAACGTAGAATGAAATTATTTTGTGACAGGGCTTCACTACGTAGTCCTGGCTGTTCTGGAGTTTGCTCTGTTGACCAGGCTGGCCTCAAACTCACAAAGATCTTCCTGCCTCTGCCTCTCAAGTTCTGGGATTAAAGGTGTGCGCCACTATACTTGGCGGAAAGAGGTGTTCTGAAGATCATATTTTGTGATTAAGTTAAAGACAACCCTGTTTTGCGACAGATGAAAAGCATGGCTGCCAGAGAGCAGAGCCAGAAGAACGCGGCCTATAACCTCGGCGTGGCTGAGGCAATCAGGAACCACAAGAACGAGAAACCCGAATTTTATGTGAGTCTCTAAAATGTCTGTTGATTGCCTATAAGCAAAACTAAAAAAAGGAGATTTTGTGCATTTTCTGCCAAATTGTTTCCTATCCAAAGTTTTTTTTTTATCACAAAAGTAATGCCCTTTTCTTAGACAATTGGATCTTTATAAATCTCTAATATTTTAAAAAGTGTTATTTGAATATGTGCCTTTCTATGTGGAATGGAGCGACTTTCCATAGCTCTCAGAAGTCTCTGCAGTTTCTCTTGGGGAATCTTCCTGTCTCTGGCTGGTTGCCATTTTCCTATCCAGAAGCTGGGCCGTGGGATGCTCTTTTGCTCTCAGGGTTCGGCTAGATGTGTTGGGGTAATATTAAGGCAACAGTCATCCCTTTGAATTTCATTAAGGTTGTATTTGTTTTAATGACATAAAAAATTCTATTGCTAATCCTGCCTCCCCATAAGACTTTGAGGACAGTAACCTATGCTGTAGCTTGTGCCCTTTAAAATACCTAAGTAGGGGAGTTGGAGAGATGGCAGTTAAGAGCACGGACTGCTTTTCCAAATGTCCTGAGTTCAAATCCCAGTAAGCACATTGTGGCTCGCAACCATCTGTCATGAGAGCTGATGCCCTCTCGTGGAGTGTCTGAAGACAGCTACAGTGTACTCGCATATAATCAATCAATCAATCAATCAATCAATCAATCAATCAATCAATCTTTGAAGTACCTAAGTAGGAAAGTGGCCTGTGTAAGTGTTGAGGGTTTGCTTTCACAGCATCCACAGTCACAGTCTGATTTCTATTAATGGTTACACCTCTTGTTAATTACATTCTTTGCCAATCAGGCCCTGGGGCAGGTGAGGGGTAGGATCCTAACACCCAGCCCTAGGACATCATCCATGAGCTGGCTAGCAATGGAAACTTTCAGGGGTTCGCCCTGGACTTCTGCCATGTGGATGTGAACAGGAGTGAGCTCTCCAGGGACCTGAGTGAATGAAGGCTTGAGAAGACCCACTCTAGAGGGGGGCAAGCTGCTTGCTTCCCTGCACATCCTCAACCATCCAGTCTGCTTTTGTTTCTGCCTGAATCTATTTTTATACCACTATTGATATATTGATATCGACAATCTGATAGTCTCCACAAAGATATATTAGAAACGCACTTTGCTCATCATTAGACTGTACTGAGCTCTCCTGGACTGGCCATTCTGTTGGCATCTAACAGGACAAATTCCTTATTCTAATGAGGTCTCAATTGTGGGGAGATAGATTCTCAAAGAGCCCAGTGTAGTATAGCAGCCATGGAAGTCTTTAAAGAGAGCACCATATGAGCAAGGAGGTCACTTAATCCAGATTAGGGATCTGGGACGGTTTCCTGAATGTAAGGAGCTAGGCAAAGAAGAAAATGAAGGAAGAGATTTCCAGGCAAGAGCATCAGGGAGGGAAAGAAAGCACTGGGCTCTTGGCATTTAGACCTGATTTCCACCTTCCTACAGTAGAAGCCATAGATTGCAGTTATGGCTTTAATTTGTGCCTCTTTGTTGAAATACTAAGATAGAAGTCCTAACTCTATCCTAATCTGGACTTCACTGTCTTTTCTTTTTTAATTTATTTTTTATTTTTTATATTCGATATTTGCTTTATTTACATTTCAAATGTTATTCCCTTTCCTCATTACCCCTCTGAAAACCCCCTACTTCATTCCCCCTTCCCTTGCTTAACAACCGCCCCCTTCCACTTTCCTGACCTGGTCAGGATTCTTCACAGGACCAATGGCCTCTCCTCTCATTGATGTCTGAAAAGGCCATCCTATGCTACATATATAGCTGGAACCACGGGTCCTTTCATGTGTACTCTTAGGTTGGTGGTTTAGTCCCCGGGAAC
Source organism: Apodemus agrarius (assembly GCA_964023405.1). NCBI lineage: Eukaryota > Metazoa > Chordata > Mammalia > Rodentia > Muridae > Apodemus > Apodemus agrarius. Next base: position 81,769,987 of record OZ030005.1, on the reverse strand, counting down.
TCTGGAGGTACTGGTTGGTACTTATTATTGTTCCTCCTATGGGGCTGCAAACCTCTTCAGCTCCTTGGGTCCTTTCTCTAACTCCGCCATTTGGACTATGCCAGTCTCATCCAGTCAAGCCTCTGTGCAGGCTGCAAGTTGCAAAAACACTTTACGTAGGAGTGATGGATTTTTGGCTTCTTTCTCTCTCCCTCGAGTGCAATTATCTACAAGCCCAGTTGCATTCATCTCCCAAGGATAGCCAAGATTTGTCCCAATCTTTTTTATCATCAACGTTACCATCTTTCCCCAGGACACATTACAGGCAAACTTATGTCCTGCTTTTTTCTTTTCTTTTCTTTTCTTTTCTTTTCTTTTCTTTTCTTTTCTTTTCTTTTCTTTTCTTTTCTTTTCTTTCTTTTTTAGGGAAGTAATCTTTTTTTTTTTTAAGATTTATTTATTTACTTATTTATTTCATATATGTGGCTATACTTGTCGCTATCTTCAGACACACCAGAAGAGGACATCATATCCCATTACAGATGGTTGTGAGCCACCATGTGGTTGTAGGGAATTGAACTCAGGGCCTCTGGAAGAGCAGGCAGTGTGCTCTTAACCACTGAGCCACCTCTCCAGCCCCTGTCCTGCTGTTTTCAATCGCTACTTCCCTACAGCCAGTTCTTGACACAAAAGCCAAATGATCTTTAAAAATTCTTAAAGTATATTACTCTCCAGTTTAATTGCTCTAATGGTGTCCAGTTGAATCAAAATGAAATCCAAATTGCTATAGCTTTTGGATATAGGCAGATTTCTTTGCCCTGCCAGACCCTGTGTGGCTGCCCCTCCCCCTTCTCCCTGAGCTAGCTTACTTCTCCTTCCTGTTCACGGTGCTCCGCAACCATCTCTCTTCTCACTGGAGAACCCCTTGGTATTTGCAGTGGGGCAATCACTCCTCTGCATGGAAAAATGTCAGGCGATTTCATCCAGTCCTCAGATTCTTGATACGATTAGGGCTTCACAGCACTTATTACAAACTTAAAATTGCCAGACACTATCCCTGTTTCCTATGACAGAACGGAGCAGACGAGAGCAAGGTCCCTGACCTTTGACCTTGGCCACAGATGAGCAGTTCTAGACTGTCTAGGCTCAGAGTAGATATTCAGAAATCTCTCTTTCCACCTCTGCATGTCCTGGCCCAATGCAGAATTCCCTCATCCTTCCAAATGGATGCTGTAATTGCTAGCTCAGAACGTGACCGGGCACTTACCTTATCTCAGCTTTATCATGGGGCATGCTCATGTTATAAGTCTAAATACCAGCTGGTTTATATTTTGGGACAAATGTTAGAAATCAAGTAATACTTGGGCTTTTAGTTGCATGGCTCACTTTACTTTCTGGTCCACGGCCATAAGAGAACTGTTTGTGTTTCATTTCAGAAATCCTTCCTCTTTGATAAACGACCTCTTAGTCCCGAGATTAATGCTTTCAAGCAGGAGGAATATTCCCAAAGTCTCCTGAAACAAATGGAAAGCAAACGGGAGAAGGAAATCAAGCAAAGGCAAAACAGAGAGTTGATGGACCGCTTGGAGCAAGTGCAGCTCACAGAGGAGTGAGTCCCTCCGTGTGCCTGGGAGGATGAACGCTTTGTGTGAAGCTAATTTCTATGTGGGACTGAATAAGCACTCAGAATGTCATTAGCACCTCGGTAACTGTACTGGCTAGTTTGGTGTGTCAACTTGACACAGGCTGGAGTTATCATAGGAAAAGGAGCTTCACTTGGGGAAGTGCCTCTATGAGATCTAGCTGTGGGGCATTTTCTCAATTAGTGATCAAGTGAAGGAGGGCCCCTTGTGGGTGGTGCCATCTCTGGGCTGATATTCTTGGGTTCTATAAGAGAGCAGGCTGAGCAAGCCAGGGGAAGCAAGCCAGTAAGGAACATCCCTCCATGGCCTCTGCATCAGCTCCTGCTTCCTGACCTGATTGAGTTCCAGTCCTGACTTCCTTTGGTGATGAACAGCTGTGTGGAAGTGTAAGCTGAATAAACCCTTTCCTCCCCAACTTGCTTCTTGGTCATGATGTTTGTGCAGGAATAGAAACCCTGACTAAGACAGTAGCCAATTGAATAAACCACCCCAAATAACAGCCAGTACCACAGTGTAACTGCATTAAACAGAGAAGGCCACCATTACTATAGTTAGAGCAACGACTGGCAATCTGAAAGGACTGTGACTACAGAACAGCATCTTGTACGGTTTGTGACTGCCAGCACTGGTAGACACAGGGAGGAAGGAATGCGTTTTGAACAGGTATCACTGCCAACTGTGAGATGCTCAAGGGACCCCATGGCAAAACTTGGGTCTTATAATAAGCTTGTAGCACGTTCCATAAAACCTGGGATACACACACACACACACACACACACACACACACACACACACAACACATATATGATACAGGTGGCCGGAGAAACAGGGATGGAAAAGCAGTGTGGAGTGATTTTTCTTTTGCTTATGGCAAGTTTCTTAGTCGGCTTCACTTTGATTCCACCCTGAACTTGGAGAATATTAGCCTCAATTCTGAATTTTCAGGAAGGAGACTCTGATTGCTTAGGTTGTGTTGTCTAATGCCGACTGAGGGTAGGGCCAGGGCCGTGACATTCGTATCTACCTTAGGGGACTCCTACTTTCGCTGCTGAAGCCAGGACAATAATTGTGTAGCATGAGCAGGGACTGCTACAATAAACAATAAGTTGGTTTCTCTGCACTAAAGGGAATACTGGTTTAAATTGTGTTTGTTCTATTAATTCCAATTTTATGGATCCTACAGGTCTTTGGCAAGTTTCATATGATGACTGTAAGTTCTAGTCAGGTAGATTACTTTTCTCAAAGAAGAATTATATATTCAATCTGATTATAGAAAATATAGTCATGCTCCTTCTTGTCTAGATTTTAAGAAAGGGTTTGTGAGTGTGTGTGGGGTCGGGAGGGTATCTACCATATCCCTCCCATCTGGGCGACATGACCCGTCATCCTCTTGTACATATCCTGCCTGCCCTTTGTGAAGCACAGTGTCTGAGAGCTTATGGACTTGAGTTACTTCTTACTTAGAATTAGAGCTCTCAGAATGTATGGCCCATGTACATATTCCTATTAATACTGAGCATGCTTTGATGATGCCAGCTTGTGTTGCCGTACTGTATTCAGACTGTAAAATCTCATCTTCTCTGCTTCTTTATCACCAGACTTGCTGCACAAAGAGCTCAGTATCTAAAGGAGAAGATGGAAGAAATGCAGCACTACAAGAGAGCTTTGGATGCACAGGTAGGGAGTTAGTGGTCATTATTTTAAGATTATCCACAACACCAACACTATTCTATTAGCAAGCATGTGATGCTGTAAACACATATGCGTGCCACATGTTTGGTCGGTTCGAAGGCCCTTGTTCATTCCCATAAACCTTGTAGAACTGTCCATTATGTGCTGCTCATTTCAGGTAAAGAACAAACCCTCCCAGCTGCCCATGTTTGAGCCCGACTCTGCTGAGCCCATCTTTGGTAAGAACGAGGGAGAAATGGAGGCCGAGAAGCGAAAGAGAGAGCAGAGCTGCATGAAGCATCAGATGGAGGCGGCCGCCAGCCACAAGAGGAGCACCATCTTGAACCAGCTTGTGGACCAGAGACGGGATCTGCAGATGCTGCAGAGGACGCAGAGAGAGTAAGGAGAGCTGGGGTCTGTCGCCTGTCCCTTCCCCTCCCCCTTCCCCTCCCCTCCCCTCCCCTCCCCTCCCCTCCCACTCCCCTCCCACTCCCTCCCCTCTCCTTTCCTTCTCCCCTCCCCAATCCCTTCATCTCTCCCAGTTTTCTTTCTTTGTAACAACAGCAGAGAACAAAAGTCGCTAACAAATCCAGGAGTTATGCTTTTCTATATTCATTACACATAGTACTCTTTTTATTCTTATAATTCATCCAATGAGAATAATACTAAGAAGAAATGCTCATCTCTTGATCTCCACCTTTTAAGTTCCTATTCCACATTTCCTCTTATATCACAGTGGGACAACAGCAGCCTCCCTCCCCTCCCCCTCCCTTTCTTCCTCCTCCTCCTCCTCCTCCTCCTCCCCCCTCCTCCTTCTTCCAGTTTTTGAGACAAGGTTTCTCTGTGTAATGTGACTGTCTTGGAACTTGCTTTGTAGACAGGCAGGCCTTGAACTCAGAGATCTACCTGCCTCAGCCTCCTTAGTGCTGGGACTAAATGTGTGTGTGCCAGCAAGCTCAGCAACAGCATAACATCTTAAAAGAATTGTAATATCATAATTACTCATCGGATGTACTACATGAACCAAAATAGGCTGCTGCCACATTCCAGTAGATGGGCCCTTCTTCAGTTCCCAGTACACGCTTCTCCGTCATGGAGTTCTAGGGTGGGCAAAGGCCTGGATCTCCAAGCCCAAGCGTCAGACACTCTGGTTCTTAGTGTCTAGTTGGTCACCTAACTGGTGAGACATTTCAAAGGTCCCACTGGCTTTCAGTCTCACAGCATCTTCTTGTTTCCTTCCTAGCTTTCCACCATCCATTTCCTAATTCCCACCTCTCCCCCCAGATTGTCATAGGAAACAACTGGTTTTTTCTTTGTAAATGTTCATTAACTCTTATATCTTTGATCAGCCAGAGTTATTGAGGTTCTCAGGAGTTCCAAAGAGGCTTTTGACTAAGGAATCCACTCCTTTTTAGAAGATAGTATACTTACAAAAGTCATATTATTAATTTTTTATAAAGATCAGAAATAGCCCATATAGGACAGGGGAGGTCTATCACCTTCTGTGCCAGCTTGGGTAGATGTGAGTTAAGTGGTGGATTGGGGATAACACAATGATAAGAATGGGTTTGACTGTTGGCAGGGAGAGTGTGGGGGTAGTCAAACTGAAGTTTCTTCCCTGTTAGAATCATAATCTACCTTATGTGTTTCCCTATTTTAATAAAAAACAAGGAGTCATGTCTAGCCCACACAAGGACAAAGGCCTTGCCTTGATATGTATGAGATTTCTAAAATCTTGACATATTTCGTATCCAGTCATAGGCGCTGTTGTCCTAAGCCAGGCAGGCACACCCTGCCTACACAGGCTGCTGGGACTCTTCTTTGAACTCTGGCTTCAGCTTCTCACTTGGGTGTCTAGACACTCCTTCACAAACGCATCCTGGCTTATTGGCATGTTTATGTCACTGCATTAACTGTGTGAAAGAGCAAGCTACATAGCTTTGAGGGCACTGGTTTTCTTTTTAGTTCTAGGGCTAATACACATATCTATGTCTTGATGGTCCAGAGTTAAATATTTCCTTCAAAAAGCTTAGTATAGTGCTTGTCTCAGTGTCAACAAGGGGAGCTACTGCTATGCAAAGTGTGTGTGTGTGTGTGTGTGTGTGTGTGTGTGTATGTTTGTTTGTATAGTATATGCTTGTGGGTGATGTGTGTATTTGGTATGGTGTATGTGTGTGTGGTGTGTAGTATGTGTGTATGCATGCATGTGCCAAGTACATGTGTGTGTTTGTGTGGTGTGTGTATGTGTATGGTGTGGTGTATGTTCATGTGTATGTGGTGTGCATATGTGTATGTGTTTGTATTGTGTGTGCAGAGGAATTTTCATCCAACAACACAGCTCCTCTGGTAAGGGATCATAGCCAAAGACTTTCTAGGTCTCTGTGATTTGGCTGGAATATAGACATGCCCTTAGTGCACACCTGTAACGCAAGCCATGAAAGCAAGGTTGGTTTATAGAGGGAAGCAGCCATGTGTGAAAGCGACGTCTAATTGAAGGGCAGACAAAGTGATGAATCCGAGAATGATTTGACAAAATGAGTGAGAGATAGGATATGCTCAGCTCTCATGAGAACAGCTGAGGAAGAGAGGTGACTTAAGAGAGGAGAGAGAGGAGAGGAGAGGAGAGGGAAGAGAGAGAGAGAGAGACAGAGAGAGAGAGAGAGAGAGAGAGAGAGAGAGAGAGAGAGAGAGAGCAGCTTTACCAGACAATTTTACAGAGGCAGGTTGCAAGTGAATACAGAAGGAGCCAAAAGATTAGAACATATTTCTCATATTTATGAGGCCAGGCAGGGCAACTCAGTTACAGGTGGAGGGAAAGAAGTCAGAGTCCAAGTCAGTCAGCTTGGACAGGAGTTTGGGCCAGAGCAGCTGAGTTGAACCAGCCAGCCAGAGTTCAGAAAGAACTAGAAAGGATCAACTTATTCAGCAGAAAGCCTCAGACAACAATTACATCTGACAAATAAAAACACATGCTGGTCTTTTGTAGAACTATAAATTGGTATGTAATTCTACATTATATCAGCTTAAGTGGGTAATCTTTTAAATATTTTTCTGTTATTTGTGTGAGTATGTATGTACATGTGTATGTATTTATGTATGTATGTATGTATGTATGTATGTATGTGTATGTATGTGTATGTTTGTGTGTGTATGCATACCACAGTGTACATGTGACTGTCAGAGGGCAATTTATAAGTGAGTTCTCTCCTCCCACTATGAAAATGAGCAGATAGAGCCTTTATCTGCTGAACCATTGTGCTGGATGGTTTTATGTCAACTTGACCCCCGCTAAAGTCATCTGAGAGGAAAGAACCTCAATTAAGAAAGTGCCTTCACAGGATCAGGCTGTAGGCAAGTCTGTAGGACATTTTTATAGTTAGTGATTGATGGGGGAGAGACCAGGCCATTGTGGATGGTGCCATCCCTGAGCTGGTGGTCATGTCATAGGTTCTATAAGAAAATAGGCTGAGTAATCCATGAGGAGAAAGCCAGTGAGCAGCACCCCTCCATGGTCTCTGCATCAGCTCCTGCCTCTGCATTCCTTCCATGTTTGAGTTTCTGTCCTGACTTCCTTCAGTGATGAACAGTGATATGGAAGTGTAAGCCAAACTAAACTCTTTCCTCCACAACTTGCTTTTTGGCCTTGTTTCATCACATTAATGAAAACCCAACTAAGGCATCCGTCCTGCTTGGCCCTTCAATAGGTGACTCCTTTGGGCTGACTCCCCAGGTGTCTATTGATTTTAGCCTATAAAAACAAGTGATCCTAAGTATTTTACCTCGAGTAGGCAGTGCTAAAATCTTTGTTAAATTAAGCAAAGAACTGGCTGCGGAAAAGGCTATAGCGGCTGCTATATCTGTGCAAGGTGGAGAAGTGGCGATGTGGTCACCGAGTAGATAGCCACAAAGTGCTACGTGGTAAAGACATTGCTCTGCTCTCTGGGGCAGTGGTAACTGCCATGCGAGTGCTGGGGGGCTTTCCCAAACCCTAACATCTGCCGTGTTCCTGTGAGTGCATGAAATTTACTCTGGTTTTGTTTGTTTGTTTGTTTATTTTTATTTATTTATTCATTTATCTTTACCTAAGCTTGCATTGTTTTCAACAGATTCTGTGATTTAGAAATCACCAGATTTGCTGTTTAGTGTCAACGGTTGTAACCTACCAACTCTAATAAGCTTTGCAGGCATTTTGATGGTAGGAGCAGACAACGACAGCTTAGAAGACTGTTAGATCGTAGCTGAGCCTGAGAGATTTCCCAATGATTTTTAAAAATATTCTTAAAAAATAACTGAGAGTTGTAATTGAACGAGAACATTCTGTATATGAACACATGTTGATGGGTTTTGGCTTAGGTCTGCTTTCACCCATGAACACAGCACTCGGTCTCTGTAACTGTACATGTGTATTTCCCATAAGGGTTCCTTTTGCCCCATTTGTAACTTTTTCCAACTCTGCTTCATCAAGAACTCATCCTAGGGGCTGGAGAGACAGATGGCTCAGAGGTTAAGAGCCCTGGCTGCTCTTCCAGAGGTCCTGAGTTTAATTCCCAGCAACCACATGGGGCCTCATAACCATCTGTAATGAGGTGTGGTGCCCTCTTCTGACTCTGGCTTGTAGACATACGTTCAAGCAGAATGCTGTATACATAATATAAAAAAATCTAAAAACAAAAAAAACCCCAAACAAACAAACAAACAAACAAAGGAACTCATTCTTAAGTAACCCCTGAGCTGCTTTCTGCCATTCTAGGCTATTTATTTATTTTCTTTTGCATTTCTTTGGGATTTGTATAAGTGGAATCATACATATATCAAGTATACATACTCAGCTGGCTTGTTTCTGTCAGTGGTGACTTTGAACGCCATCATGCTGTTGGGTGTAACTGTAGTCCTGGCTCCCCCACCCCCGGTCATTAAAACACATGGGAAGAAGTTTATGAGAAAAGTAGCTATCTGTCAAAGGTTGACATGCTGATTTGATTGGTGTCAAAGATCATCACGTTCTGTGATGAGAACAGTTTTATCATCTAATAATCTTCATGATAGCCACACAATAGCCATTAGCTTCGTTTGCTGGATGAAAGGTGGTTTTAGGAAAAAGTGACTCAGTTGAAGACAGTGCTTACTGATTTTTGTCAAAGGGCCCCGACACCTAGTGGTGGTTGTCCCTTTCACACAAAGCCTGCCAGAGCAGTCTGAGTCAGTGGTCGCATTTAATGAAGCTCCCAGAAGACTTTAAGGGGAACCAATGGTGAAAGTTTCATTTTGGCAAAAATAGATTCCTGTAAATAATTGAAGCAGACTTGAGATGATTTGCAACAGTCCTGACTGGGTGCGTGGAGAGCGGTAAGGGGCACGCACCATCACCAAGAGCCAGGCACTGAACTGCGCTCTCTGCTGGAGACACGTCCTTTGTCGAGCATGCCCGTCTTCGCCGTTCTTTGTCCCTCAGTGCTGGATAGTCTCTTCCCTTTCTCTCGACTACAAGCCACTTCTTTACCATTTCTATTTTCTGCACTTTCATGTATGGCTTTCTACTTTGGGTCACAAAATGACTGGAGCATCCTAGTGTGACAATTCCAGCACCCTAGCTTCTGTAATTCCAGCACTCTGGGAGCTGAGGCAGGAGGATCTAGAGTTTAAGGCTACTCTGAACTACACACAGAGGCCTTCTCTCAAAAGAGAAAAAATAAACCCCAATAGAACCAAATGCCTGTAGCTACTTGTAGGCTGACTACTGACGGCTAAGAGGCCGGGAAGAAGCATACAGAATAGAAAAATCCATTCTGGATGAGTCTTCGGATGAGTTAGAGGACATTAATGGCTTTGGAAGCTGACATTGTTAATTGGAATAGAAGTTAAATCCTGCTAATTTAAACCAGGACAGAAGATGAAAGAGCTTAGAACCGGCCCGTCGGCAGTTTCACTGTGCTTTTACAGCATCTGTCTTCTGCGTATTTCAAAGACTTACAAACAAGACCAGAATGCTTTCTGTCTAATTTAACATAAAAGAATTAGGGCTCCCAAGGTCAGCACAGGCCCTTCCCAGCATTAGGAATGGAGTCAGGCTGTCCTTGTCTCTCCAGGCACTTGGCAGACAGAGCTGCTGAGATGGACCGGGTGAACAGACTCAACCAGTGCTTGCAAGAGGACTGGGACAGGAGCCTGGCCATGAAGAAGCAGCGGGACGTGGAGGAGAAGGCCTTTGAGCGGTAAGACCTAATGGACACCAGGTGGCTTTTGCTTGCACGTCAACTCCATGTTTACTTTCCTCAAACTCAGGGGTTTTCGCCCAGCTCTGCACTGACTCTTCAATACAGTTCCTTATGTTGTGGTGACCCCCAATCATAAAATTATCTTGTTGCCACTTCATAACTGATTTTGCTACTCTTGTGAATGAATGAATGAATGAATGTGGTATGTAAGAGATTTAATATGTGACTGCCCAAAGGGATCTCCGCCCAGAGCATGAGAACTTATCTGAGTCTAACTCTAGGATGGCAGAGGGCTCAGCTGTGGACTCCAGTTGATTAGTGTGGCCCTCTACAAAATTTTGTGGGGAGAACAGATGTGCTTAGTAAGCAATGCTGCTACAATCGATTCAAAATGTTTTTTATTGGCAAAAGGATGGGCAGTACTGTGTTGTGTGTTAAGTTTTTACTGTCCACGCCCTGATCTTCACTTTGTGGAGGGCTTCAATTCGCTTTGGATAAACCTACTTTGAAGCAGGGTGAGTTTCTGCTCTGAACATTTCCGAGCCTTATGGAGTTTATTATTACTGTTTGCTTTGAGACACGGGGTATTGCTGTGTGGCCCTAGCTAGACTGGAATTTGCTATGTAGACTAGACTGGCCTCACACTCACAGAGATCCATCTGCCTCTGCCTCCTGAGTGCTGGGACGTAAGGTGTGTATCACCATGCCTGGCCTTTGTGGATAGGTTTTAAGAGCGGAGTCAAGGAAAGCCTGATGGAAAAAATGAGCCACGCACGTGGCGGGGTGGGGGTGGGGGAGCCACGCCCCTCTCCAGCTGTGTACTTACAGTTCGAATGATTAGCATTAACTTTGGAAAGGCTGCTAATGTCAGTCATAGTTTTTAATTTGTAAACTGTTAAAGTAAATAATTGCTGGACCAAGCTAGCCCAGGAATTTAGAGGTTAAAAACTAAAAAAATAAAAAGATGGGGAAATATATATATTTTGGAAATAATAGAAATTCTTTAGAAATTTATGGTAAGATTTTATAAAATGAAAAAAGATTTATTTTTTTGTTGTTTTTTTTGGATTTTTTTTTTTGAGACAGGGTTTCTCTGTATAGCCCTGGCTGTCCTGGAATTCACTCTGTAGACCAGGCTGGCCTCGAACTCTGAAATCCGCCTGCTTCTGCCTCCCAGAGTGCTGGGATTACAGGCGTGTGCTACCACCGCTGGCTGAAAAAAGATTTCTTAAGTGTTACAAATCCAACAAAATAGATCCAACCTATAATATCAGATTATCAGGACCAAACATAATAAAAATAGTTTAAGTGGCTACTTTTCAATTACTGTTTTAGATTTCATTTTTTACTTGTGTGTGTGTGTGTGTGTGTGTGTGTGTGTGTGTGTATACCTAAGGAGGCTATAGAGGATGTCAGATCCTCTGGAGTTGGAATTACAGGCAACTGTGAGCCACTTTTGATTCTAGGAACCAAACTCAGGTCTTCTGGAAAAGTATCAATCACTCTTAACTGCTGAGCCATCTCTCAGGCCCTGACTTAAATAAGAAAGGATATATTTATTTATTTAATGTATAGTATATATTACATAATACTATGTAATATATATTATTATTATATATTATGTAATATTTATATGTAATATATTGTATATATTATGTAAGATATTATAGAATATATTATACACAAAATAAATATGTTATACATCATATATATATATATATATATATATGCATCACTTGTGTTCCTGGTGCCCTGGGAGGTCAGAAGGCTGTAGGATCTCCTGGACTTGAAGTCACATATTGTTTTGAGGCACCATATGGTGCTGGGAATCAAACGCGGGTGCTCTAGGGGAGCAGCCAGTGCTCCTTACAACCAAGTCATCTCTCCAGCATCATCATCATTATTTTTAATCGTGGCTCTTCATCTGCCACTCATTTTTTAATGAGTTTCTTGGAAGGAACTTCTCATGTGATTCCTAGTGGTGGAGCTCATTTGTATCAAAGAAAGTGTAAGGGACAACATGATGATCACGTGCTCAGGAGACCCAAGGCTGTTTGGTCCAGAGAAGAGAGCGTGTGGGAGTTGGAGAGGTCAAGCCATGTATCTCTTCAATCTTGTGGGAAAGCAGTGAGAAGCAGGGAGTCAGCACAATTTTGTTTGGATTTGGAAAGAATCCTTGGCCAACACGATGGCTGTTACCATGTGGTAGGCGGGGACTCAGGCAGGCAGCAGCCAGGAGTACAGGAAATAACTGTGAGCTCGAGTTACCAAATGTGTGCCAGGGGCAGAGCACAGCAGAAGTGCTGATTCGCGGCCCAGGCCCGGCTGTGGTAGGCGGGGACTCAGGCAGGCAGCAGCCAGGAGGAAGGAAGTGTTGTTGTACAAAGGAAATCAAGCAAGACCAAAAGCAAGATGGATGTTTGTACAGTCAGCGTGTGCCCGCTCTGTCCCGTTTCTGGTCCTCCCTACTTTGCTTGGGGATGCATGTACCTTTGCGTTGTCTGTGGAGGCCAGGGGTCAACCTTAAATGGGACCATTCATCTTGCTTTTTTGGGACAAAGTTTCTTTTCCGTCTGAAGCTCTTAATTAAGCAGGGCTGGCTGGGACATGGGTTCTGAGGGTCAAACTCAGGTCTTCATTCTTGTATGGCAAATATTTTTTTAACTTATTTTTTTAAGATTTATTTTATATATGAGTACGCTGTTGCTGTCTTCAGACACCCCAGAAGAGGGCATCAGATCCTGTAACAGATGGCTGCAAGCCACCATGTGGTTGCTGGGAATTGAACTCAGGACCTCTGGAAGAGCAGTCGGAGCTCTTAACCGCTGAGCCATTTCTCCAGCCCGCAAATAATTTTTGATAGTCTTCCTCTAACCCCTCATCATCGGGATCCAACTTCTTGCTGGCAGCTGGGGTAGGGATTGGGATAATGACCAGCCTTGTGGTTTTTACAGAATTCTGACCTTGCAGAAATGTTGGTGGGTCATGAGAGCCACATGGGACTGACTTGCCAAACCAAGACTTTGAAAGTGGAAAACCAGCCACTGCCGGCCTGGCCTTCATTTTCACTTCCTGGTTGTCTGTTTTCCTTTATCTCTACGCTCTCTCCTGTGTTTAACTCTTCAGAAGCTCCGGCCACCTAGGATTTGTCTTTACAAGTCTATTCCTTAGTTTTTTGCAGGTGCTGGGTATTACCTGTTCACCAGCAGATTAATGGTGTCATCCCTTTCTCAAGCCAGGTTCCCAGGGAGTGAGAGGAAGCATTGACAAATATGGCAAAACACCCGTGCTTTGGGGCCATCTCAGGTCATCAGCTAAGACAGCTTTGGAACTTATGCGTTCATTGTTAGGGCTTAAGGAAGGGTCAAATTGTCGGGATGGTACTAGCACACAGCCTTGATTTAGTGGAAAGAAGGAGACAGTAGATGTCAGGATATGGGGTAAGCAGCAGGTGGTGGGGTGAAGCTTCTGGTGGACTTTGCTCCGAAAGCAAAGATCATCTTTTCTCTGCCTCGCGGGACTTGGGGGACACCTGGTGACATCAGCTTTTGCTTTCCTCTCCCCAGAGCTTCGGACAAGCTGTTTCTCTTGGACCAGTGTGAGAAGTATCGGCGCTGCAGGCAGTGCCAGAGGCGCACCTCCAACTCGGGCGAGAGCATGGTGTGGCCCCTGAATAAGTTCCTGCAGGGCTCACGCTTGCTCGTGTAGAACGCTACGTTTGAACCCGTTTCCCGAGGAACATTTATTTGGCGTAGTTGAATATTTAGCGTGTGTATATTTGTACCTCAGAGGAAAAAAGAGTACTTTCTAACCCTTTCTTGAATTCATGTTGACTAATTATTTCCTGCGTGTCCCGCCTCCCTCTCTCCCCTGCGTATTCCCTGAACTTCGCTCTGGCAGCAGTAAAGGTGTTGGAATAAATCTTAGCCTCGACCCCATTGCTATTGGGGCTGCGAATGGGACCCACATTCTTGCTGGATGCTGAGGGGGTGCTGACCCAGCTTTCTTTTAGAAACTTCGTTTTCCCATCTATAATGAATACATTATAATAAATATTTTCTAAATGCTGGCTGTGCATGGTGATTTATAATGGCACACTTTATCTCCTCCCCAACTTTTTTTTTTTTTTTTTTGGTTTTTCGAGACAGGGTTTCTCTGTGTAGTCCTGGCTGTCCTGGAATGAGTTCTCTGTAACTCAGAAATCCGCCTGCCTCTGCCTCCCAAGTGCTGGGATTACAGGCATGCGCCACCACGCCCGGCCTCTCCCCAACTTTTAAGATGAGTTTTTATGTGTTCTTTGAGAGTTTTATGCATTTATACAATGTATTTTGATCAGGTCCATCTGTCACTACCATTCTCTAATTCAGTCAGTACATCCTACCTAACATCCTTCTCAACCTTATGTCTTCTTTTGTTTTTGTTAATAATTATTTAACAGCCCCTTGAGTCCAATTAATGCTGTCCATATGTGCTTGGATGTGGGGCTGGCTATCCATCGGGGCATGGGCACATCCCCAAGGGAGAATGACTCTCCCTCCCTCAGTGACCATCAACCGCCAATGGCTTCCTACTCCAGGGTGGCGTCTCAGGAACTCCTCCCTTATCCCTTAGAAGATCCACTAGGATTTTGACTCATTGATCTGATGTAGGTCGTGTGCAGCTAACCACAGCTTCTGAGAGTTGATGTGTGCAGTAGCTATGTCCCGAGGTCAGCATTTCACAGGTCTCCTCTGACCTCTTCAGCAGCGCTGCCTGGGTCTTGAGTAGAGGGAGCTTGATACAGACCCTCCCCCACATCTGAGCACTCACAGCGGCTCCGTCCGCTTACTCTCTGCATTATCCACCACCCACCGGAAAAAAGCCAACCCAAACCAACCAAACAAACAAACAAACAAAAAAAAACCAAACAACAACAAACCCCAAACCAAACAAACAAAAACCAAGCAACAACAACAACAAAACCCCAACAAACTTCTCTGCCCCTAGCTTCTGAAAGCACACATCTATATGGGCACAAACATAAATAGCATAACCATTTAGTCAAATAATAGAAAATTCCCCCCAGTAGGGCCGACAGGGCCTTGGTTATGCGTTTGACCACCAGGCATGAATTTCCTCCAGATTGGAATCCAATCAAAACAGCAGTTGATTACCCCTAGTGACAGCTTTTCTACTATTGCACCAGTGGGCCCATCTTTCCAGGGTGGCAGGTATTTTAGCATACAGAGTCCTTTGCTTATGACATGTTACATGTTCTTCCCCAGCACATGTAACAGAAGCACAGCGCCTTCTGGGACTATGGAGGCTAGGCATCAGGGTAAGTTCCTTGGTGAATCAAGGCTGTTTTCTAAAGTTAATTTTTTCTTTCTTTCTTTCTTTCTTTCTTTCTTTCTTTCTTTCTTTCTTTCTTTCTTTTTCCTTTTTTTGGTTTTTCGAGACAGGGTTTCTCTGTACAGCCCTGGGATTAAAGGCATGTGCCCCCACCACCTGGCTAAGTTAATTTTTTCTAAGTCCTTCATCCAAACAGTGCTGAAATTAGATATTTATTTATTTATTTATTTATTTATTTATTTATACTTTTTTGGAAAGCTTGAGTGTGTTTATCACCTGAGAGGCTCAGAGCAATGTTGTTCGAGTGTTTTAGTTAATGACACACAGGGACTTTGTCAATGTCCCCTGGGGATCTCCCGTGATGCGTTCTGTATGTTCAATCATTTCTACATTCTGGTCTATTGTGTTTGGTAGGGAGAGTCTGGCGGGCTCGGCAGGGGCCACCTGCTCTCATTGTTTTCCTTGTGTCTAGCCTTAGGCTGCATGGACTGCTGAAGAGAACGTACATTCCTGTCAAAAGGCTGATCGAAGGCATGCTTAGATCAAGAGCTTTCTCCATTTATTATTATTTATCTCCATTTACACAATACATCTCCTCTCTCTGCCTTTTGATTTTATCATTATTTTTTAAATTCATTTTTATTTCATGTGCGTTTGTGTTTTGCCTGCGTGAATGTCTGTGTGAGCCTGTCAGACCCCACCCCCACCACCCCCCGGGGGGGGGGCTGGAACCTGTGTGAGCTGCCATGTGGGTGCCGGGAATTGAACACTGGCAGAGCAGCCAGCGTCCCTATGCTCTGAGCCATGTCCTCCAGCCTCTCTCTGCTTTTTGAAATGTTAGGTTCATGCATTTGCAAGGCAAGCACTCTGCGGACTGAGCTGCCTCCACGGTCTTCTGCCCCACCTTGTGTTAAGTATATAGTCACATTGTAAACATGTGCATTACCATAATGTACAGTGAAAACCACACCAAAAAATGTTAACATTTTTGTTTTAAAATTGTGTGGTTAAAAAGAACAAAACAAAAGAGGTCTGGAGAGATGGCTCAGTGGTTAGGAGCTCTGACTGCTCTTCTGAAGGTCCTGAGTTCAAATCCCAACAACCACATGGTGGCCCACAACCATCTGACACCCTCTTCTGGTGCATCTGAGGACAGCTACAGTGTATTTATAATAATAAATAAATCTTTAAAAACAACAACAAAACCAAAAGAAATAAATAGTTTGGCAATATTTACATCAATACACACGTTTTACTAATTCTTCTGTTCTTCATTCCTGAGTGTTCAGTGCTTCTGCTAAAATGCCCTCCAGCATTTCTTCAGTGCAGCTGTGGTGGCCACAGAGCCTGCTAGTTTTACTTCATCTGAGAATATATTTTGCTTTTATTCTTGAAGGAACATTCTGTTGGATGTGTGGATGTGGGTGGATAGATAGTTTTTTCTTTTAGTATTTTAAACAACTTAGTCTGTGGTATCTGATTCTATGGGTTCCAACGAGAAGTCCAGTGATTTTTAGCTGTAACCCTTGTGTGTACATAATGCTTTATCTGTCTTCAAGATTTTCTTTTTTCTTTTTGGTTTTCAGTAGTTTGGGTATGATAGATTTTTCAGAGCGGTCTTGCTTTATTCGATTTGCGTGTGCCCGTGTGTGGATAGGTGCCCGTGAGTTCAGGTGGTCTCAGATGCTTAAGGAGGGCACCCCCTCCCCTGGGGCTGGAGTCACGGGAGGCTTTGAACTGCCTGACACTGGTGCTGAGCTCCGGCCCTCTGCAGAACCAGCATATGCTCTACCCACTGGGCACCTCTCTAGCCTAGGGTCATTTTACATTTTAGATCGCCCTCATACCTGCATATAATGTACCTTAATCATATTCAATCCTAATTTCTCTTCTCACCGCCCCTCTAGAACTTTACCTTCATGCCCCCTGCCCCCTTTAAAACAACCGCCTGAGTCCAGTTGAGCATGGGGGTTACCACTAGATCATAGCAAACCTACCAGAGCCCATAGCTCTAAAGAAAGATGACTTCCCCTCCCCGAGAAGCCATCAATTGCCAATAGTTCCTCAGTGGTAGAGCTTTATAAGCTCGTCTCCCTTCCGTGAGGGGATGCTGATTGGTTTGGCCGTGTATCGGAAGGCTCGTGCAGGTAACCATTGCTGCGCTCCTGCGAGTTCCTGAGGGCCGTGGTCCCACCATGTCCTGACGTCAGCATTCCGCAGCACTTGTCCCTACTCGCCATCTCCTACGTTATTTCTGTTCCCTCCGTAACTGATCTCCACACATTTGTGGTATGGTGATGCACACAAATAATGCGGGAGAATGAATGTCGCGGGCCGAAGTCGGGCTCGGGTCCATAGAGTGCGTGCTCAAAGCCCTGCTTGCTTTCCATTCCCAATCCCGCGTAAAACGGAAGAACACGCACACTTGTAAAGTGGAGACAGTAGGATGAGGGCTTCGCAGCTATCCTTGGCTACTTTGTGAGTTCAAGGTCAGGATGGGGCTATATAAGACCCTGAGGTCTCGGTCGGTCTCTGTCTCTGTCTCTCTCTGTCTCTGTCTTTGTCTCTCTGTGTTGCGTTGGAAAAAAAAATCCAAATGTCGTTTCATAGAGTTAAAACATGAAGCCGATAAAACTGCTCAGAACCTCCTGCCTCCTATCCCGACACAGCCCGAGTTTCTGCAGCCTCAAGCAGGCTTTGCCCAGCCTCCCTGGCTTCATTTTCCTCCGCCCCAGCCCTTCCCTCTTCTGCAGTGATGGCATCAGAGGGAGGGACTCACAAGCACTCTGCCGTTGCTTCCGGATCCCTGATTGATGAGGAGGTGCTCAGGTTGCGTGGGCTCTGAAAAAATCAGGGCTTGTGCCTGGCTGGGTGCGGATTGGCTCCCTCTGCTGCTCTCCCAGCTTCAAAGCCAGCGGAGACGGTGTATTCAGTGTTGCAGTCTTACCTGCAGCCCCTGGGGGCCCACACTGCTGTCGCTGCCTGTCACCCAGCATCAGGTTGGCTGTGGACTTAGGGCGCAGCTCTTCGTGAGTCAGTTGATTCCTTTCCGTGGTGCCTATAGTCATGGAGTTTCTGTAAGGGCCTGGAGATAGCTGCCGGGCACAGCATGACCTTTTTTGAGTGGACTGTAGGGAGCCATCCGTGCTCTCTAGTCAAACGCTCTTAAAGCAGAGTCAAGTTGGGTCATCGGAACACGGGTTCCAAGTGGCCCGGGCAAGCATCCACGCCTTGCTTCCGTATTCACACATTGATGCTTGTTGGAAGGGTCTTTCCCTGTCAGACCCAATTTCATCTTCAAAGCTCTGGAAATTTCAGGTGCCTGGAATTAGACTTTGGTTTCTTGAAACCATTTCTGTATTAATTTTAAAAAAAACTTAAAAAAAAATAACCGTATAAAACGTTATTTTTAACTAGATTTACACAACTTTGAAGAACCACCCACTCGATGTGGAGTTCACTTACAGGAGTATGAGATTTCTTACCACACATAACCCAACCTGTGCAACTCAGAACAGATTTAGCGGGACTTAAGTACTGAATTACCAGGATAGTACACACATGAGTGTGTGAAGCAACTTAAGACACGGTTCTAGTTGAGAAAGAAGGCATCCAGGCTCTAGGCTGGCCTTCTGATGATTGGTTCACCACCGTCCAAGCAGATCGTGGACGACTTAAGTCTTGTAAACAGGAAATTTCAGGAGAAGCCTGGTTGTTGTGTTGCTGTTCCTTGTGCTGCAGGTCTTGGGAGAGCTCCAGTGCTTGCTGCCTTCGCATTAGCTAAAAGTGCAGTAGACAATGAAGAGGAGGCAAGGCTCACAGGACAAGAGTGGCGCAGAGCTGCGACAGCAAGCCACTGCTGTGCTTGGGGAAACAGTGTTCTAAAATGC
Source organism: Apodemus agrarius (assembly GCA_964023405.1). NCBI lineage: Eukaryota > Metazoa > Chordata > Mammalia > Rodentia > Muridae > Apodemus > Apodemus agrarius. The sequence goes on along the minus strand of OZ030005.1, from coordinate 81,751,258 downwards.
GGCTGCTTTTAGGACTCTTTTTAGGACTCCAATGGAAAAAAGCATTCCATCCAAGATGGCTGCTTGATGCTGTTCCCTTGGGAGTGGAGCCTGAGATATGATCAGGTTTATTGCACATTTTAGTCAATAATATAGGCTTAATGAATGAATCTAATAATGCTTCCATAGGAATCTTAAAGCTACAAGCTTGATAGAGTGTAACCTCTGTTGTGGTTATTATTATCACATACAAGATATGTAAGAAATTTAGTGAGACTGGCTGCCAAGACATGACACAGTACTTGTCTGGTTTTAGTTATACAGAGTTAAAATCCCCCCTCAAAGATAAACAGTATTCCAAACCTTATGGGGTTTATCCCTTAAGTCATTTCAAGCATTGCAAGTATATAGTTACTTACCTGCTCTCTGGTGTTCACCCTCTTGAAGTTTGTGTGACAGTGGGATTTTAAGTTTCACAGTGATCAAGTGCATTTCCATAAATCTCATTTTACGCTGTTTTGAAACTTCCATTTTGAAAAGCCAGCTTTGGTAGAAGCTCACACAGATCCATTCCGTACAAAAGCAGCATGTGTTTAATGTCTTCTGATAAAAATGCCTTGCCACAAATGCTTATGTTTGGCGTATGAATGAAAGGGAGGGGTTGAGGATAGAACAGGAGACCATGAAATAAAGTTTGTGCCTGCTGGGATATTTTTAATTTAGTAAGCATTTGAGTGTGTGTGGGTGTTACACGTGCCTCAGGCTGCAGGTGCTTTCCTCACTTGCTCTCTTCTTTAATGTTTTGACACAGGGTCTGTCTTAGTCAGGGTTTCTATTCCTGCACAAACATCATGACCAAGAAGCAAGTTGGGGAGGAAAGGGTTTATTCAGCTTACACTTCCACACTGCTGTTCATCACCAAAGGAGGTCAGGACTGGAACTCAAGCAGGTCAGGAAGCAGGAGCTGATGCAGAGGCCATGGAGGGATGTTTCTTACTGGCTTGCTTCCCCTGGTTTGCTCAGCCTGCTCTCTTACAGAACCCAAGAATACCAGCCCAGAGATGGTACCACCCACAATGGCCCTCCCCACTGATCACTAGTTGAGAACATGCCTTACAGCTGGATCTCATGGAGGCACTTCCTCAAGGGAATTTTTTGTCTTTTTAGCTAAAACAGTGTTTACTTTTCCAGTTTCTAAAACTCCTATTTTTTTTTTTTTGCCAAACATTAGAAACTACTTACTATCACTTAGCTTTAAAGTCTTTAAAGTTTTAAAGTGATATTTTCCTATGTTTTCTCAACTAAAACAAGAGTTTCTGCTAACTAATATTTTGTTTTTCAAGTTATGTGATTAAAATTAGGGTTCTTGATAATTATTTTTATTGTGAAACTGATGAAATGGTTCTATGTTTTAATATTAAGACAACAAATTTTCACTTTGGGAAAGAATGGTTTGAGTTCTGTGGGAGAAATAACTGGAGAATGTTTGCTAGCTCCAGGTTCTATATACATGAATAAATAATGAATTGTAAGAGAGACTTCCAAGATATGATATAATATCTAAGATATGGCATGACAAAATAAATGCATTATCAAGTAAATCACAAAGGCTTACAGTTTTGAGTTCACCATAAGGTATAACAAGTTCTAAACTTCATACACCTAATAACACTGGGCCAAAAGATATAATGTAAAAATGGTAAGAGATACAAGGAATATTGAAATTTCCCATAACTCTGCTTATCTTTCAGAAATAGGTTGAGTCGACAAAAAATTCTGTAATACATAGAATTGGTTAAAATAAATAGCCCCTCAGGCAAAAGGTATCCCATGCAACCACGCTGGTGCACACACCGGTTTGTAAGAGGATGAGAACAATTTTCTTAAATTTGATCATAACATTTGACAAAAAATCCACCAACAAATTCTTTGACTATAATTCAGTGATATTAAGAATACATCTGGAATTTTGAAAATCTATGTCTAGAAACTTTTTTTTTTTTTTGAGACTGGGTTTCTCTGTATAGCTCTGGCTGTCCTGGAACTTACTCTGTAGACCAGGCTGCTCTCGAACTCAGAAATCCATCTGCCTCTGCCTCCCAAGTGCTGGGATTACAGGCGTGCGCCACCGCCTGGTTAGAAACTTTTAATTCTCTGCATAGGATATAGTAGATGATGGCGCCCTGAGGCACTATCTGCACTAATTAAAAAAAAAAATAGAAAGACATTTCAAAAGCCATATGTGAGAACTCTGAGAAGAATATTGACTACCAGTATCGGATTCTGTGGAGGGAGCCTTCAGATATAAGCCGCCATTTTCTTCTCTGGGTGCATTTGCTGATTCTGGACATGGAATAAAAATAATTATGTTGGGTCCAGGCAGATTGCTTCTCCTGAGGAAATGAGAAATCTGACAAGGCCCTTGGCAGCCATGTGGGGCTGATGCAATAGATCAGAAAATTGGAAGCCTTAGCCAGTTTCTTCCGTCTTTTTTGAGTTATATTCCCAGGGACACAGGCATTACATATGAGATTGTAATCAGAGATTTACTGGGGAGTCTTCACAAGAACTGACTGCTTTATTCTCTTCTAGAAATGTACAGTTTTACTTTCTGCATTTAGATCTATGCTTTGGGGGTATTGATGGCTGAGAACTAGCACCAAAGAAGCTGATATTAGAAGAATAAGACCCAAACAAAGGGCGATTGATTCATGAATCTGCTAAGTTCTCTCCATGGGTCTTAATAGTTTACCCTGCTTGAACTGAGAGAGTCAAATAGGACCTACTGTTACATGCAGCAGGAATCCTGGCCGAGGAGACAGCAGGGCTAGGTGTTACACATGACTTATACAGTGAAATGAGATGGACCACAGCAGGGGCTCCAAGCTGTTCTTTACTGTTTGTCTTGGAGAGTGAGCACTCCTAAACATGGGGGAGGCAGAAGCTTTCACTAAACTGGCCTCAGAAACACCAAGGACAGACTGACGTCACCTCTACAAGCAATCTGCTTTGACTTGCTCAATTATGTCAGCGTGAAGGATGGGAAGGAGAGTCTGTTCCGGAACCTGGAACATTAAATCAAGTCTGTCTTGGACATTAAATCAGCACCTTCCCCATGGTGTTTACTCCCATTGCTTTTCTGTTTTCTCACTCTTTGGCATGCTGACTCTTCCCACCCCTATTTCTCTAGTTTTCCTTTTAGTAATGACAAAAAAAGAAGGTACAGTACTCAACAACCCAGAGGGCAGTGAGCCTTCTTGATGAGCCTCTAGCTACTCAGCGCCCACACCCTACTGAGTCTCGAAGGTAACATATTCGTCTGAAGGGGATTAACTCCCTAATGGATGGACCTCATTTTCTAGCAAGTGGCTTTGCTTGCATTTCTTGAGCGCGTATGACTTAACCCAGCCTCTACTCTTGGGGCCAAGTACAAAGCCAGCTCTTCTTCTGGGTCTTTATAGGAAGTGCCCATTCTTCTTCTGTATGAACTTCTGACTTCTATATGAACGCTTTTTTTTTCATGGACACCTTTTCTCTTATGGAAAAGGACTCGTGTCCAAGCTAGACCTTGAGCTTTACAAAGGTGGGATTCTAGGCAGAAATTTCTACAAGGCTTGGCCAGTAGTTAGCAATTAATAGTAAAAGAAAATATTCAGAAAGGAAATCAGAAAAGGATTCTAGGAAGGCAAGCCCCCAGGGCCCTCAGGAACAAAGCTGTCATGGCTGTATGCCTTAGCATCTCCCCAAACCCAAAGGAAAACAAATGACAAACATAACCACGGAGACAAGACTGGCCATTTTGGAACCCGTTTATATTGTATTTCTTCATCCAGCCCAGACAGTCTCTGGAGTCTGTGTCAGACCTTCTGAACGCTCATGGCTTCCTTTGGCCAGCTGTAGGTGTCTAGTGAGAAGGAGTCATAGTCTGGAGTGTAGATTAGAGATTTTATAAAAGCCTCCTTGTCCTTGGGCTCTGGATAGTAGGAGGCCAGGTTGTGTTTGTACGCATAGTCGAGGACCTAGGAAAAATATATTTGGTGAGGAACTAGATCTATGGGTAAATCTGTCTTAAAGGCCCCTTACTTGGTAGGCAGGGGCAAGGGAGTATCTCCTGAAGGACCAGACAGGCTTCTCTTCAGTTGTCACCTAAGGCAGGCACAGCGGGAAGGGGGAGGATACAGTCTTTCTAGATACTACCTGCTTATTTTCCCTAGAGGCTTAGTCCCCGCTCCCAGAGCTCTGGAGATGAAGGATTCATACCCCATGCCTGGGCCAGGCTAAAGGAGGCTGAGCCTCTCTCTTTCCCCGTGGGTTCCCATTCCCTGTGGGTTTCCAGCCACAGCAGACTTCATAGGGGCTTCAGTTTACTGGTTGGCAAGCAGAGTAATTATGACCCTTTCCTAGGACGATGTGAATATAAGCCTTTCCCACGCAGGCCGACAGGTTAACTGGATGATTGTCTTGTGAACAAATAGCCCCAATGAAGGAAGCGGGGTGGCTGAGCTGGACTGGGCTAGGTTGTTGGACTTTACAGCTGCTGTCTAAGGGTGTCTGCCATGGGCCACTAACTCACGGGACTGTGTATTGCTGAGAGTGCAGTTTCTGAAATGATTTGTCATTCTTACAGAAAAGCCATCTATACCAATGGGAATGATATGCATCCGTTATCCAGCTTGGATGATTGTTATTTGAAATTGGTCTTTATTGTATTATGCTGTACTGGAAAACCTATCACCTTTGCATAATCTCTTAGTCTGGAATGTTCTGTGAACCTGACTGCCTCATCACCTCTTAAAGAGACAAAGAGGGAAAAAAATAAACATCTACTTTGCCTAGCAGGAACATTTAATCTCCAGAGCTCTGGGGGAGAGGAACTTCTGACCTCTTCAGAAAAAGAACTGAAGTTGAAAGAAGTAAAGCTATTTGGGCCACAGTTACTCCTCTGCTGATTGCCAGAGTGAGGACTCCAAAGCCCGAGTCCTTGCCATGACGCTGTGCAAGCTGACCTTTCTCATAAATGAGTGATTATGATTCAGGAAGAAGAAATTCCACCCACATTCTGGTTCACAAGCCCATGGCCTCTGGTGACCCGTTCCAGATGTTTTGGTGGAAAAGTGGGCGCCTTCCTAGAGTTGGCCTGAACGGGGATTTTGGGACTCAGGCTGCTGAGCAGGCAAGAGTTTGTCGCCCAGTCTTTGGGGCGCATGCATGGAGGCTCAGGGAGCTCAGAATGTTTCCCCAGCCGCCATCCCCTAAGCCCCCTGACGTCAGAGGAATAGGCGGAGCCTTACTACCCATACTAGAGGGGAACAAGTAGGATGCCCTTACTTTGACTGCAATTCTCAGAGACACATCTCGGATGGTGCTGAGTGGTGGGTACAGTCTCCCCTGGGACAGGTGCTGCTCAGAGACTTCTTGGGCAATTTGCTAGAGAGAGAAATGGAGAGGGAGAGGGGGAGGGAGAGAGGGAGAGGGAGAGGGAGAAGGAGGGGGGAGGAGGGAGGGGAGGGAGGGGGGAGGAACGGGGGAGGAGGAGGGAGAGGAGGAGGGGGAGAGGGAGAAGGAGGGGGGAGGAGGGAGGGGGAGGGAGGGGGGAGGAACGGGGGAGGAGGAGGGAGAGGAGGAGGGGGAGAGGGAGGGGAAGGGGAGAGGGAGGGGGGAGAGGGAGGGGGAGGGGGAGAGGGAGAGGGAGGGGGAGAGGGAGGGGGAGGGGGAGAGGGAGAGGGAGAGAGATCGATTGAACAAATTTATCCCATTGTCCCATAGCTTGCCCAGGTACTGCATCCTGTGCCACACATATGTCCCCAAGGAAGCTTAGCGCTTAGACGTAAACAAAGACTCCTACTTGTATAGTAAATATGGCTTAAGTTTAAAGCAGCACGGGGCTCCTTGAATTCTAAAAGAAAATCACTAAGATCAAGAAGAATATAGTTGTGACTGGCAAACAAAGGTTTTTGTGCTCTGCTTGGCCACAGCCTGTTACGCAGCAGTCTCTGGGCCCCGCACTTCTTGGAGTCTCCACCCACAGGCTTGCTATTATTCCAGGTGGCCATCAAAACAAAATGGTTTCTCTGTTCATGGTTCTGTGAGTTTGCCTTTCCAGCCTTGTTTCTGGTCTAATGTCAAGGTTGCAGGGGTGGAGAGTGGGTAGGGGAGACCAGGGAGGATGTATCCAGGGATCGCCAGGCTTAAAGACCTGGTGCCGATCCACCAGCCCTATTAGAAGCACCCCAGGGAGAAAAGACAGTGGTACCTCTGCCGTCAGGAGGAAGATCTCATCTGGGATGTGCCGGATCCCACCAGCGATGACGCCCAGTGCTACCCCAGGAAACACGTAGGCGTTGTTTCCCTGGCCAGGAGTGAATGTCCTGCCATCTTCCAGAGTCACGCTCTTGAAAGGACTTCCGCTGGCAAAGATTCCTCGGCCCTGGAGGCAGGAAGAAAGTAGAGCTGGAGCGGGGAGACAGGTTTGGAGTAGTCATGGCAGCCTAGTCTCATCTCTTAAATACGGGGCCCATCTTCATTTTCCCCTAAGTGTCCAGAACTGTAGTGAGAACTTGGTAAGTGTTCTAAGAACAATTTGTTTTTTTGTCCAGAAAGCTAAGCCCCACCTCCCTTTAAGTGACTGATAGTGGAGGTGATGGTGCCTCTTGTCCCCAACATTTGGAAGGGCCAAGTCAGGACTGTTGCCTAGAGAATATCCAAAGCCCTGTTGTCTGGGGAAACCTTGAGAAGTGCGATATCATGGGAAGAGCTTTGGTTTTGGAGTTAGAGCTAAGTTTCAGAGAGAGCTCTGTTCTTTATTAGCTTGATGAGTCACCTTTCTTTTAAAAAAAAATAACAAAAAATATTGGTTATTTTATTTACATTTCAAATGTTATTCCCATTCCTGATTTCTCCTCTGGAAACCCCCTAACCCACCACCTCCCCCCTGCTTCTATGAGGGTGCTTCCCCACCCACTCCCACCTTACCGCCCCAGCATTCCCCACTCTGGGGTATCAAGCTTTCAGGACCAAGGGCCTCCCCTCCCAGCGATCCTAGACAAGGCCATCCTCTGCTACACATGCAGCTGGAGCCTCGGGTCCCTCCGTGTGTACTCTTCATCTTTCTACACCTCAGCGTGCTCACTATGATGGGGCACTCTTTGACACCCATAGAGGGTTTCTGGTAGTAACGGTTACTACTTTCTCTCAGCTGGTGGGAGGAAGGACTCCCCGCTGACCTCGGTGACCCGGTAGCACTTCTCAGCTGTGCACTCAGCCTTGCTGGTGGGGTTGCTCAGGGCAAAGATGATAGGGCGCTCGTGGAAGGAAGCCATGTCCCTCAGAATCTGCTCCGTGAAGGCTCCTGCGATGGCAGCAACTCCTACAGGGAAAGGGGGGGTAGTAGGGAATGCCCACTGGGTATCAAGATCCCACTTGTCTTCTTGTGACAGTGGTGATGGAACAAGGTACCCCATGACAGACTTGGGAATCTTGGGGATAAAATCTGCTGTAGGGCTGAGGGAGCAGAAGGGGGCAAGAATTCCACAGAGGCCACTGGTTTGTTTTAGGTCTCTGATCTTTAAGGCACACCTAGGAGGCACTCCTGAATGTTGCTGAGGGCAGAGTGTTCCTCTAGTACAGAGACAGGTGCCAGGGTCCCGGTCTCTGGATGGAAGGAGAGCTCAACTTCACGCTAGAGAGTAACGCTGTTCTTTCCTACCATAGCATATCATTCTGGGTTGACCAGTTGCAGCTCTGGTCCTCCATTTCTATAGTTTGTATACAGAAGTCGCTCAATAAACGTTTAGGGCATTGACCCAGACACAGAAGAGGGGAAACAGCTGTGCTTCTATAGGTGGTTCCACTGAGCCTCAGACTCCATCTACAAGCCAGGAGGGTTAGATGGGCTCGGTAGTAGGGCCCCCTCTTCTTCCTCCTACCTATAATTGCTGTGGGCTTCACCAGCCTTACTACCTCCTCCAGGGCGTTGACTTCGGGGTGGTCTTGGGCAAACATCTCCTTCTCATGGTTCAGGTGGCTTCTACCCTGAAGAAAGGAAAGAAGTTGGAGTAGGTAGAGTGCTGAAGGCCTATTGAACAGCTCCTTGATGCAGGGCGATTCTGACAGTGTTTTGGATTGAGCCTCATGATTTTGTCTGAGCCTGAAGAATAGTGAGGCTCCCTTGATCAGATTTCCCACGAGAACCTAAGGAAATGCATACATGTGTTTCTTAATTGCACAGTTGTTTCTGGCTGCATATGTTTATGCTCCATGTGGATGCAGTGTCTATGAAGGCTGTAAGAGAGCACCAGGCCCGATCTAACTGAACTTACAAACAGTTGTTAGCCACCATGTGTGTGCGCTGGGAATCACATCAAATCAAGTCTGGGTCCCCTAAAAGAGCGAACAAGTGTTCTTAATGTCTGAGTCATCTCCCCAGCTACACAGAAGAAGAATTGATAAATCATCTTTTATTTTTCATTTTAGCTCTTGTGGGCCATGGATTCCTAGGTGAGGACAGAAAGACTTCTAGGACATTTCTTAGCCTCGTTGAATCCCTTGACCACAAGAGGTGCAGTCCACAGGGTCACAGAAGGACAGGGCTTGAGACTTCCATTGCAGAGAGCTAACGTGAATGGATTTAATAGGATCCCTTAGTCTTCCCATGAGTCTCAGTAAGCTGAGTCTAGGATAGGCTGGTCATGGCATCTCTTCAAGAAGCCTGGTAGTGACAGACTAGGCCAAGTTCTGGTAAATGAGTTCAATCATGTCTGACTTCCTCAGCTGGCCTCCTGAGTGCCAGAGTGATGACGTCAAGCCTACAGCTGCTTGATTAGAATTCAGATCAATAGGGTGAGCAACATGATGGGAACATGAGCGAGTGAGTGGGAAGAGTCTCCAGTGTCTGGTAACCTGCTCAGAGACCATTCTCGGGATGATGGGGGCGGGGATGGGAAGACATATCTCCAGATGAGTAAGAAGTCTCCAGTGTCTGGTAACCTGCTCAGAGACCATTCTCGGGATGATGGGGGCGGGGATGGGAAGATATATCTCCAGATGAGTAAGAAGTCTCCAGTGTCTGGTAACCTGCTTAGAGACAATTCTCTGGGATGATGGGGGCATGGGAAGATATATCTCTAGGCCAAAGATGCTTTACAGTGGTTGCGCTGTGCAAAGTTGAGGAAGAGAGAGAGAGAGAGAGCATATGTCTTTTGGAGGTCTGTGATTCACTATGACTGGGACTAACTCAAGGCAACACTTGGTAGGAGAAAAGGCCGAAAGGGGTATTCAGGTACCCATACATGAGGGCACACACACACACACACACACACACACACGAGCACACACGCATATGCACATATACAGATGCACACATGTACACAAGTACACGCATACACATACACACACAGGCAAATGCACCTGCACAGCAAATGCAGGCACATACACATAAGAACACACTCAGTACCTTTGGACAGTATCAATTAAAGCTTTTACTTTGGAATTTTCTTTTTGCTTGACATTCTGTCTAAACACTCTGCCCCTTTGGGAACTCTCTCTCTCTCCTCTTCCTCCTCCTTTTCTTCCTCCTCCTCCTCCTCCTCCTCCTCCTTTCTTCCTTTTTTTCTTCGAGACAGGTTTTCTCTGTGTAGCTCTGGCTGTCCTGGAACTTTCTCTGTAGACCAGGATGGCCTCAAACTCAGAGAGACACTGGTGCTGGGATTAGAGGCATGTACAGCCATACCCAACTGGAGAACTCTTTCAGTTTAGTTCTTGGCAGCTCTGGGTGTCAAGAGGTTTTTCAGATTAAAGAATACCTTGACAATCAGACCCTTGGAGTCCACCATCCAGATCTTCCTTATGGCCTCTGTCTTGGGTATGCCTTCCTTTTCCAGGGCCATGACAAGGAGGTGGGCGATGCCCATGGCTGCCTGGGGGTGGGGTGGGGAGCATAAGGACAATGTTTAGACTCAGAGCACACTGTTGTTCAGCACATACCAGGTGTTTCACAAAAATGAGCCTTTCTTTTTCCCCCCAGCCTCACAACTCCAAGATGGCCCAGTTAAATTCTTACTTTGGAGACTCAAACATTGAGACTCAAAATGCTGCAATGCTCAGCATGCACTGGTGTTGCTTCCTCTTGTCAGAATCCCAGCCTGCCTCTCCCTGGGAAGACTGCCCCACCCATTCTTACTCTTCTTGGCACAATTGGTCATAGAGTCCTTCCAATGGCACTTACCTCACCCGCACCCTGGAAAACAAACACATGATTGGACAGCCTGTTCTTGGTGATTCTCAGAGCAGCCAGGATCCCTGCCACAGCGACAGAGGCTGTGCCTGCAACAGAGAACTGCATCAACCTGTGGCCTCTGGCCCTCTTTCCCCAAGAAAAGGCTCTTGGCAGGGCTCCCAACATCTAGGACCTGTCAGAGAAGAAGCAACTTCTCTTCTCTTCTCTTCTCTTCTCTTCTCTTCTCTTCTCTTCTCTTCTCCTTTCTCTCACTTTCAATTTCTTTCTTTCTTTCTTTCTTTCTTTCTTTCTTTCTTCCTTCCTTCCTTCCTTCCTTCCTTCCTTCCTTTCTTTCTTCCTTTCTTTCTTTGGGACAGGGTTTCCCTATGTAGCTTTGGCCTTCCTGGAACTCACTCTGTAGACTAGACTGGCCTTGAACTCACAAAGATCCACCTGCCTCTGCCTCCCAAGTGCTGGGATTAAAGGCATGAGCCACCACCGCCCGGCTAAAGCAACTTTTCTTAACTCTTAAAGAAGTCATATCTACAGGCACAGGATTCAGGGCAAGTCAATTCTGGCTCTTACCTTGTACTGTAAATAACTGTTTAAAAAGTAGTCCCCCTAGAATTGTTACTTGTCTGTGGAACAGACAATTAGCTATTCAGGAGCTTTTACTGTGATTAATAACAAATGAAGTAAAGGAGAGATGCAATTAACAGATGCCAAAAATGAAATGTGATCCCCATATGTGAGGGTCCACATGAAATTCTGAGTGAATGTGTGTAGCTTTGACATGGGCACAGCCATGTCAAGGACCTCAGATCCTTAGGTCCACGGGAAATGACAAAGCCTTTCCCCTGGTCTGTGAGCAAATGTGGACAGTGTGCAGAAAACATCTACTGTGGCTTCCTCCTCCCTGATATTTACAGCCTGAGACTTTCAGCCATAGCAACTTCCTACAGAGACTAGCCAACCCCTTCTGTGCTGTACATAGCGGGCAGTCGTGCTCACTGTGTAGTCCCGGCGACTTCCATCATAGTGAGCACAGCGCACCAGATCCCAGCTTCTCTATGAGTGTCTGTTATTCCTTCACAGTCTGTCATTTCTTCATCCCTGTTGGCATCCGAGGCAGGTTTCCATGACCAAGTCATGTAGGACATGGCGCCCATAGAACCCATGTAAGGGATGAAGACATTTGAAAACATTTGAGACATGATGGAGCCATGGGCCACCAGTTGTCTGTAGGTCATGAGCTGTCTGTCCATCTTACCCACCACATCATAAGACTGTATGGTAACAGAATACAACGTATGATCTGATTTAGCAAGCAAAACCTCCTGTCCTTTTTTTTCCTCTCACAGGCAGAACACATGGGCCCCTCACAATTCTACTAGATAACTCACTTACAGAATTCTGCTTCCTGTGGCTTCAAACTTGTGCCCTGCCTGATTAGAGGCCTTAACTTCCAGGAGAGAAAAAGCATCCGTTAGGAATCACAGTAAGTCTGTTCAGTTGGGGTTTGAGATCACCACCTGGGGACTGAGATCTCTCTGTGAGTGAAGAGGGCTCTCACCTCCCTGGCTGTGGGGATTGATCTCGATAACCAAGAGGAGGGTCACCAGAAAGGACACAGCTGTTGCTAAGATACCATCTGGGGGGATCTTGATATTTCCATGGAAATATCAATGAGCATGACAACTAAAGACAGGCAGAGCCATTGAAGAGCCATGCCACCTTACTGGGTGAGGAACCCTGACAGATGACGTCCTGCCCGAGGACAAGAGAACACGCAATGACTGAGGAAGAGATTTATGAGCACCGGTGACATTATGACCGGCCAGAGAAACCAGCAAGCAGCCATGCGCCACTCTTTCTTGGTTATGTGACAACAGAAAAGGGAAGGGGTTGGCTGATTCTTTCTCCCTTCTTTCACCCCGATCACTTGATAAAGTTTTGGAAGGTAATTCTGTACTTTAATTATGAAGTAACAGAGTTTTCAACAGTGGCTAGCTCTGAAGGACACGTTAATTCTTCCTAGAGACTCTTGCGGTAACTAATAAGTGTCAAGACTTGACCCTTCTCATTCGTGGGGTGGGGTGGGGAGTGAGTGGGACAATTTTCATTTTTTGCAGAGTTCTGCTTTGGTAGAGTTGCTTTTGTCATCTGGGAACACAAAGGTATGGACTTACGAGCTTGTAAATGAGAGCGAGCGTGGCTGCACCAGTTAACACGGTATTCTCAGAACCACCCAACTGGCTCTATGCAGGGCTCTGCCAGCAAAGGGCGCTAGAGAGCAACTGGGAGGCGCCAGGAGAGAAATGGCTGTTTCCAGAGTTGCCTCTTCATTCAGAATCCCAGGTAAAATGGAGGACACTTAATAACACTTGAGTTTCAGATAAAAACTAATTTGGTATGGGTTTATCCTATGAACCTTTAGTATACCTTTAAGAAGTATTATTTATTTTGACATTGGCATTTAAAAGATAGTTGTGCTTTTGCTAAGTCAGACAACCCCACAGACTTGATCCTTCACTTCCGCAGCGGCAGTTGAACCCCTGGCAACCATCCAGCCATGTTAAAGCGCTAACCTCCCAGCATGCCCATCGGCACCAGCCAGCCGCCTCCTCTTCTCTTTTATTCCTCAGCCTGGGGGTGGGGGTGGGGGTGGGGTGGGGGTGGGGAGCAGAGTCTTATTGTTTTTTGTTTTTTCTTCTTCCGGTTTTTCAACTCTCCAATACACAGCACTCTTTATGTTGAGTTCTCTAGTACAGTTCGTGACTGATACTGAGGACTCACAATAAAACTGTAACATGGTGTTAAGCCTTCAGGATGCGGTCAAAGGAAAAGGAAATTAAAGTGGGACTGTTTATGGTCTGTGCCATTTTAACTGGATAGAAAGCAAGAATGAGGTTCTCTGTGGCTCGCGACGGACAGAGCAACGGAAAGTGGGAAGCGCCAGGATTATCTTCAATTTGGAGAGTGACCTTTTTTTTTTTCTTTTAGAAAATAGGTTCCCCATATAAATCCAGGGCATAAAAATGTTTTTAACCTTTGACCTTATCCTTCTATTTTTGGAAATCAATGGATGGGAATCTGAAATATGGGCACTAGAACATTTGGAACAGTTTTATTTGTAATACACAGTGACTGGAAATAATCTAAACATCTAACACATGAGTGATAATTGAGTAAATTAACTAGGACAGACACTCAGGAGAATATTTTCAAAGATGAGAAGTGACCACCATTGGGGGCGGGAGAGATGGGTCAGCAGTTAAGAGTTCTAGCTGCTCTCCCAGAGGTCCTGAGTTCAATTCCCAGCAACCACCTGGTGACTCACAACCATCTGTATAATGAGATCCAATTCCCGTTTCTGCTGCATGTGAAGACAGAGTGCTCATATACATTAAATACATAAATTAAAAAAATGATCACCACGGGTCTGCGGAGTCCACTCGGTCTGTAAGGTGCTTTCTGCTCATGCACGAGGACCTGGGTTTGGGTCCTTGGCACTCACATGTAGGCTGCACATGGTAGTAGAGGCTCACGTTGAGCAACTCTAGCTGAAATGGTGCATACCATGTTACACACGATACTGTATCTCAAAGAATAAAGGTGGACCGTGAAAGAGGAGTGGACTCAGTGTCAACCTCTGGCCCACACACTGGCGTGTATGGGAGCACGCACCTCATGCAAAAAGATTTATTAAAAGTTTTGTGAAGATTGCATAGGGACACTGGAAATGCATGAAAAAGCAACTAAAACACACATCTCTAAAGCCGCTGGAATTTATGTGTGCTCATTCACATGCTGACACCGGCGGGGGTGGCGGAGGCGGGGGTGGCTGCTCCCACAGAGGCACCACCAGTTCTTTGTCATCTGGAATCGAGTTTTGGGCTCTGTAGAACACTGTCTGCTTTCAGGGAGGCCGTTTGCAGAGCACGTGCCAGCAGATGGCGCCAAAGATATTTCATGGCAGATGTTTCCTGGGCTAGACAGTCTTGGGCTTGGTTTTCTGTTTTTGCTCATCAGATAATCTTTTGAGGTTAGAATCTGAGAGTTGAATAACTAAACTTATTGGCAGAACATCGTGCGGCAGGAGGTTGGCGATTCTGACTTCCTATACTTATATAGAGGAGGATTCCAACCCAGAAGAGAAAGTGGATTGGTCTAGTCCGTGGTCTAGAAGAAAAGCTGGACCGTAACCTTTCCTGGGGAGCTTGAGGCAGCAGGAAGAAAGGAATAATGGTTGTGTGGGAGAGGACTGTGGGGTGGGGTGGGGGTGGGGGTGGGGGTGGGGTGGGGGTGGGTGGGTGACGCGCCGGCGGATGGATGAGAACTTTGGCAGGGGACATCAGTGTTCAGCAATGACTGAATGCGGTCAGCTGGGGAATCGCATCGAAGAGAGGCATGCGACCCAAAGACAGCTGCCATTTACTAATTACCCCTTTGTTGTTTCTGTGTGCTGTGGTGTATGTTGTGTGTGTTTGTGTATTATGGGAAAACGTGTGCTATGTGTGGTACGTGCACGGAAGGCCAGTGGAGGGGGTTACATGTCTTCCGCTATTGCTCTGTACCTCACTGCCGGACAGGAACTTTCCAGTGCACTGTTTCACTTAGACTCAGCCTCCCAGGACCGACCTGGCTCTGCCCCTCCCCTGTCGTCGGGGTTAAAGTCAAGAGCAGCCACGCCTGGCTTTTTACATGGGTGCTGGGGATTCGAACTCAGGTCTTCAAATCTGCGCAGCAAATTAGCCTCTTCCTAAGAGCCATCGATAAGTCTTTCGGTGAACTTGGCTGTGTGCTACTTTCTTATCAGCCCCCGCTTGTTTAATCTTTATTAGAAATGCTACGGAGTAGGCATTTTGCTGTTCCCGCTATTGAGGTTTTGAGTTTTTCACTCTCTGTTAGGAAAGTGAGGCCAAGGGGAGTAGAAGCCGCCCTGAGAGGCTGAGTGGAGTGGCCACCCAGGGATGCCACTTGGACGCATAAAGAAGCGCGGAACAGTTCCCCAGAAGCTGCGAGCCTCCTCGGCGGGTCTCCAGACGCTCCGCCTCACCCCATAGCCTTTGCCACCCCCGCAGCGCCTGTGGCGATCCTAGGCAAAGCCTCCTCCTGCACTGCAGCTCGTTCTCACCGACCCACGAGATTGAGATTTGTTCTCCAATTCTCTCCTCTGCTCTTCGTCCTCCGTGCCTCCCTCTCTGCCGAGTTCATCCCATCAGTGCGTAAACACACTGTAAAACGTCTAATTTTTTTTTTTTTTTTTTTTTTTTTTTTTTAAAGAGCCTCGTTCTTGTAGACCCGACCCTGGTCCACACTGCCTTTTATAGTCAAGCTCTTGCAGGGGCCGAATGTGACCACGGCCTCCATTTATTTTCATCTCCGTCTCTGTGGAATCCAGGGCACAGGAGTGGCTGGCTCACCTCTTGTCGGGGTCACGGAGCAGCTCCACCTCGTCGGCTTCGCTGGGCGGCTCTCGGCTGCCTGGGCTTTAACCTCCCAGCAGTACTTGGCCCTGCTGCCCACCACGCCTTGGGAGAACTCCTTTTGAATTTTGCTCCTGGGATATACACCCACAAGCCATCTCTTCAGCTGCTTCTTCATGGCCACCTTTCTGGGTCCTGCTCTTAAGGTCTCACTCTGGGGGTGGGGGTGCAAGCTCTCTTAATTCCAGGCCAGAACCCGAGAGAGGAAGCTCTCAGGGATTAGTTCTTAGATCCCAAATTATAAAGCAGGAGCTTGGCAAATCGAGTTATTGTCTCCACCATTAACTTCCATTGTTGGGTGGGGCAGGGGTGGCTTAGTTCTTGGACTGTGTGCCTGGAATTTTAAAATTGGAGAGGAGGACAATTGCTTAGATTTTTGGAGGTAACCACCCCGAGAAGTCTGAGAGTCTGGGGCTGTGGGAGAGCATGGCTCGTGCCCGCAAGTGATGCGAACTGGTCGTTCCCATTCGTGATGAAAGATAAACAAACTTTCTTGTTCAGTGGGAATGTTCCATAATTACACTTCCTGCAAACAGAGTACTTGAGGCAGTACGTTTAGGAAATGACACAAAAGAACGAGCTGAAAATATTCCCTTTAAAAGTCACATCTGACCTAGTCGAAGCAGTCGATCTGCTAAACAGCTTTCAGGAGGAATTGGTGACGGCGACATTCACTGCTAGCTGGAGGGGCAGGAAGAGGTAGGCTGGGCCAAGGTCTGACTGAGGGGTCTGTGGAGCCCTGGGTCTCGAGGACTAAGTGGCTTCCATGAAGCCAAGCAGGCCTTTGTCATGACCCACGGCCACACCCTTCCCGCAGCGGCCTCCCACTGCCTCCCTGTATTCATTTGCACGCACTGGGGGGCTGGAGCGAGGCCCTCAGAGGCACCGAATGCAGAAAGAGCCACAGAATAGGCTCCTTCTCCAGAAGCTGCCAGCACCCCTTCAGAAGAGTCAGGCCCCTCTTTCCTGACACCCTGCGAGGTTTCTGAGACCACTTCAGCAGTGCCCTGCGTCACAAGGGAACGTTCTAGAGTCCCGGCGTGCTCCAGAGCACAGCACATGAAAACCTTGAACGGTAGCCCCACGTGGAGTCACGCCATCGAAGTGGAGCTTGAGAAAAACGTGGCAGTCATCAGAAGCTTCTGAATGCACAGCAATAAAACAATAATCAAAGCCAGCGGAGACAGTGCAGTTTGGAGCAGATTGCAGCCTCAAACCTGAGCTTGGGCAGCCCAGGCGGCTTTGGTTGATGTCGCATGCTAGAGCGGCACATACAGTGCAAAGTTAGCATGTTGTATGCTCAGAACCAAGGCTGCACAGAAACCCCACAATGCACGACAGGCTGGCACTGCCAGATCACCCCAGACAAGTGTAGGAAGGCGTGGCGCCATGTCTCCGCCCCATCAGGCTCCGTAGCACTGTGCTTACACTCTCTCCTCATTTTCGCCAGTGCTCCATCTTGGGTCTCGATACCCCTCTCTCTCTCTTCTCCATACATGTGCACTCAAAATATTAGCACTGGGACCATGAACTAGAACTGCTGAATTTCCTGTATACCTCACCCCACCCCACCCCACCCCACCCCAGTTAGTAATTCTGAAGATAGCAGTGAGCTGGCATAGATTTCAACTCACTGTAGTAAGTGCTGGCTTAAGAAGAGCATACAGGCTGCTCTGACGCTTGCTGATCACTAGCCATGGCTGCTAAATCGTTTCAGAGGAAGGAAGGGTAAAGGATGCTCTGAGGCCATGCACCACAATCCCAGAGCAGAAGAGTGAGGATTCAGGGGAAGATCCATCTCAATCGGTGTCTGTTAAACACTCCGGCTCTAAATACTTAAGGCACAATTAGCAAGTCAAATGATTCCCAAGAAGAAGAAAGGAGAGGACCCTGGGCCTGAAAAGATTGGATCCAGTTTTGTAGACCCAGAACAGAGAAATCGTGGGGGGGGGGGGCGGATGATTGGGGAATAGTTGGGGGGGGGAGAGGACTTATGGGACGTATGGTGGGGGGGAACTGGGAAAGGGGAAAGCCTTTGGAATGTAAACATAGAATATAGAAAATAAAAATTAAAAAACAAAAACAAAAACAAAACCACTCCGGCTCATCCACTGGTACTTGAAAGTACGAAAGTGTGCCAGGCCTAGAGGCATGCAGTTCTGTGACTCCAAGCAGCAGAAAGACAGTGAAGGCAGAAACAGCACCTCAAGTTCAAGGTTAGTCTGAGTTACACAGTGACACTCTATCTGGAGAGCAAACCAGAAAAAACCAACGAAACATAAATTGTGAAGGGGTGACCTAGGATGCACGTATCCTTTCAAGTTCTCAGTCTGAAGATTTAGAAGGACTAGAGGGTAAGGCTGGCTGTGTGCTGTGTTCTGGAGTCGCTGAGGCAGTTTCACGCTGGGGTTAGCTTGCAGTGGAGGACAGCGCCCAAGGTCACTCGGTCAGCAGCCTTCTGTGCCTGACCTCCTTCGTGCAAGCTATCCTTCCCAAGGTCAAAATTAGTCTGTCTGCAGCATGACCATCCCCGCCGCCCTTCCCCTCTCCTGTCTCTCTCTTCTCCCCCCCAGAGCAGGGATGTCCCCAGCTGAAACAACAAAAGTCACCTGAGCCTCGGCCTATTCCAGAATTCCTGAAGGGGCTGCCAGCGATGAGTCAGAACATCGGCAGCCCTGTTCACCAAGAACCAGCCGGCCTAGCCTGGCCGGAGGATTCCTGTGAGCCGGAGGTGGGGTGAGGACAGAGGAGACAAACAGAAGGAAGTCTTTTTGTGCTGTGGGCTCCATGGGGTCTGTGAATCAGACAATACAAACAAGGTGCTTGACATTCACGCACAGTAGAGACCGTTGGAAGCTCAGCCTGGGGGCTCCTGAGGACCTTCGTTCCATCTTTTCCTGTTGCACTGACCTAAGAGGCAGGGCTTCTGCCGAAAGCAGGCAGGATGGTGCTAGCTTCATTTCCACGGGGCTACTTTGTTCCAGTCCTGTCAGTATGTGGGTCACAGGCAGATTTTGATATTATTCCCATGTCTTGCTGGGATGGACTATGTCTGTGTAAGCTTGTGGTTGTGTGGACAGAGGCAGAAAAGGATATTGAGATTCGGTATAGACTTCAGATCCTCAACTAACCCCGCTAGGAGCTATCTCGGACAGGGATAGAATGCACAGACACTCTCCATCAGTTGGGAGGGTAGCTGTGGCAGGGCAGGGCCGAGTTAGGGATTTTCTGCAGCTGAGGCTCCGTCTGCATCAACGACAGCGGCATGTCTTCCCTTGAAGGAAGATATGGGTGGATCTCCATGACAACCTCCTCCCATTTTGATTAGTTATTTGGGAACAGCTACATTCTGGACTGCGATCACCCTAGGCTGTGATGATCTGAGAGAGTTCCTGTGGTTCTTCTGTCTGCCAGCTCTTCTCAGGAGTTCTAAATTCTTGACTTCAGTCTTCATTTCTGAGGAAAAATTAGGAAATTTCTATCTCATTTGTGTGTGTGTGTGTGTGTGTGTGTGTGTACCAGAACAATGAATTTAAATAAATTGATTTAATTAAAAAATTGTTCATTCATATGCAATTATGCATATGTGTACACGTGTTGAAAGTCTTAGTATGAGCACATGTGTGGTGAATTTGCATGATGGTTAGAAAAGAGAGCCTGCAAGGCAGGGACGAGCATGGACTTTCTCCAGGGACAGGTGGGATGGTGAGCGTGTCGTCTGTGTGTGCAGATAGCACGTACCACTCTTACTACAAGGTGCCGATCATTGTGTTGAGAACTGGGGATCAAAAACAAGTAAGTAAGCCGTGGTTCCTGCCTCCAACAGCTGATGTTTAGTGAGAGGCAGAGAATGCAACAGACACACCTGGTGTAGGAAGCCACGTTCGCCATTACAAGATGGCGCCCATTTCCTGTGATGAATCAGCGATGTGCTGTTGTTACTCCACTCCGCACCCTACTACACATGCGTGGGTAGAGGTTTGGCGGGGCGCAGCTCAGTCCTGGAGCATGCTAATGAGGCATCGTGGCGTGCACCAATCAGGTAGAAGCACGTCTTGCCTAGGCCTATTTAAGCAGCACCGTTTCTTCCTTCTGGGTCTTTCGCCTCTGCAATCAACCCTGCAATAAACGTCTGTGGAAGGATCCTGATTGTCTCGTGTCATTCTTGCTGGCGAGATAGACGCGACCGACAACCTGGAGCTCACTGGTTTGGATATGATGCATGTTTAAAAAGCTCACGTGTTGAATACTGTTGGCCCTTGGTAGATCCAGTCATTGAGAGGTGACTGGACCATGAGAGTTTTAATTCATCAATGAGCTCATGGATGGACTCAGGATTTGAGGGTGATGCTAGAAATGGTGAGAATGAGGACGCGGGACCTGCTTGGAGAAAATGGTTGCCAGGGGCATGCATTTCAGGGATGTATCTGGTCCTGAGACCCCTTTGCCCTTTTCTCATTACTTTCTGTTGTCGTTGGGCAGCTAGCTCTGCCCCACCTCCTGCTATGATGCTCAGACTCACCAGAGACCTAGGAACAATGCATCATGTATGGGAACCTCTCAAACGGCAAGCACCAAAAATCTTGCCTTCCTTAAGCCGTGTTCTCCATTATTTGTCATAGCCATGGAGAACCAGTCGCTGTGAGGTGAATGTGATAACCACCACACTACAGGAACTGGCATAGAATGGACCAATGTAAGAACAGACGGAGAAGAGCACCTGCATAGGTACCCAAATCAGACCACTCCCGGGCAGGCTGCCTACTGAGATGAGTCTCGAAGGATAAAGGAATTTCTCAGGCCAAGGGGATGGGAGATAGCTGGACATGGTGGCACTCAGCTGTACCTCCAGCACTTGGGAAGTAGAAGCAAGAGGAATAGGCATTTGACAGCCGGTTTGGCTATAAGAAGCTGTTTTTAAAAAATCAACCAACCAACCTGGAGGGAAGAGTAGAAGACAGGAAAGAGGTCCTTGCTTCCCAGCCCATGTGTTTCAGCAAACGGGTGTAAAGTTTCTCACAAAGGGATGGATGGCTTGCACAGTGAGTCATCTTGGAGGAACACTGTGGCATGAGCCTCTGGGAGATAGAGGGAGATTCCTGTGTGTGTTTATGAGGATGCACACACATGCGTCTGTCTGTCTGCCTGCCTGCCTGCGCATCTGGAGTCTGTGCCCCTGGTGTGCTGCCCGGATGGACTTGTTTTCCACTTGGCAGCCCAGGGGGCTCAGAAGATAGCTGTCCCATTGCTGACTCACGTGTGGGTAGCACGATGACTAGTCAGCAGGTGCTTCCTCCCGCCAAGGCCACAGGCGCGGGTTGCCTTTGAGTTGATTGACAGGCAGTGAGAGAATGCTCTTCTGCCTCCAGCTGCTTGGCTTGGACCGGATTGCTGCAGCTGCAGAGGACCTGGCTTGTTGGGATGAGGTTGGCATTGCCCACCGATGCCTGTTGCAGGTGCAGGCCTGGGGGTGGGGTGGGGGCTGGAGAGACAGTCCGAGAAGCTGAGCTTTCTCTTCAGGGTCTCCACGTCTCTGGGCATCCACTGAAATCCTTCCTATGCTTGAACTCAATTCTCTAATAGTTTGCTACAACTGTGTTATATCACCCCTTGAAAACTCACAATGAATTCCCCCAACATCATTTATCATATTTCTGCTACCTTATAACATGGACCACAAAGAAAAGAGGCACTTGGCTTTGTGATTTTAGACCTGGAGCAGTATGTTACGTAAGCGGTGATGAATGTGGAATTTAGAGTCCAGATGCCTGGGATAAACTTTCAATTGGACACTTCCTGGTTCAGTAAGTCATTTATTCTCTTTGTGCTTCTGTTTCTTCATTTATAAGACACAGATACTAATATCTCACAGGATTAAATTGTGTACAGTTCTCCGCACAGTGCCTAGTACGTCACAAACATTCAGCATTAGACTTAAAGTGAGTTTATATTCTCTATAGTCTATCCCTAACTATAGTTACCATGAAGAGTCGCCATCATTTTGGGTGTGAGCATTCATCTGTAGAACGTAGTCAACTTTCACTCAAGACCAAGCCCATCCCACACCAGCTTATTCTTTTCATCTGCCCTGGACCTCTGCTATAACAGACTTGGTTCACCAAACTCCATTTGCTAAGTAGCAAGATATGTGGACCCATCAAGGTTTCTCTTGGGCCTAACAGAACTCTGGGAACGATGCCAGCACCTCTCACTGAGAGCTCCGGGGTCAGATCAGAGCACTGCAGAGCAGCCTCTGTCCTACTCCAGCTTCAGATATGGGCTCCTCCAAAGCAGCATGCAACTTCTCTCAATGTTTTAAAGCTCTAGGCCAGGTGACCAAGGGACATGGAGTAAAATAATGGTTTACATTGACCTTTGAAATCCTCTGTGTCTCTGGTTACCAGTGTCTCTCAGCAGCACACATTAGCCATGCTTAGGGAAGGACTCAACACATCACGGCTGACAGGGATGTTTTGATCTGATAAGTCAAAATGTAATATTTTCTATGTATAAGCTCTCTCTCTCTCTCTCTCTCTCTCTCTCTCTCTCTCTCTCTCTCTCTGTCTCTCTGTCTCTGTTTCTCTGTCTCTGTCTCTCTGTCTCTGTTTCTCTGTCTCTGTCTCTGTCTCTCTCTCTGTCTCTCTGTCTCTCTGTCTCTCTGTCTCTCTGTCTCTCTCTCTCTCTCTCTCTCTCTGTGTGTGTGTGTGTGTGTGTGTGTGTGTGTGTGTGTGTGGTATAAGCACATGGTTCCAGTGTGCTTACAAACAGAGGAAGACACTGGATCTCTGTACCTCATTTCATTGAGATGTGGCCTCTCTTTGGAGGCCAGAAAACCCCAGCGATCCTCCTGTATCAGCCTCACTGGGGTCAAAGGCATATGCAGTTGCAAAGGTTTGTGTAGAATCCAATGCAAGTCTTCATGATTAGGAAGTAAGTGCTTTTTATCCACTGAGGTTCCACCCCTGGTTCTTGAAATCTTTATAGTGTGTTTCTGATGCACTTATTTACATCTTAGAACAGATAGTAAAATTATAGCTGGAAAAGTGATTTTATAAGTTCAGGTAGCTAATAATTGACAATAGTGTATAGCACTTCTTACAGATGTTAAACCCTACAGTTCTCCCATCCCTCTGAAGTAGTAATGATTTCCATTTGGTGCGTGAGCACACCAAAGCTTAGCAAACTTTGAGATATGTTGAAGGTCACAGAGCTAAGAATCAGCCAAGAAGAAATTGACTCCAAGTCTAATATTGTTTCTTTAACAGTATCTGGCATGGCACCAGCTACGAGATGACATTTCCCTCCTGCTTTTGGCATTTGGGTGAGCCTTGTGAAAAAGCATTATTACCCAGTGACGTTGTTAGGTGAAAACGTACCTTGGATGTCATCATTGAACATACAGTACTTGTTGCGGTATTTGTTGAGTAGACGGAAGGCATTGGCATTGGCAAAGTCTTCAAACTGGATGAGGCAATTTATTCCGAACCTGTAGAGCAGGGAAAGAATGTATGATTATTACCTCCTGGGGTGGATCCTGCCTGAACTGGATACAGGGCAAGCTCAGGACGAGAGGCAAGGACAGCCTGTGTACTTCCTCTTATTTTTGTCCCCTGGCTCGATCAGCAACTCCTAAGGAGACCTTTGTCTATTCCCTTAGGTATGTAGATGAGAGAGAGTAGGGACCAAGGGCTTCATAGGCAACCAAGTTGGCCTCAGTGTATCTAATGTGTTCAGATGGGAGGAGTAACAGCAAGGTCTAGATGAATCCTGCCTTCTCTGAAGCCTGTGGTCACCCAAGATCCAAGCAGAAAGCTCTCACTCAGTGCAACAGGGAGCAGAATCACCCTGGGTCTGGGAGTTTCTGAAGCCTTTTGTTACCATCTCCAGACACGGAGGATTGGAGTCATTCCCCTCCATACAGTCACATGTGTTTCTCCAACAAGACATAAACAAAGCTGGGAAAGGTTACCCCATGAAGCCACTGTTATCTTGGTAAAGATGTTCCCCAAACTCCATGAACAGAAGTTAGTAAACTCATTGAAAACATGGCTCACCACATCCATCTCACAGAAGAGTCTACTCAGGACTGTGGGACGAGGCTCAGGAATCTGCATTTTCAGCGAGCGCACAGAGGGTTGTGACTCTAAAAGCTAGACAGCTAAGAACCACAGCCTTGGTAGACGAAGGCCAAGTCCAGTAAACTGTTCGACACGACTTATTGGAAATCTATGCCTATTAGATTTTATGGTCTTGAAAAAATAATCTTGGGTTTATTAGTGTTTCATTTTCCTGTTTAATATTTGTTCCTTCTGGGCAGCTGAGAGAGAAGTTTCTAGCTCATTTGTAGGAAGACCCCTCAGTGAGAGCTTCACATACAGGTTTAATCTCTTGCTGCCCTTTGATTCTAGTGTTTGGTAGCTCTATCTCCTAGTCCCTCTTTGAGCAGTCATGGCACGAATAATTTAGTTCATTAATACATGAATAAACATGTCTTGCTCCCTGTCCTGTCTTGGCTAAAATTTAGCTGTCCCCTAGGGCCACTACTTTCCCAACTGGCTTGCAAGGTTGCGTTCTCTTGCACACTGGGATTCTACTACAACATGGGATTAATATCCCATGAGTTAATTTGTGACTTTAGGAACAGGTCATATTCATTTGGAAAAAAAAGTCCTGATCAATACACACTAGACCAGGAATGCTGGGTGTACGATAGGGAGAACCGGCCTGCTCTTGCCACAGTGGTGTTGACCACAAACATGAGGCCTACTTGGGTTGAGCTGTGGAGAGGTTTATTACTTTCTTTCTAGAAGGGGTGTGTGGGACCTATTTGGTGGCGACTTTCTGATGAAGCCTCTGGCTATGAGGGAGTGAACTGCACTGATATGACCCAGAAAACACTGTTTTGACCTCCTTTCATGAGCATGGCTCCTTCCTCTGTTGGATATAAATAGCAGCGACTGAGTAAACCTGTGCACCTGCCTCATGTTTTCCAGAGTCTCAGTCAGAGCTGCTGGTGGGCTCACCAGATGGGTTCAGGTTACAGAGCCCGAGCAGAGTGCAGTCACTCGGCATCCCAGTGCAAAACAGTGGCAGGCTTGAGCCAGGCATCTTGTGGGCCTGACCTACATCTTCACACACACCGGAGTGACCTGCACATCTCTTCACCTTCTGTCCTGGCGGAGGTCCCCGTTTTTTTTTTCACACAATAGGCACAATGCTGTCTCCCTTGTCAACTTCTGTTGGGCCTTGTAAGGAATAACAGGAAGGCAAATTTCTTTTTCAGTGTTACAGAAGTATAACCGATAAGTTAAAACACAGAACATTTATGACTTGAAATTTGTGCATATTTGTGATATAGTTGTCATGACTAGGCTAGCTGATGTATCTATTACCATCCATGGTAACTGGTGTGTGTGTGTGTGTGTGTGTGTGTGTGTGTGTGTGTGTGATCTGAAAACTTGAGTTCTAGTCTCTTAGCAAATTCCCATTATATAATAATAGAGCACTATTAGCTGTAGCCTAAGCACAAGTGTCCTTCTGGCTGCAATTCTTATCTACACTCATGGCGTAAGTACTGCTGAGGAGTCCCGGGACTCGCCGTGCCTCTTAACCCACCACCCTAGCTTCTTTTCCCTGTTTATGAAGTTTTGCGAGAGGACTAGTGACAAAGGGGTTTAAATGGAGTCGGGTAAAATCTCAAGAGTGAGAGAGAACACAGCCTTGTAAGGCTGTAGGGACAGTAGTGGCCCCAGGGGACAGCTAGAGTTTAGCCAAGTCGGGACAGGGAGCAGAGGAATGGGACGGAGGGGAAGCTTTAAATCACAGATCTAGCTCCAGGGGACGTCAGGGAAGGGGAGAACAGCGAGGTGTAAGGAATAGGGTGCGAGGATGAGAAGCACACAGCACCAGCCTGGGCGTCAGTGTGACCCTCAGACGACGTAATGATTTCTCCAGGTGTAGCTCAAGGAATGGCAGGAGACAGGGAGGCTGTGACATGTTTCTCTGTGGGTTCCCTTATATCATTAGGTATGACTATCAGCATTCCATGTTGCTATCTCTGTGTAGAATTAAATACAGATTGCTGTGTTTTTCTAGTTTTTAGAAAGCAGTTCCATAATTTCTTTTAATAATGCAGTCCACGTGCAGTAAGTGGTTTGAATAAAAACGGCTCCCACTGGCCCATAGGGAGCAACACTCTTAGGAGGTGTGGCCTTACAGGAGTAGGTGTGGCCTTGTTGGAGGAAGTACGTCATTGGGGAGGTGGGCTTTGAGGTTTTACGTGCTCAAGCGCTGTTCAGTGTGGAAACACTCTCCTGCCGCCTGCGGATCAAGATGTAGAACTCTCAGCCCCATCTCCAGCACCGTGTCTCTTTGTATGCTGCTGCTTCCTGCTATGATAATGGGTTAAACCTCTGAAATCGTAAGCCAGCCCCAATTAAATATTTTTCCTCATAAGAGTTGCCATGGCCATGGTGTCTCTTCATAGCAAAAGAAACCCTAACTAAGACACCATGGTTTACTCTTCTGTTGAGAAGCAGTACTACGCAGCATCCAACACGCTCTAAGTGTTCGGTAATGTGTTAGCCCTTCATATCTGTAGATTCTATATTCATGGATTCAACATTCCTACACTGAAAATGTTAAAAAAAATCCAATGTATACAGATTCTTTTCTTGTTATTAGTTATTAAGCAGTGTAAACAATTTCTAGTGTAGCATTTACAGTGCTAAGGTATTATTAGTAATATAGAAGTGATGATTATATAGGACAGTGTATATGTAGATGATATTACAGAGGGGATTATGTCCATAGGAGTTTCATAACAAATCTCCATTGGATACGGAAAACAATCACAGTATGAATAGAAATAATAAATAAAACCACCCACTCATAAATATAATGTCACGCCTGTCAAGCCCAAATGTACTGTGAATTTTTTTTGTTAGCTCATGAATTGCAAGTATTTGGACTGGTAGTAGGGAACAGAATGTCTTGACATTTTACTATACATAAGACTTTCAGTGTTGTTTCACCACCAGCCTGGGGCTAAAAATCTGAAAACTTTAGACAACACAACAAGTGATGTGTGTGGATCTTTCCATCACATACTAACGTGTAGTTACGCACACTCTGACCTTGAAGCAACACTGCCGCCCACTTGGTAAGGTAAAAAGAAAACTATAACTATCTTTATTCAGTGTATCATTGTTCCATGCTTCATTATGGAATCAATTTTACATAAGAAATCCCCCGTAGGCTCATGGAATATAGAACAGAACCCTAACAATTCAGGTCAATTTAATTCTGACTTGGAATTAAAAAACAAGCAAACAAACAAACAAACAAAAACTTCCAAAAAACCCAAGCCACATGGACCCAAAGGTCTCACAGTGCCTAGAATGTCAGAACCTTTACAAACCTACCCTTTTTGGGATGTGCACCCCCAGGGATGTTCCCGGGTCCAGGAACAGCCCCGGTGCTGGGGTTTATACACTGTCCTTCTGGCCTTTCACTAGAGCTCTCCTTCCACTCCTGTCCTCCCTCTGACTCCTACTCTTGTCTGTATCTGCTCCTTCTCTCCACTGTGACCTGGGAGTCTGGAGTTGTGTTATCCCAATCCCTCAGCCTCTCCTGTATGGCTTCTGTCAAACCAATCCAGATCAAATCAAGGGTCCTCCATCAACCCACCCATCCAGTGTTCTTCCATCTATCCAAGTTTATCGAAAACCTGTGGGGAGCCAATACTGTCATTCAATGTTTGATAGAAGAGTAGATACTCAAAACAGTTGTGGGATATTAGTGTTGTGAGTTTACCTCCTAACTTGTTAAACAAGTTACGACCTGACTAAGAACAAAACCAAAAATTCAACATGAAAATCTAAACTGATCCAGAGGGGAAAAAACATGGCTCTCCATTCATCCATGTACGGAGAGAAACAGGCTTTCATGGAAATGTGAATTAAAATGTTAGCTATCTATTAAATACTTATACCAAGAATAGTGGGGGAAAATACTCGGTCTTTGTGGGTTTCCAGTGCCCCGGCAACACACCGAGCTTTGAGTCACACTCTCAGTCTTCGCACTACTTTATCATGCACACACTGCTTCCAGAGAGGGAATCCTGAGTGGTCCTAAGCTGGCTGTCCTGTAATTTTATGGTAAAACTAACCCAGATCTAGAAAAGAAAAAACACAATAGGTAGTGGGGCTTGACCTCTTTCTCAGCTGGGATGATACACGATGCAGAAAAAAACACCAAACAGGGAGTCAGAAAAAAGTTCTCTTCCACTGTCTCTGAAAACCCTGGAGTCTGACCTGAGCCTCCTTTCTCTTTCTCGCCTACAGTTCCCTATCTGATGCCATCAAAAGTGGGGCATAGTTTACTTAACGCTTGAGGTTGGACTTGACATATGAGTACTCTCCTCAGAGATTCCTTTAAGACTAAGATGTCGTGGGGAGGCAGGAAAGGGCGCCCCTCACAGGTCCTAGTAAGAGTTGCACCTGGAAAGGCAATCCGGAGAATCAGTCCTGGGGTCCTTTCTGCACTTACACGGGCAGACCAGCAGGTGGCCACAATTCAGGAGCGGTCCCAGAAGGACGCCCCAGGCTTCCGCCTTCTGGGTCCTAAGCTTTAAGTCAGTCTTAGCTCAGCCTGTGTCTTGCTGCCCTTTAGTCGTGTCTTGCCAGAAGACACCCTGACCTGGAGCCGTCCCTGCTTACCTCTCCCCGTCCCTGCTTACCTGCCCCCATTCACACCTTTGACCACCCCGTAGCCCTGGCAGCAGCAGAGGCACATCCGAGGCTCCTCTCGCGCAGCCATGCTGCCGTGAAGAAAGAGGCTCTCCAAAGCCTCCCACACTTCTCTCCTCTGCTGCACAGCTGGGAAGTAGCCTTGAACTGTCATGGAAGTCACTCCATCCCAAGACTCACTTACAGGCACAGGATGATGTGTGGATGTCTGATTTTTCTAACAGGGTGTAAATGGTGACCTGTGCCTGTGTGACAGATTAAGGAGACCTAGGCCAAGGCCAACAGAGCTGGACACCTACCCCTTGGGGGCCAAGCCTCTTTGGGATGAGGGAATCTGAGGGGTTTTCCTACACAGAGGTGCAGAGAGGAGTGCTGGTGAGAGCAGAACATTCCAGAGGCTGCAGACTCTTCCTGCTCCAGAGACCAGAGCCTGCCGTTCTCTCAAACATCTGGTCTGACCCTTTCAGGCCTGAGCAAATGTGAGGGAGCCGGAATGAACGGGTGAGTCTGCTAGGCCTGCATCGGAACCCGATGACCAAACCAAGACTCCTGATCTCAAGTGAGCCTGCTCTGTTTTCCCTGCGAAAACCACAAGCAGATCTCCCTTGGCCTAGTGCCACTGAAATTATCAGTCATCACCCCTGGAAAATTATTTCTTTCCTTTCCTTTCCTTTCCTTTCCTTTCCTTTCCTTTCCTTTCCTTTCCTTTCCTTTCCTTTCCTTTCCTTTCCTTTCCTTTCCTTTCCTTTCCTTTCCTTTCCTTCCCTTCCCTTCCCTTCCCTTCCCTTCCCTTCCCTTCC
Organism: Apodemus agrarius; assembly: GCA_964023405.1. Taxonomy (NCBI): domain Eukaryota; kingdom Metazoa; phylum Chordata; class Mammalia; order Rodentia; family Muridae; genus Apodemus; species Apodemus agrarius. Next base: position 81,722,028 of record OZ030005.1, on the reverse strand, counting down.
CTTCCCTTCCCTTCCTTTCTTTCCTCTTTTCTTTTCTTTTCTTTTCTTTTCTTTTCTTTTCTTTTCTTTTCTCTTCTCTTCTCTTCTCTTCTCTTCTCTTCTCTTCTCTTCTCTTCTCTTCTCTTCTTTTCTTTTCTTCTCAGAAACTACAACTGGCAGAATCATGAAACTCCAGGTCTTTAAAATTTTTTTATATATTCCATTAAACTCTATGCCCTTGAAATGCTCTCAGATAAATTTTCCTTGTAAAATAAGTTTGGATAACTCTTTATATTACTCATACCAGATGTAGTGTGTATTGAAGGCTTTGAAAAGTTATGTGTGAAGAAAAAGGTTTGACCCAGAAGTTTCTAAACTTACTGACTGTAGACTTCACCTTGATGCACCCGCCCCCTCCTCAGCTGGGGCAGAGTGCTCTTTGAGAGACTTGAATCCTGCACAAAGGCTTTGTGCAGTTGGGGCTGGGGATGCAGGGCAAAGCTGTCTCTCTGTGGAACTGCTGCACTGCTGTCGCTGGCCAGGATCACACATTGACTGCTCTCACCTAGGTAGGTTCCCCGTATCTGCATTCTTCACATCTTCCTGAACAGAGCCCCGTGTAGGCCCCTCAGGGCCATGTTACAACAATGGAACTCTTGTAACCAAAGTACAAGAGTTCATGAATTTTGAGGGATGGAAGGAACCAGAGGGGGAAGGGAGGAAAGGAAGTGATGTAGGTGTGTTCATGAAGTTTTTAAAAATAAAATAAAAAAAAAATTCCTCATGCTCGGTAGTGGTGGTATATGCCTTTAATCTTAGCACTTAGGAGGCAGAGGCAGAGGCAGGTGGATCTCTGAATTTAATGCCAGCCGGTCTATAAAGTGATTTCCAGGATGGCCAGGGCTACACAGAGAAACCCCATCTTGAAAACCAAACCAAGCCAAGCCAAGCCAAACCAAACCAAGCCAAGCCAAATCTCCCTCTAAAGAGGCTCCCTCTGCCTTTGGGAGCCAGATTCATGTCACAGGAGTACTCATTTGTCCCTAGTCTAAGTGCTCAGAAGCCATCATGTCTGTAGACACCGCGCATGTGCTGTTGCCTCCAATCCACTGCGGACCTTTATACATGGCTTTGCTTCAGCTGATGGTTCTCTCTGCATAGGTTTCTTTACGACTAGGCCAACTCCTATTCAAACTGTAGGGCCTGTCTCCAATACCCTCTGCATTCAGGAGCCTTCCCTAACCTATCTTTTAGGATGCCGTGGATTGTGTAGGGACCTGTAGAGGCTCAGGACAACTCAAGATCAAGTTCTCAGCACAAAGGAGATTTATTTACCTCAGAGGGACAAAGGACACCGGGTGTAGGAGACAAAGATCCTGATAGAGGATGAGGGCGAAGGGGAAGAAAGCAAGGGAGGGGGAAGAAAGGTGTTTGTTGGGCTGGGCTGGGTGACAAAGAACTGCCTCCAAATAGAGAGACAGACATAGCCCATAGGCACATGGCGGTTCATAAAGGCAAAGGGGGAAGCCTCATGTTGGGATGAGGTGTTTCATTTTAATTGGCCATGTTAATTAGATGAGCCAAAAGGGGTTTCTGATTGCTGGACTTCAATACTTTGACAGCTGGGCGTTGGTAGTCATCCTCAGGAGGAAGTGGACAAACACGGGGTTAGACCCTGGTGGCTAGCTTTAGGAATGTGATCTAACAGTTTTTAGCAAGGCAGAGGGAATGGGGGAGAAGGACGAGGCCTGCCAGAGCCACGTTTGCCGCGCTCGGACTGGCTTGAGTCCCTCCACATTCTTTTCTCCTAAGGGAATCATGATATACTGATCTGATCTCTAATAACATAGGCCACAATGCATGACATTTATTGAAATTTTGCTTTAAATCAATAAAAGGACTGTATTAGGTAGGGTATCCTCTAGGCCTGGAACTAGATACTAAGATGATATAAAAATTTACTTCAGGGCTTGTGAAATGGCTCAACTCCAAGATTGACAACGTGAGTTTAATCCCCTGAATCTATTCAGTGGAAGGAGGGAGCTTCTACAAATTGTCCTCTGTCTTCCATATGAATGCCATGTCACACGCCTTCTTGCAAATAAATAAAATGTAATAAAAGCTAAAATAATTTCAATTCCACAAGCTAGTCTTAATCTCTGCTGAGCAATGGAACTTGCCAGAATAGAAAGATCGTACAGCTGAGACAAGAAGATAGGGAAGTGTTCGTCTCACATTGTGGCAAGAGCAACAACTGAGGCTAGTGCAGACCTGTGGGAAAAGCTAAGGAGGGCAGGACATTCGGCTTTTGAAGGAAGCAATATGACCCTCAGAGAGCTGGGGCTCATAGTTGGGGCTGACAAGAAGAGCACAGGCTCCCAGACAGACAGGGTGGGTGTGGATGACGGAGGAGAGAGGGCCGAGGTAGAGGGAAGAACATCTGTGGAAGGAAGTAGAGAATTCTCCTGGACTTACAGAAAATGTGTAGAGCTTGATCTTGGGAGAGAGGAGTGCAAAAAAGGAGGAGTCTAGGGGAGATGAGGCTGGGTAAAATCCAGGCGCACACCTTAAAGTGTCTTTGCAAAGAGACAAACATACAATAGGAAACCACTAAAGGTGTTCTAGCTCTGGTTTTGTGTCAATTTGACACAAGCTATTATCATCAAAAGGGGGGGGGGAACTCAGTTGAGCCACTGCCTTTATAAGATCTGACTGTAGGTAAGCCTGTTTGCATTCTCCTAATTACTGATTGGTATGTGAGGAGGCTAAGTGGGTAGCGCCATTCCTGGACTGGCGGTCCTGAGTTCTACCAGAAAGCAGGCTGAGCAGGCCATGCAGAGCAAGCCAGTAAGCAACACCCCATGGCCTCTCCACCAGCTCCTGCCTCCTTCCCTGTTTGAGTGCCTATCCTGACTTCTTTTGATGATTAACAATAAGTGTTGTGGAAGCATAAGCCAGATGAACCCACCTCCCCAAGTTCCTTAGGTCATTGTGTTTCATCGTAGTAATAGTAACCCTAAGACAGAGGAGCATGGGCAGGAACAGGCGTGTGTTTCAGGAAGTTCATTCTGGCAGCGGAGTAGGTGATGGGTGGCTAGCTGGGAGGACACACTAGAGACAAGTTCTTCTGCACAGTGGGGCATAGTGAAGGACCAGTGTACGGCAATGAGTTATGGAACCGGAAGAGAAATTGAGGAAAAGATGTTCAGGAAGTAAAAGGAATAAATCAGAAAGGAAAGCAGATTATGGGAGACTGGAGAGAGCTTCGACATCAGGAGTCTGGTTCCCTTCCTTACTAAATGTATCACCACAGATAGGCAATTTGACTCAGATTTCAATCTTCATTGGCAAGGTGGAGAGATGATAACATCTCTTTACAGTCCCATCATGAACATTAAGTGAGACAATGCAAATAAAGTCTGGACACTATAGGGACTGAGGACAATGGTCAGGATTCGAGAACAGGGCAGATACGGGAGAGGAAGAGAAGAAATTCTGTAAGAGGGAACTGTGTTGTCTTTGCTTCAAGATAAAGGGATTTGGAAAGAGCTAAACTTGCTGGATTAAGCAACTAGACGTTTGAGCCTGGGGTTCTGTGTGGCCTTTGAATGGAGTGGCCTACGAAGCAGATGGCTGTGCATGAGGTTCAGGTGGGAGAAGCATTCAGCTGGGGGCTGCTGTGAGTAGTTAAAATCATGGAGCTGCATGAGGATTCCAGGGAAAGTGTATGCATAGCAAGCAGGGAGTCAAGCTGAGGACAAAGTCCTAGGCCACCCACAAGGATCCATAAGACACATAGGAAGAGGCCAGCAAGGTCAGTGAGCAGTTTCTACAAGACCCATGTGACAATCTGTGGTCAGGAGTGTCACTTGCTGCTTCCAAGAAAAACAGGGATCCAGCAGTGTCACTGTTTGAGGAACACAGGTGAGCCTTACAGACTACTACGTTTGGTGGAGCTGTGAAAGGGATCCTCTATGTATGGGATTAACGTAGACCTGGAAGAGGGGTGTCAGTGATTATGCGTTAAAAAAATTAGCCTCAGGGAAGGAGAGATGGCTCAGTGGTTAAGAGCACTGAGTGCTCTTCCGAAGGTTCTGAGTTCAATTCCCAGCAACCGCATGGTGGTGGCTCACAACCATCTGTAATGGGATCAGATAACCTCTTCTGGTGTGTCTGAAGAAGACTACAGTGTACTCTCACACACATGAAACAAACAAATAATTCTTTAAAAAACACTTAGCCTCAAAGTGGGTGTGGATGGGGCAACCACCAGAGGATGCAAGACGGAAGGACAGATGTGCTTTGGAGATGGGAAGTGTACCCAAGAGATAAATGAGGTAGACGGAGGGATGAGGGATGAAATGGAGGAGAGCATGGGGACACCCTGAGGAACTGGGATAAGGTAGGAGCTGACCCGGCTGAAATGTGAAGATGTGATCAGACACTAGCTGTCTCACTACGATTCAGCCACAGGCATATATATAAAGGTGACTGTTCGAGAGGTCATGGTGCAGGGGTTGAAGAGGCATTCTCAAGAATGCCAGGGAAACTAATCTAGAGGAAAGGAAGGAGGCCATAGATTAGATACAGTGGGCCCACTGAGCCTAAAATACCCCAACGCAAAGTGAAATGAGGTCCAGTGAACACCTTTGAGCATATGAAGAACTATTTTGTGGTCTGGGAGTTGAGATGAAGGTATTTTGTGCATAGCCAATGGGCAGAAGAAAGAGAGACCCAGATTCTAGTGTTAGGTAAGAGAGAGATTTCAAACAAGGGGGAGACTGAGATTGCTTGTAACTGGAAGTGGTTTTGTGGTCACTGTGGCTCCACTTGGTGAGAAACTAGTGGACAGGATTCCAGTCTGGCGTGTGACAGAGGGCCCCAGTGGCCTTCTATTTCCCAGACCCCAGACTGGGAAAGTCCCTCGTGTGCCTGCCTAGAAGCCAGACTAGTGGGCTCCTTGCACCAACATTCTGACCTCATTGTGGGGGAAATCCCATTGACTAGCATGACAGTCTCAGGAAGCAGCAATTTCCAGCAAACATCTCAGGATAATGTGGCCACTCCTCAGTCATTATGAGGGGAGAGTCCAGGCCAGACAGAAAACACTTCACGAGCAGTTGGATTTCCTCCTGAATTTCCCTGTTTGACTCAGTTCCTAGGCAAGCATTCAAGACACCAACAGTCTCAGAGCTAGCAAGAGGGTGGTGGCTGACTGCTGACCTTTCAACCCTAAAAGGTCAGTGGTCAGTCCTTAGCCTCTCTGTCTCTCTTCGTTTTTTTCTGTAAGTTTCAACAATTCACTTCACAAGCTCCTGTTCATAAATCTCACATCCTTTTCTCTCAACCACCTGAAGCTTAACAGATCACAAATTTTCCCATAGACGATGTGTTCCAATTGTCATGAGGCTACTTGTGCAGTCTACAAAACCTTTCTCTTTATTTGTATATTTCTGTTTGGGGCCACTACAATCCATGATACAATCACATCTTGATCTTTCTCAGAGTCAGAACCCCTCACATAGAACTATCTATGCTCCATTATGAATTATGAAGTTGATCTTGGGATGGAAGATGATATGGCAGAACACAAAACCATTTTCAGCACGTAGTATGTGATGATCATCTTGAAATATTACAAGAGGAGCTTAGAGCCACATGGTGCTCTTTCACAAAATTTTAAAAGGAAAACACAATCCTTAAGCTTCTATTGTGTCCTGGATGCCCAAAGCTCGGGGGCTTTCCTTTGTTTGTGCTGCTTTAAAAACCACCACGAGAAGCTTGGAGCACACGTGACTCATTTTTTTCTCTTGAGGTTAGGTTGAGCTGGCTGAGGTCTGAGATTTGTTGAGAGCTGTGGGGGTTGCTCAGCTCTGGGGAGTGATGGGGCAACTGGACACCTGTGGCCAAGAAGAGGAATCAGGGAGAACCAGGTGATAAACCTGGATAATGATGAAGAAAAGAGGATGCTTCATTCACCATTGGAAGCCAGGCAGTGTAGGATGGTAGCTGACGTCTGCTCCCTCTACAGGGCCCTTCTAAAGAGGATAGGTAGTCACTAACCTTACCCTTGAACAGACAGAGAAATCATGAGTAAACTAAGTAGAATAGCTTTAACAAGAGCTCCCTCTCCTTTACTTTCTTTGTCTATTAAGAAGGTGTCTGGAGAATGTTCGAGGTGGCATATCAATAAAAAACTCTAATTAAAAAATGAGTTCTGCTGTTAGGCCATCTGTTAACAACTCAGCTCCATTGTTATGTGGAGTTGTGGCCTTGAGAAGTTTCCTTAACTTCTTGGGTCTCTCATCTCATAAGCCATGCTGAAGTCAGCATTGTTTTTGGATGTCTGAGCTAGAGAAGTAGATAGAAAAGATGAAGATCTCTCACTGAGACTTAATATTTTGGGTAGTATGAGAGATTAATACACCTACTTACTAGAGTCTGATATAGTTTGGATGAAAATTGCCCATAGATTAAGGGCTTAGTCCTCAGGGTGGCACCGATGGGAGGTGATCTTTAGGAGACCTATGTCCTTAGAAAATGGGCACTTTCTGTCCACATGGCTCATCATCTTCGTCGTCCTAGTCATGAGGCAAATGCTTTGCTCTACAACATACGTGGTGCCTTAACAGTACCTCCATCAAAGGCCCACAGCTGTAGATCTGTCTAATATTGAACTGGGACCTCAAAAACTATGAACTAAAAGTTATCATCTTCATAATTATCCATAGTATTTCATTAGAGTGATAAAGAGTTGACTAACAGGGTTGTTAGTGTGAAATGAGTTAAAGTAAGTGAATTGCTTATTGTTCTTAAGCATCTAGTTTAGACCAGTACTCAGTTCACTAAGAAGGCGAATAGATATTTGCTTACTAATTAGATTTTTTTTAAATGAGAAAATGATCTCTGGGCGAGAGTTTCTATTTAATTCATAATTAAGTGTTTTTATTATTACAAAGGAAGTATCTGTATATAAATAAATAAGCATGACAAAATGAGTAATTTGGTAAACAAAAATATCAGGCAATCGCATTCTGTAGTTGTAATCACTATGAACAGTTTGGTCAATGTGCATCTAGATAATTCTTTGCTTATGTACTGGTTAGTTTTAACTGTCAATTTACCACAACCTAGAATTACCTGAGAAGGTAGCCTTAGTTGTGAAATTATTTAGATCATATTGGCCTGTGGGCATGTCTGTGGGGAATTGTCTTGGTTGTGACCCAGCCCACTTTTGGTGGGATCATCCCCTAAGCAGGAAGCTCTGGATTGTATAAGAGCGAAGGAGGCTGGCTGGGCAGTAATGGAGTAAGAGCCCATAATTCAATTCTCTCTCTGCTCTTGACTGTGGACATGATAAATCTAGTTGCTTTTCCAGGTCCAGCATGACTGCAGAAGGTATGGTGTGACATTGTTCCTGTCTCTGGAGCAGAGCCAGCAGTATGTGGGTCTCCTTGAGTGTTGATGGTTGCTGTGGGTGTAAAGCTTGTTTGCATAATAATGTACATATTTTACTTCATGTCCCTCCTTTGGGGAACAGTTCTCCCTGCCAAGGTTAATGACTCCATGATAATCAGAAACTGCATGATTCTGGGAAATGAGACTATGTCTGGTGATCCTCAGCAAAATGGTGATGACCTTCAGGACAGCCTTTAAGGCTGTGGGAAAGAACTCTGAAAACGTGAGTTCAAGAATACACAAATCAGTGTGAGAACTGTTCTTTACAGGATTTCACAACTATGCAAAATATAAGAATGCAATATGAATTGTATGAGGGGCTTCCTGGACCTGAAATAACAAAGACAGCTTCACTTGTAAGTAAGTTTAATCAGAAAGATATTAAAGCAGACATGATTAGGCTAATACAGGGGAAAAACTGGATCATGAAAGAGAAAGGAATAATTAATACTAGTGGCAAAATGGTGGTGGCCTCCACAGAAGCTATCAACAACTAAATTTGATCCAGATATCCTACTCTCTAAAGGAGGTAGTTATATATGCTTTCCAAATAGAGATTGGGGACTGACAAAAAGTCTGGTAGCAAGAAAAAAGATGATGACTTAATGATATTTCTACTTTCTGGGGTTGCTTAATATTTTCCAATAATAAGCCTTGGAGTTGCTGATTAAAAAAGAAACAAAATCCAAAGATTAAAACAATATAACGATGTAGGTAAGAATTATAAAAATGGTCTTCAATGCTGCTTGCATCAGCACAAACTAGAGCTCACAAAATTGCAAAACAAATTGTAAAAAGTATTATGCATAAGGTTAATTTTCTCACATAAAAATAGCCTTTATGTCTAGACTTGGCAAACACAAGTTTTGTGCCCAGCGAACTTCATAGGACTTTCCATATTAAAACAAAAATGTGCTTACTGTCTGGTTCACTTGTCTCGAATGCACTCTATATTTGAATTCCTAAGAGTCAAGGGGCTAAGGTCATAAAATGATGATTTGTGGAATGATCAAAAGGGAACCTGGGTTAAATGATTAAACTGATATGCAATTTCTAAGGAAGTATCTTACGCAAATTAAAGACTGGTCTTTGGTCTACAAAAGAGAGCTATTTCAGGCAGAGCACCGAGCTGCCAGCTTGCATGTGTCACGGACTCTGGGTCACTCCTCCGTTGCTTCCACTCACCTCAGGACCATCTCTCAAGCTGAGGCTGGCACTCAGCTAGGTCCTGCCATAACTTCCTCTCAACGATGGACTTTAACCTAAAACCTGTAAGCCAAATAAACCCATTTTCCCTTTCCCTATCTTGCTTTTGGTCAAGATATTTTATCTTGTCAACAGAAATGAAACTAGATCACCTTACACCAGAGCTATTAGGTGAACTTCAAGAACACAGATGTTCATGCTGCAACCCAAAGACTCTGCATTTTTTTTTTTAAAAAGACCCTTGGTGATTCAGAAGCAAAGTTAGATTGGGGTGGGGGGTGTAGTTCAGTATTTACACACATACTTTATTTGATCCTCTATACTTTGGTAGAGAAGGAGTAGGGAAGAGAGTGGTTGGATGTACCCAAGGAAACATAATCCAGCATAGTTTTGTACACTAGAAGCATCAGGTTTCATTTCATGGAAAGTGGAGGGGAATATTGGTTTGTTCAAGAGAATAAGCTGAAGGTTACATTAGCCTCTGACTTGCTGTTGAGCTGTAGGAGTTGCAGGACCAGCCAGAGTACATGCTGATGGAGTCAGAATCCTGAGCCACAGAGTTCTCAAGGACCCAAGACGGATAGCATTTCATATGTGCTACACACCTTATTACCTGCTCAGAGCAGACAATGCTGCCATGACACCCTTCCCTGTTGAACAGAAAACCCTGTGTAGTCAAAGCTAGATCAAGAACGAGAACATTTACTTGCTTTCCTCACTCTTTTTTTTTTTTTTTTTTACCAACAATATCCCAGTCTAATCTTGCATTTCATAGAAATTACACTTGGGCACAGTTCAAGTAGTGGCATAGATTCATACTGTCTTTTCTTTCTTCTACCTAGGTGGCTGTAATCATTCCCTTGACTTTAACATTCATGGGCTGGAAGCTTACAACTTTTTATATTTTCTCTGTAGCACTCACTCTTCTTGAACTCTTAACTTACATATACACTGGGCCAAAGAAAGCATGGAAAGTCAGGTTATCTAAACACCAGCAGATACAGATGAAACATTTTTGAATGCAATATTTTTTTGAGAACAGGATCAGGATGTTTTGATACAGGGTCTTACTATGTAGTCCAGGCTGGTCTTAATTCACAGTCCCTTTGCCTCATCTTTGTAAGTGCTGGAATTACAGGCATGTGTATTCATGCCTGGATGAGGACAGGGAGGGTCATATATTTCCAGATTATTTACCAGTCTGGCTAGATATCAGACATAGCAAATGCTAGGGGAAAATGCCTCTTTTTCTTTCTTTCTTTCTTTCTTTCTTTCTTTCTTTCTTTCTTTCTTTCTTTCTTTCTTTCTCTCTCCCTTACTTTTTTTCAGATTT
>OZ030005.1:81524552-81707052 GCA_964023405.1 Apodemus agrarius | reverse complement strand
CATCAGCCTCACTGGCTATTATCATTCTCCTCACATGACCTAACAGGGGCGGGAGTATGTGTGTGTGAAGACAAGCATGGTGACCTTCTTTCCAAAGTTGTCTCATTGGGAGGGTAACACCTTTTCATCAGAAGAGCAGTGTCTAGATTCATGAAAACTACTCTGAGCAGCTCAAACCAAGATGATTTCCTTTCTGCAACAACAGAAACCTAGCTACCTCCTCATCACAGTGCCTTCTTGAAGGTTACCCTGAAAAAGAGCCCATATAACTTCCAGATTTTCAAGTGCATGAGTCAAGTTGAAATTTCTTTCTTTTTTTCTTTCCTTCTTTCCTTCCTTCCTTCTTTCTTTCTTTCTTTCTTTCTTTCTTTCTTTCTCTCTTTCAAAGATTTATTTATTTATTTATTTATTTATTTATTTATTTATTATATGTAAGTACACTGTAGCTGTCTTCAGACACACCAGAAGAGGATGTCAGATCTCATTACAGATGGTTGTGAGCCACCATGTGGTTGCTAGGATTTGAACCCAGGACCTCTGGAAGAGCAGTCAGTGCTCTTAACCGCTGAGCCATCTCTCCAGCCCCAAGTTGAAATGTCTAAACTACCCTCAAAGCATTCGTTTACAGCCTCTTTCGTAATTCTTCCAAAGCCAAGGTTGACTTGGCCATGGCGCTTCTTAGGCACTCTCTCCAAAGGGGACAGCAAGCATGGTCCACTTACTTATCCGTCACAGCCTGCATGAATTCATCCAGCAGGTCATCATACTCCTCGCCACGGACACGGTGGTGTTTCAGGCCGATGTACAGAGGATCTCTGAGAAGCTCCTGGAACAGAGAGCATTCGCTTACTAAACCTACTCTGTACTTCCTGCCTTATTATTGTTTTCTGTAAAGCAAGAGTCCAGGTTTAGTGGGAAGGACTGGAGGGAGGAGGGGAGAAGAGCGTAGGGCACTGCCTCTGTTTTCCTTACCTCTACCTAAGGGCAATCCCTGGAAGGGTCTGGAGGCCAAGCCCCCGTGTGAGGGTGGATTCCCGTGAAATCCCATTTTTAGGAATGAACAGTGTTTTGAAGTAGCTGACTCTCCGTCGGACGCTCTTTCAAGCCCTGGCTGTAGACTTTGGGTTGATTTCAGGGTTTCTCAATAGTGTCACTATTAACACTTTAGCTTGGACTTGTACATTATAGGCTATCTAGCAGCACCTCCAGCCTAGTCACACAAGGACCCGGCGACCCCCCACCCGTGACCATAACATTGTCCTCAGACACTGCTGCAGGTGTTCTTGGAGGCAGATATGCTCCTGGCCGAGCGCCTCGGAAGCTGACTGTGCGAGCATCTGCATTGGTGAACGGGGTCTCATCCAAAGATCCTGCCCCCCAAACCACTTATAAGACGTTCATTCATCTAAATTTAAATAAAATCTTACCTGCCACATACCGCACACATTGCTAGGTGTTGGGGATATGGAGGTAGAATGATATAACTAGAAACTTCATTGAAAAATGGTGCTCGGGCTGGAGAGATGGCTCAGTGGTTAAGAGCACCGACTGCTCTCCCAGAGGTCCTGAGTTCAATTCCCAGCAACCACATGGTGGCTCACAACTATCTAATGGAATCTGATGCCCTCTTCTGGAGTGTCTGAAGACAGCAACAGTGTACTTACATATAATAAATAAAATAAATCTTTAAAAAAATGGTGCTCACCCTAGCCCTTAGACACAGCAGACGCATGCATGCACATTGGGTCTTTTCTTGTGTTTGCATTGGTCTGACTAGCTGCTCCCCCTGGGCTTCCTATTTCATCCATATCCCTATGGGTCAGCAGATTAATTCATGCGCAATACATTTATTTGTTAATTCATTTACTTTAATATCCATAGAAGCTTCATCATATAAAAGCAAAAAAAAAAAAAAAAAAAAAAAACTCTCGAAAAACTATAATGTCTGTTAATTGGCAAAACTAGACAAATCTCAAGACAAATGATATGAGAGAAAGTCAACCCAGAATGACTACATGCCACCTTGAAATAACGTAACTATAGAGGTGGAGACCAATGATCAGAAGTTAGGGAGAGGAAGAGGGAATGCAGATATGGTCATAAAAGGGTAGCATGAGATATTCCTATATAAAACTTTCCCATAGATTAGTTGCCTTAGTGGTACAGGAGTCCATGCAAGGGATAGAACTGAACTGCCACAATTGAAGAAAACTGGGTTGTTGGGATGGGGGCCTGTGGTGATTGGACTGAGGAATCCCGTACAGGCTCACAGTTTGAACGCTTGGTTCCCAGTTGGTGGTGACTTTGAGGTGGGGCTGTAGAAGCCTTAGGAAGTGAACCCGTGCTGGAGGAAGCACATCACTGCAGTTGGGATTTGAGGCTCCTGTTAGCTAGCATTTTGTCTAGGCGCCGCCCCACAGTTACCTGGCAACAGCCAGGTGTGCCGACTCACTATAAAAGGGGCTGCTGGCCCCCTCCTCTCCCTCTTGCTCTCTCACTCCTACTCTGTCCCTCCTCACTCCTACTCTTCTGCTCCCCACCCCCTCTCCCCATTCGCCTTCCCCTCTCTCTCCACGTGCTCATGGCTGGCCTCTACTCCTCTACTCTCTTCTTCCCTCTCTCCTTCTCCCTCTCTCCCCCCATCTCTATCTCTTTCTGCCTTTCTCTATCTCTACTATCCTCTCAACTCCCCTCCCCATGCCTTGAATAAACTCTAGTCTATACTATACCGTAGTGTGGCTGGTCCCTCAGGGGGAAGGGATACCACAGGATAGACCCTCAGAGGCACCCCGTCGCTGACACCTGACTACACATCCACCAAACATTCCTTCTCGCCTTATTTTTATAAAACAACAGCGTTCCTTTTCCTACTTCTCTTTCCACGCTTCCTGTGTGCAGATAAAATGTGGTCAGCCAGCTTCCTGCCCTGCCCCCATGCCCTGTCCTCCTCACCATCAGGAACTCTAGCCTTCAGGAACAAAGTTGCTTTTGCTCATGGTATTTTATCACAGAAACAAAAAGTAATTAAAACTTTGCGGTTTTATTTTTTCTGGGAACTGCACGTGAATCTACAATATTTTAAAATAAGAGTTAAAAACGAAACAAGACAGTGTCAATGTATGTGCAACTCATGGAATAAAGAACACCATGTATTTATTGATCACTGGCACTTCTGACTGCAGCGTGGAGCATGATAATGATTAGTGAGAATGACTGATACTTCAAAGGTGCTCCGAGTCTACTGAGGGTCTGGATGAGTGAAGTGTCACAGAGACAGATGGCACTGCCTTGGGGAATAGTGTAGCACAGGAACACAGCGTGGAGAAGAAACTTGAAATGTGAGTTGAGACTGTATTGTGGGGAAAATGGTCAGGCCTGAAAAGACGTTCAGATTCTAACAGGGTAGCCGGGTGTCCAGGCAGGGTGAACACAAAGGAAGGTTAGAGGCTGGAGGCTGAGCGAGGGAAAGGTTGCTGGGATGTTTGGGAAACAGAAAACAACCATCTGCTATAGCCTCTTGGAATTTGGTATTATTGTGTGAAACACAACCAAGCAAGAGCTCACTGAAAAATTCATTCCATCCTCCCCGTCTGAGCTGCTGTTGCAGGGTATGAAGATAAGGATGACAGGAGCCATGACAGGCCGCTGTGACTTTGGGAAAGCTTTTATGACCTTCCAGGGTCTTCCTCTCCTCTGTCCAATGGAGACAGCGCACTCTGGTTATGTTGCTTGCATGAGAGAACATGAGAGAGCTTAGTGAATAGCAACACCGGGTATAAATGGTGACAAGCGTCCCAGCTCTTCAGGCCCTGGACGCATCCCATGCTGAGGCAGGATCCGCCACAGCCACAGGAGGAAGGCTCTGAGCTCTCTAAGCAGACTCTGTTGCAGGAGGGCAGTTGAGGGACCATCACCCATCCATATTCTCTCCAGATTGCTCAGTGATGGGACGAGGGGTGAGGAGGACGAGGGCGGAGCATCTCTGCTAACGGAGGCCATCGGATGATCGGCTTTGCTTGGAGACTCGTAATTAGCTTTTTAATTAGACTCTTGTGGCATGTGCTGCAGGGAGAGTCCTTAACTCTCCGTCTTTCCTTTCCTCTTTCTAGAGAAGTCTTGCCAGCCCTGTATAGTCTGACGGTCCTGACCGCCCAACCACTCCTGCTCTCTCCCTTCGCTCTTCTGGAGTTTCCCTTTATGAAGCTCTCACCCACCTATTCCCAGGAGGTCCTGAGAAAGGGGTTTCATTACTTAGTATTCCCAAATGTTATGAATGGAACAGCAAGACACAGAGAGGGTAAGCCACCTTCCCCCAGACCTTCAGTTAGTAAGAGCAAACTGTCAGTATTTCACCTAGAGTCCATGCTCTGGAACTCTGAACTGTGTAGCTTTGGTGGTTCTTTTGCTTATCCGTACGAACTGACACACTCTTTAACCCACTGACCCAGGCCCGTATTGCAGCCCAGATGGCTGATGCAGAGGAATAGGGCCCCGCCTCCGTGCTTTCCCTCACGATGGACGAGCTCCCTTTCAAACCAAAAGGAGGGGGTTGATTGGGGAACAGGGGGAGGGAAGAGAGCTTATGGGACTTTCGGGGAAGGGGGATCCAGGAAAGGGAAAATCATTTGAAGTGTAAATAAAGACTATACCTAATTAAAAAAAAACATAAACTAAAGGGCTCCTCCCTTACATTACCTCTTTTCATTATCTATAAGAAAAGTAATGAATAGTGACTCTAAAAACCTTTTGAGGGCATCTTCATATTTTATTGTTTATAATAAAATGTTCTGTGCATCAAATACTTCAAGACTAACTACAAAAATGGCGAAAATGTACACACAGAGATGATACTAAAGACAAACATGTCTTATGCTTGCATAGAGCTTGCAAGAAGAAATGTCCTCATTGGATCATTCCAGGGCCTGACTGTCTCATTCCTGTTTACAGATCAGGATGTTGGAGTTCAGTGGTTTAAATAAACTGTCCAAACTCACAGAGCCAAGAGGAAGAGGCTGAGTCCGAGCCCCGCTCAAACTGGTTCTCATGGTAGGGCCTTTCCTCCCCATCACCTGATCTTGTGGGGACCAAGGAACTAAGCATCAGCCTCTCGTCCACACCCTCTGTCTGTTTCTTGCCAGGAGTGTTTAGTAATAGCTGCCAAGGTCCAGCAGGTCTGGGTTTGAGGCTTTGGAATTCGATGAACCTGAACTTGGATTCATGCCCTGTCACTTAAGCCAGAGGCTTTGGGCAAGAAATAAATTTTTTCTTTGTTTTGTTGTTTTTCTCTCTGTTGAAAAGGGGTAATAATGACGCCTGTCACATAATGTGATTTCTTGAGGAAAGGTCTGTTCCTTCTTCATTTACATCTCCACACAGATCAATCACGCAGTGTGCACACACAGCGAGTCGGTGAAATGTGTGAGCTGGTACCAGCTGCCAGCACATCACTACTGGCCTAAGATGCCAGAGTTAAAATTTAGGTATAGCAAATCACTCACTTCCTCCCAGTGGATGTCTGAGGGTCATAAAGGTGACATGAGCTGTCTCAGGTCACAAAACCCACCGGTCACAATGGAAGGGAGGAAGTCGTTATTTTAGAACAGGATAGGGACTGAGTTTATTCATTCCCAAGCTCTGGTGTGTGCAAGGTATCCTGGTACCTAAGTACTATTTGATGGCTAAATCTTTTCTCTCTGTTAGATGGTTACTAAGTTCCTATTGCAACTGAATAAGTCAGTGATTAGAATTGTAGGTGAAGGAATTTACCCAAAGAAGGCAAACTGTTACTCCTTCCCGTGTGGTTGGAGTTGGGGGGAGGGGGTTGGATACCGTCTCTGGGGTCGTTCGCCTAGCTCTCCTTCCTTAGGTTTTCCTTAGAGACAAAATGTCATGGAAAACAGATAGGTTTTCCTCCTCTCCCCTGGACATATCACAGAGGGTTGTACTTAAGTCAGAAGATAAATGTCCTGGTTGAAAAATATTTACCTTGACTAGCAACAGGCACTGGAAGAGGTCATGGAAAGCACCTGTATATCCAGGAGGTCATGGCATGGGGCCCACTCCACGGCCATTGCACCCTTCCCTCCACTGTCCTCAGGTCTACTGCTCATTTCTTGGAAAGTTAAATTAAATTAGGAGGAAGCAGCAAGGGCCGTGGGGACAGCATCCTCAGACATTGTGCAGAGTGAGTTCTCTGGTAGGACCACACGATGGAGCTGAGTATTCTAGTCACGGGGACAATAAGTTGGTAAAATAGAAGAAATTACAAATCCGAGGACATAGCAGCTGGCTCTTGTTCATTCCCACCGAGTCTTCACAGTCAAGGTTTCTGCCTCTGCTGTCGATTTCCACCCGAGTCTGTCTGCAGATGCTGGCATTCTCAGCCGCACGGTAGGTTCCCTTGGGCCACACAGCATCTCCCTCAGGGATGAACACAGGCTCAGGATTTTAGGCAGCAGAAGACGACCCAGGAGGGCAACCAGAGAGCCAAGCCTGTTGGGGTGCTCCAAGGAACCTCACGGTAGAGTGCCGTGCGAGTAGGGTGTGGGAGCTAATCCTTAGGAAGCCATTTATGTTCTGGGCTGCTTTTCCTATGAAGAGGGGAGGAGTTACATGAGATCCTGTTTCTGGTCCTTTCTGCTTGGACAATATAACCATCTTGTGCTTGCTCTCGTCTACACGGTCCTGAGTACAAGGCTCCTCCCTCCGAGGAGACCCTGGGGTGTCTGCCCCCGCCCCACCCCCACCGTGGAATTGCTGCTCCACATGTTTATGTTTCCAAATGTCCTTGGTGTTGGCAGGTAGAAGTGACTCAGGCTCAGGGGTGTAGACAGCACATGTTTTCCTTCAACAGGAAGCTCAGAGGGAGGTTCTGACGCTGACTAAACTGCTGTTGCTCAGGAATTTTTTTTTCATAGAGGCATCCACACCGATAGTTGGGTTGGTTGGGCGTTAGAACACCTCACAGCAGCTGCAGCCCTGTGCTGTGTTAGGCAGGGGAAGTGATAAGGCCAAGCCTTCCTCTCCTACAGCTGAGAAATGCTCTCAGAAAAAAAAATCACACTTATTTTATGTTTTTGAGAATTTTACACAACAGTATCGTATTTACATCATTTCAACCCCACGATCTCCCATGTCCAAACATAGCTCCTTCTCAATTCTCCACTTTATGAGCTCAACTTCACATTTATATATATACACATATATGTATATATACATATATATATACACACACACACATAGATGTGTATGTATGTATGCATATATGTATGTATGTTTTCTCCAGAGTTCATTTAGTATTGTGCTTATATGTACTTGTAATTAAGGCTGACCATTTGGAATTGGATAACCTACCAGAGGGCGTGTCCCTAGAGAAGACTGAGTCTCACTCCTGGCAGCCTTTAATTGCCTGTAGCTCTTCATCTATGGGTGGGGCCTTGGGAAATTTCCCCAATCACATTGGCATCCTAACCGATGTTGTCACTGTGCAAGTCTTCACACACAGATGCATTTTCACCAAGAGCTGTGCTGTGGGAAATGACAGAGCTAGCTCATCTGAAGGGGATAAATCATGTCTCCCTAATGCTGGTTCACTTGGCAGCACTGGATTCTCATGCTTGGAGCAAAACCCTCGGGGGAGAAGCAGACACTTTGAGTAGATGTAATACACGACTCATTAAAATGATCCATTATGTGACAAGGTTGGAACACCGACAACCAGACTATTCCACCCAAGCCTGGCTCATTGAGCTCGCTCATGCCTCGCTGAATGCCCGACACCTACTAAACACTCAATAAACTTTGATTAAATAAGTAAAGAGAAAGTGTTCACAAATGACCTTAATTAAAAAAAAATGAGAACAGAATTACAGGTGCATTATGATTACAACCAAGTAATATATGCATCTATAGGCGCATGTGTCCTAGATAAATATTGAAAAGGGTCCACAAATGTAGCACTGTGGGAGAAATACCATTTACCTTAACAATTTGAACAACATCCTAAAGTTACTTTAGTAATACGTCAAGAGATGATGTTGATTTAGGAAACAACAGAATGCCGGCCTGGGTGTGCTACAACAGAGTCTCTGATTAGAATCCTTTTGAGCCCATTAAAAGCCCTGAGCCTCAGTTTCCCGAAGGGAAAAAGAAGGCAGTGACACGCTGTGCTATGCTGTTCAGATTGGGTGTAAGGTCCTGGTCCACCTTACCACTTGTTTTTGGAAATCCTTCCTGATAGATTTGTTAAAATCGAGGGCAGCCTAGAGCTTCATTCGCATTGCCGGACCTTCAACAGCAAAGGCTCTCCGCACACTTACTAGAGGCACCCGGTACCCTTGAGAGATAAAAGCTCACATTAAACTTAGGCTGTCCCTGCTCCAGCTCAGGGCCAGCTTCTAAGGCACTGGCAGGGTGAAGGTCTATTTGTAACACAGCAGGGGATGCTGGTAGCTCGCCTGAAATAAGGTTTGCTGTACTCATCTACAGAGCAATGATGCCCTCTCTGGGGCTGAGGACCGCTTTAATGTTGTTTGGTATAAACTCAAACATCTGGCTGGGGGAAGGGAACTCGGTTTGGAGCAAAATTTGAGGTCTGGTCTTGTTGATCAGCTGTGGTTCTTGTTCCACCACCCAGGCCTGGTCTCATGGGCCAGTCACGAGGCAGAGCGAGAAGAGATTTTAGAAATGGCAGTATTATTACGGAGGGAATCCGATCTAGAGAGCTGCGGTGACTCATCTGACTTACGGTGGTACTGGGGCCAGGGCCCCATCTTCTGAATTCAGTCTTTCCCCACCTCTCTTGCTGACCACGGTCAACCCCATGATTTTCTGGCTTTCAAGAAAGGTCTCTTTCAGGCTCCCTCAAATCAGGGAGGAGCATCTATGGGTGGAATCCGAGGGAGCTGCATTCCTTGCTTCCTCACAATGCTCACTCTTGTTTAGAAACCCAGACCATGGTGTCTAAGGAAGAGGAAAACCGTTTTCTCAAAATGAATCATTGTGGAGTGCAAATGGCTGTAACCTTTTGGGCAATGTGAACCAGGAATCCGAGCAACAGGGGCCATGGAGATGGCACAGTCAGTGAAGAGTTTGATACCAGAAAGTGTGAGATCTAAGACCAGTCCCCAGCAACCGCAGAACAAACAGCTGGGCGTGGCAGGGCACACCTGCAGTCCAAGCCCTGGGGAAGCCCAGTGGCAGGTCCCTGGAGCTCACTGCCAGCCACCCGTGTGGATCTCTGAACCTCAGGTCCCAGTGTGAGGGGAGGAACGGTTTTCCTCTGGCCTCCTCATACTGCTCAACCAATCCAGACACATACCCATCCTGTGAATCTAGACAACAACTGACTTCAGTTAGCACCGGGATTTCTGCCTCCAGAGATTTGTCCTAAAGAAACATTAGAGACGAGAACAGTGACTGATTTGAGAGATGGGCCCCAGAGCACAGCTGATCGCCAAGAAGCCTGGGAAACACCCCAATCTGCACTGTGCGGGCTTTCTTATGTGCACTGTGGTAAAGCATGCGGCCACTAATGTGGCACAGTGGAGTAATGACAAGGACATGAGAGGACACTTATGTCAAATTTCAAAAGCAGGCTAAGAGAGCATAAGGCAGGGTCACTCCAAATTTTGTTTTTGTTAGAGTATCGAGGAAAAAACACTGCAAGGAAAAATATTAAAATGCAATATATACATATCTGTGTACATATACATATATATACATATGCATATGGATATATATTAGCACACATCATATGACTGATATTTTACTTTTAATACTTCTATGATTTTAATTTTTAAAAGATGAACACACACTGATTCTTAAACTCTAAAATATATGTTGTTTGGAAGGAACTCCTATGAAGTGCATTTTATAGACCTATGTGAAAATACAATAGTGGAACTCATTGTTTGTATAATTTGAATTTGTGTATTACAATACAATTATAATTTTCCAAACATGACAATTGGATGGAGACATATTTTGTTTCCTTTGTGAAAAGCAGAACTAAATTGTTCCAAAGTTTTGAATTAAACAAATAGTTTTGAAACAAACAAACAAACAAAAAAATAAAGAGAGAGAGAAGGAATTAAGACACTTTTTTTTGTTAGCCATAGGGCCAAGAATTATAGGCAGAAACAGTGTGCCAGGGTGGTACCCAGAGCAGACAAACTCTTGGGTGGGGGTTGAACGCCTTCAGTGAGAACGCCCTTGAATCTGCAGGACGAGCTACCTGAAGCTGGGCTCAGTCTCTCCCGCTTGATCTGTAGGGCACTCACCAGCTTGTCTCAGACGGTTCGCCGGTGGTCTCAGTTTTTGAATTTTGGGTCAAACACTTAAGCAAGTCGCTCTGGGAGTGCAGAACACAGACTAATCCTATCACTGTCTGCTCTCTCAGAGAGCAGCCCCTAGGAGGGTTGCAAACTGCATGGGGTCCTGGAAGCAATGGGAGAAGAGGAAGATGAAAGAGAAAGTGGACTCAGGAGTAGAAGGGGGTGGGAGAGTCGAGCCACTGGGAGAGTTAAGTCCTCTACTTCACAACTGCGTGGGAAGCATCGGGAACCAAGAGGATGCTGGGAAAGAAACAGCCCACGTGGATATAATTAGTCCACCAGTGTGCCATCCCCCAGCCTCGTCTGGCCGGAGAGCCCCTGGCTCAGGCAGCCAGTTACCTCATTGTTGGTGCCGACATCTAGCAGGACCGGAAGGCACTGCTGTGGATTCACCCCTCCGCACGCCGTGTACAGGGCCAGCTTGCCCACGGGGATGCCCATGCCGTAGCAGCCCAGGTCTCCCAAGCCCAGTATGCGCTCTCCATCAGTCACCACCACAGCCTGAAAAACACAGCAGGACACCCTCAGTCAGGAGCACCACTTCCATGACAAAGTGCTCATTCCAAAGTCCCAGCAGGCAGGCCCGACAGTTGGATACGCGCTGACTTTGTGGGGAATAAAGCGGCTTGTCTGGGACAAGGCCAGAGGAGTCATCAACTGCAGGTGGCTGGTCCTTTCTGGCCAGTGGGCAGGAGTCCTCACAGAGGCCAGATGACAGAAGATTGCGTTGGGGGCTGCAGAAACAGCTGGGGAGAAATCACATCTAGTCTGTCTCCCTCCCTCCTTCCCTCCCTCTCTGAGAAACTGAACAATCTCAGACTGAAACTTGCAGCATGAGGCAGGAAGGGAGAGATGTAGGAAAAAAAGAGAGGTTAAGACAAGAAAGACACGTTGCTGTTACAGCCGCAGGATTTTGAGGCCAATTTGCAAAGAACAGCGCTTGCAATGTCTCCTAGAACCATGGTTTCTTATGAAGTCGGGTAGATTCTTTGGTTGCATGAGGATTACTTTTTGTCAAAGAATAGCCAAGGGCCTGTTATGTACCAGCCATAGTTCTGGTTATGTACTAGCTACAGATCTTGCCTTTATCAGTGGACAGATGTTGATGGAGCTTGTGGTGATGACAGATATGACTACATGATCATGATGGATGCTCATTTCTCACTTAATAAATACTTATGAAGCACCTGTTTGCTAGTAAGACATATCCTGGGGGAAAGAACTTTTGTTTGCTTACCTATAACATTAAATAGGCGTAGACCCAAATGAGAGAGGAGGCATATTTGTTAACAGCTACAGCTTTCAGACAGAAGCCTGAAAGCAACAGGACAGTGCAGGGACAGTAGAGATTGAGATATTCCTGTACGGCAACTCACTCTTATAGGTTTTGGAGATGAAGGGACACATCCACCGGGCCCTGACAGGAAGCAGTTGTGGGCGTGTAGGCAGAGTGAAACACCTTTCACGGGATGGAAAGTTAAGGTGTGTGTAGAATGTGTGTGAGAAGGAAGGAAATGTAAATTCATGAGTGGGAGAATGGGGAGAGAGGGAGAAATCAGTGAAGGGTCAGAAGCTTCAGGCCAAGGGCAATCCCTTGCGGTCGGTCATAGTGAAGCTGTTTCTATGTCACTGCAACAAACTTACTATCATGGGCTCCCATTTTCTCTGCAAGAGTTAAGCCTATAGGCATCTCATCCATCTATTGAAATCTGGCTTTTGATCAGGATTGAAGACTAGCTCTGAGCTATAGATGTCCTACATGACACCATAGTACCAATGGGCTCTAAAGGCTTAGTTTGTCTAGGCAGGGACAATGCTGGGATACAGAGATGAAGACCTATTCTTGTCCTGGAAGAGCCTGTGATTCAATACAAAGATGTCTTCCTGCTTCTTTACTTCTCTAGGGGTGAAACACATGTGGGCTACTTCTGCCATTCTATAGAAAAAGGTGCAAAGATCCTAAAATCACTTCTCCATGTCAGGAAGTGAATTTTGAAGAGTACAGGAGACCCATGAAAATCATGCTTTTTCCTTCTCAGATTGCTCTACAACTTTTGAGGTGAGTTACCACCACCCATATCCCATACTCCCCCATTCTCTCGTGACCACAGGGATGACTAAGACTGATAATTCCACACAAAAGTAAGCAAGTAGAAGCTCGGAACCTTCCTGGTCTACACAGTTTGTCCTGTATCAGTTGAGTTCCAGGGATCCCGTTGGTGGTTCCCTGTTCATTATCTGAGAAGCCCAGAAGACTTGTTAAGGTCACCTTGGCAAATGTGGAACCTGTCCTAGTCAGGCTTTGGGCTTCTGGTTTAGAGAGGTGTCTCTGTCACTCTGTCTCACTGGAATAGAGCCCCTGTGCTCTTGGCAAGTCTCTCCCTGCCTTAGCACGCAGTCTCTATACCTGCGTCTCAGCTCCTCTGGGCAGTATTCCGTCTAGAGCCTGTGCCTTCATGCTCATGCTGGAGCCCCAAACTCTACAACTTTCTACCCTCTGTCCAAAATCAAATTCAGGTTCCCAGTCTGTGTTTTTGTTTGTTTGTTTGCTTGCTTTGTTTTTGTTTTGTCTGTTTAGAGGGAAGTTGTTGTGTGCCTCTTTGCTCTGAATTAAAACATTCCCTCCTGTGGAGAAGAGGGATAGGCTAATAAGACTCAGGAATAAGCTCAACACACAGAGCTCAGGGATTCTAAACTTACGGGGAGTTCCTGAAAGTTACAGGAGTCATAAGATTCTTTCCCAAGCCTACATAAACAGTGACAGACAATTGCTGGGAAGAAGAGACTCTTTGAATGGCCAAGCTGCTTTCCAGGTGAGCAGGGAGCTGCGGGGATGCAGTTTTCATGAGATATCATCATGCTGGGCTGGGCTTTTCAGTGGTGTAGCTGCCTAGGAGTTGTCTACGCGCCTGTAAGTAGCCCTTCAACCCTACTACCCAATAAACTCACTGGTTCATGAAGGTATACTTAGGTGGGGCCATTTCTTTGATCTGCTCTTAGTGCTCTATCTGGGGTGAATGTTTGTTCATGTCCCCCAGGAGGCCATCAGTGCTGTCTCCCAGACAGGGAATGTTCCAGGGAACTAATTCCACTGCATGTTCAACTCTTCCTAAGTGAACGCCTCACCGTCTGTCATTGATTGTCAGTCCTACTGTGTGAATGGTTGACGTGGTACAACAGCTTCTCAGGCTGCTTTGGCCCTCTTCTTTCTTTTAGGCCCTCCTGCTAACCTGTTTCGAGTTCATTGTATCCAAAGCTCATTTTTATCAAGTCATTTCTAGAATCAAAGAGCTAACACATTTTATTTCAGTTTGATGAAAGTTAGAGCCATTCAGAAAGAGGGGACTCTCAATTGAGAAAATGCCTTCATAAACTTTGCCTGTAGGCAAGTCTGCATGCTCTCGATTGCAATTTGATGTAGGAGAGCTCATCCCATTGTGGGTGGTACCATCCCTGGCTGGTGGTCCTAGGTATTATAAGAAAGCAGGCGAGCAAGCCACGAGGGCACAATCCAATGAACAATGACCTCTGTTTCAGGTCCTGTCTTCAGGTTCCTGCCTTGAGTTTGCGTTACATCTTCTCCCTGTCAGACACCCCGAACCCAGGAAGAACTGCTGGTCCAATTCACCTCCTCTCTTGTTCCCCACCTCTCCTAAGCACAAGACCACCAACCTTCTTCGATGCTTCTTTGTGCTTTGTCAACCATGCCCAGCTGGTGATCAGGTTCTGCTGATCTTGCCTGCTCCATCCTTCTGGCATCTGCTCTGTGACTCTCACACCATTTCTATTGCCTTTGACCAGCCAGACTCCATGTCACGAACCACTCCCGTGATCTCTGACTGTTATTATTACTCTTGAAGTCTTTTGATCCTATTTTGGTTTTACAGAGCACATCTGGATGCATCCATTCTAACCCTCCCCCCACCCCATAAAACAAACATCAGGCATCTTCTCAGCTTGACCCTTAAGATCTCCACATACTATCCACTCTGCCTTTTGGACTTTTCTGTCTTTTCCATGCTGCATCCTAACTAAGGCATTTCTGGTTTTGTATGAGATTTGCACCTCCTTCAATATGCGGTATTGTACCCAGAAACTCTTTAATTTCCTTGACTGGAATTCTACCATTTTGTGTGGTTCAAGGAACTATTCAAAGTTCACTTGTCTCCATGAAGCTTCCCTCTTGGACTCCTCACTCTTTTTCTTTGAATACCCAGAGCATTTTTCTTTGCCCAAAGCAGCCATCACTCTTTTCATTGTACTATAAATATTCGTGTTTCCATGTCCCTCATTACAGTCGTAAGCTTTTTAGGGGCAATGTTAGCTTGAGTTGTTTTTCATTCCCTAGCTTTTGGCTCTGAGGCCAGCAATGTGAACATACTCGGTCAGTCGGGCAAACGATAGCTCTAAAAGTGCATAAAATGGCTTCTTGGCTGGCCAGGATTCAAAGCTGGGATAGTTAAGTTCAGAGGGAAGATATTGCCTCTCATTATACACAACAGCAATCAATTAATGCTGGGAGCCACTTAACTAGTTCAGTGGGTTGCCAAGGGCTTGGGGAAAGTCTGGGCAGTGTCTCTGGGTTTGAAAAGCCAGCAACAATTTCTGGAATGACAGCACTCCAATTTCTTTATTTGGATGTTGGAAAAGTCATGGTTTCCTTCGAGTCTTAGACAAATAGGGATGTCAGAAGGATGGCATGCTATGTTCTTTCCTGTCTGTCTTCCTCAGAGCCATGACCTTTTCTGATTTATTGGGTATGACCCTTAGTCTAACCAAAGACTGACCAGAAGAGCATGAGTCCTCCATTGCTCTTGGGCTGCCTCAGAGGCTAGGATTGTGGGCTGCCTGCAGACATGTTCAAACTGGTTTTTATTTTTTCCTTTGTCTTACCCTTCCCTCTCACCATCCTTTTCCCCCATTGCCTTCTCCTCTACCCCATAACTTAAATAACACACATTCTTTAGTTTCAAATTTTTGTTCCACTCCTCACTTGCAAAGAACCTAGCCTCTCAGATCCCTTGTCTATAAAGCAATGATAAAAAGAAGCCCTGTGGCTATCAAGAGAAGGCAATGAGTCAATCTGTGCAAATCATTTGTATAATCCTGCATGAAGCGGGACTGGTAATGTCCGCTCAGTGTCGTTCTTTTTTTTTATTATTATTTTTTATTTTTTGTTTTTTTCCAAGACAGGGTTTCTCTGTATAGCCCTGGCTGTCCTGGAACTCACTCTGTAGACTAGGCTGTCCTTGAACTCAGAAATCCGCTTGCCTCTGCTTCCCAAGTGCTGGGATTACAGGCGTGCGCCACCACCGCCCGGCTTCAGTGTTGTTCTTTATGCAGGAATGAAGGAGTTAATTCCCTACTGCTTTTCTTAGCTATTAACCTATCTAGAGAATTTTCTCTACCTTAGCCATCTTGCTAGGAAGCCACACCTCTTCCTAAGTCTAGCCTACAGCCAATGACTGATCACACCAAGACTACAAAAACCTGACTCCTCCCCACCAAAAGCCATCCCAGCTCCCAACCTGCCTCCTAGGTTTTTGCTGAGTCTTTCTCCACACGTTACTACAGGCCACTGTGACTTTGTGCTCTCTTCTGACACCTTCTATGCAGAGATGCTGACCCAAGAGGCCTTCTCGGGTCAAAACGACAAGTTAGTTTCTGTCGCAGAGATTTTCGGGAAGCCCTGTCTCTGACATCGACACAGAGGGTGTGTGCCACACTCTGGGCCTATGCATGAAAAGCAGGCACGAGGCCTTAGCAATTTGGGTCCCATTCTAACAGCTGTGTGTCTGCTGCTTAGTGGTAAAGGCCGCTCGCTGCTTTGTCTCCACCACCCAAAGGCCCCTCTTCTCGGAAGTGTTGGTACTGGGCTGAGATATTCTGGACTTTGAGAAGCTGACAGGGAGAGTTCTCAGTTGAGCCTTTCTTCTGCAGTAGGCAATGGCCACTCTGAGGAGACAGGACTGCGATTTTCACTCCTTTGTATGATTTACGCTGGACAGCTCTGGGTGACCTCCTCCTTGAAGAAGAAAGGCCACAAAGCCTCTCAATCCTGGGCTTGAGCCCTGGGTTCCTCTTAGTTATCTTCTGCAGTTCAGTGTTGGTTTTTTTTTTTTCCCTTTCTGGCTAAGAAACTACAGAAGATTATTTTTCTAATCTTCCAAATTGATTTAGAAGGTCCTCTGAAATCAACCCTCTTCCCTAGCCAAGCATCGAGCAACACTAGGATCCAAACACTCCCGAGGCCTTGGGAAGCTGCCTCCCTGAGTCCGCGGCTGGGGGAGAGGAGCTCAGCAGCAGGACGCAGTTGGGAGAACAGCACTCACCCCCCCTTCCCCGTGGGTGGCTTCGTACTGCGCATGCTCCTATTAGCAATGTCCACTTGACTCCTGCATGCTCTCTCCCTACCCATCCTGCAGCCCAGGTTGGGGCTTCCTGAAGGAATCCTTCCTGAGCTTTGATCTCAGTGGCTTTGAAAGTGTCTGTCCTGTGTGAGCTCTGAAGGGGTGACAAGCAGAGTCTCTATGGAAGTGGGGAGATCATCTCCCCCTTTTTTTGAGGAACAAAAGAGACTGAAGCTTAGAACATTTTGAACTTTTGAGAGGGTGCCTTGGATGACAGGGGAGGGAGCGGGGCAGGGTAGAGTGCGGGGCGGGCTACGGAAAGTCCAGTCATCTCCCGCTAGTCTGTTTATACACCATGACCCAGGCTCTATATTCAGAGTGCCTAGTTTTTCCAGAGAAGCCAAGAATCCAAGTTCTGATATATTTATCGTTTTCAATGAAATACGATTTTAAAATATTGCCTATAAAATAAAAAATTTTAACAGCCACCTAGAGCCAAACCAAGCATATCTGGGTACAAGACACGTGACTACCCGTTTGTGGCCTCTGATTCCCAGAAGAAACTCCTGCTTCCTCGGCTGCCCTTTGGTCCTGCATAGCTACAGGCAGTACAACTGCTTCCAACACCTCCTATAAGGACAGCATCCATCCGTGTGCTCTTCCGTGTCCACAGACGCTATCATAGTTAATCCACAGGAGGAGTGCGCCGCTCAGAAAGGCTTTTTGCACACGTCACGGACACGGGGAAAACTAGTGATCAGAATCCCTTGTGCGTCTGCTTGGAAAGTCAGGGCTGTTTTCTGTATATGGTCATGAGAATCTCTCTAAAGTGAGACAGGGATGAAGGGTGGATGTTGTCTTCTTTGGGGCTTCGTGAGCAGGGAGGCCGGGCAGCTCGTGTCCTGCCTGCAGTTGGCTCTGCGAGCCCCTCTCTTTGGCCTGGCATTCGGCCCTTGTTTCCAGCTCAGCCTATCTAGTCTGAGTGTGCGAGTTCCTTGAATTTGGTGCTGCACATCTTTGTCACAGAGCTCCAGGGCACTCCCTCAGAGGGGAGCTTGCCGAAGGGCAGGCAATGCAACCGAATTAGACGGCACTCAGCGGCGCAGATCGGCTCACGCAGCTTACACCCTTCTTTGGTGTCTGGATGTCTGTCTGAGGCCTACTTGAGATACTCTTCTTCTAGAGTGCCCATAAAGCTCCTGATTCTCTTCCTCTAGTCTCTGTCACCACCTCTCTGGTAGCTAGTATTCAGTTTTTAGATGCGTTTCCAAATATGTTTATTGAAGTCAATAGCTACTTAACTGCCATGGTGCTCTTTGGAATTTACATTCACATGTCAACGGTGACATGAAGAATCTAGAGACAAGGCCTCTTTCTTTGACATTGTGGAATTCTCGTAGGAGGACTGGAGGATAATTGTGCATGTTGCTTCCCGTCAAGGAACCAACTAAACCTGAGGTTTGATCCCTGTGACAGCCTGGAGGACAGGGTACCATTTTACTTCCAGTCAAGCAAGAGAGATTTCCTTTAGTTGTTCTAATTGCTCATAATTTGTCTAAAAGTACTGTATGTATGTATATACCTCTATTCCTGGCACAGGGCCTACCTAGTACATGGGATATGCTTAAAGTATCTGCTGACTGAGTTTATTCACCGCCGCAAGCCCAGGCTGAGGATCTGCAGTGTACAAGGTGTCTCTGTGGTTGAGCTGTCCAGGCATGTGGAAAAGATTAGTGTGCCGGACCTCAGCGTCATGCCCACTCAGGTTAGCCTAAAGTTAACTCCCCAACAAATGAGCTGGCTTCCCTAATGTCCTCAATATTTATTATAGTTTCATCCTAGACACACCCTGGAAACATGTTTCCCTGGGACAGTGGCCAAAACTTTCAAGGCCAAGGCCTTACAGACAACTGGAGTCCGGGCGGATCAGCACAGGACAAAGTCACACCCAGATGGAGATGGGAGGAGGAATCTCTCACCGCGGCCAGTACTGAACTTTGGCTGCAGCTCAGACCTGGCTGCAGAAAGCCAAGGTCCTAACCCTTTTCTACTCTTGTTCTAAATGCTCACACTCCCTACAGAGAGCCTGGTGTGGGTGCGAAACCAATAGAGGCCAGTAGGAAGAAGCTCTACTCCATACCCTTTGGTGAGGAATGAGGGGCTCAGTGAACTAGCAGTGACCTAACCCCACAGAGAAAGCAGTAGCGATCTGCAGCCTTCACAGGCGCCGGAGTGAGGTGAGCAGTGGGCCCCAGAGTTCACTGTTTAACTCCAAGCCCTTCTGGCTCCTGGGCTGGAAATTCCCTTGCTAAGGAGCTATCCGCTTCACTCATGTTGCATCCACGATTCCAAAGGTAATCACCTCAGATGCCAGTTCCCTCAAAGTCCTCCACATGGAGCACCACACAGTTTGCATTCCATGGTATAATCTCATCTTTTTCTCCCTCAAGTGTTTGAGGAGATGTGCTATTCGAGAAGCAGTGGAAAGCTTGACTTTGTCACCCCAGAGGGCACACACCCCCTCTGCTGTGCTACTCTGGGCACAACTGCCTAAGTTTGCTCACCATACGCCTTTCTCTCCATGCAGAATGTCCTCAGCTATTCATCAGTCTAAGGCCTGGTTCCCATGTCACTTCCCCATGAGGTCAACCCAGAGTTCTCTAAGGTGAAAGTCCTACCCCTGTGATTACCCACAGCTTAGCTCTGATCATGTTCCTCCTGGCCAGTCTGTTGTGCTACTGTCCTGTTTTCATTATGAAATGTTTGTTACTTCAGAAGAGGTCTGTGCTGAATTTCTGCCTACATCCCCAAGGAAACTGGCACAGGGCATTCATTTGGCAGGTACTCGACTGAATGCTGAACATTTCTTTAGACTAATAGTAGGACGTTTACCTAGCTATGTAGTTAGTGCAGATCTCTTTTCTATGATGCGTCTGTCAGTGGCTACAGAAAGTCTGTGATCAGGGCCTAGGTAATGGGGAAGTATATTGCCTTCGGTGTCATAATGGCACATTTCATGGGTAGAATTAACACTACTACAGATGGCAAGGATCCCTCTAGCAGCAGGACGATAGCAATGAAAACAGGATCATACCTTAATATTGTCCTCTGGCCAAGAGTTCAGCATTGTTGCAATGTGGCCCTTGTCATGAATGGTGATAAACAGCCCACTAGGAAAAAAAGGAAAGTGTGTATACATAAGAGAAATCAGGCAGTCAGTGTAGAAACAGAACAAAGACCATGAGCAGGGCATCAATTACATTGCTGAGTTTTACCCTTAGCTCCAAGGAAGATGGATTTATCTCAAAGCTCCAGAAGGTTCTGGCATCTTTCCTTCAATTGCTTCTCTCCATAGGACAAAGAGAGCACTGGGTCAAGGACTTGTATCTGGAACAGTCTTCTCTAGGGACAGATCTTCTCTTCTTTTCTCTAGCTCTGGTACTAGAATCCCCAGACTCACTAGCCCCAAGACTCACTAAGTTCACGGCCCTAGCAACTGTGTGGGTCTTTATTCCAGGCACTTGCTCCAGAGTACGAACCACATGACCATGACTACAATGTGGACACGAGGGTTGGGGAGTATAGACACGTATGCACCAGGCACCTGCAATGGGAGATGTGGCTGGGGCTAGGAAGAAGGGGTAGGTTCTTATCATAAGATGCTTTTCTCTGCGGGACAGGAGTCTAACAACACCAAATTCAAACCTAGCCTTCCAGTCTACCGTCAAAGTATCACTTACCGACCGCATGTAATTGTTGTCTTGTCTGCTAGCCGAGGCCTAGTCCTGGGAGCTTCTGGCCTCCATACAATCTAATCGAGGTCTAGAATGTTTCCATTCTCTGAAACTTACTGCTGAACAAGCTCATCCTCTGGAGCTCTTTCCTGAACTCTGGCGGGCTGTTTCAACTCCGCTGTTCTTGCTCAAACTCCTCTCCAACCTGACTGATTCAATCTGGCTTCTCTCGCCACTTCTTTTTGCTCTGCTTGACCTCAAACTAACTCAGCCAATCTGTCTAATCTTCCAGCTCCTTCTCATTCTCTGGCTCATTCTGTCTTCACCTATGTATAGCTTGCTCTGTCTCTGTAACCTGTCTCTGTCCAACTGTCCTGGTAAAACTACCTCTTTCCCCTCTCTCTGCACTACTCCCTTAAATAGCTTCCATTTCCTCTCTATTCTCATGAGAGTTGGGCATATCCTTTTCTGTCAAGTCTTTCTCTGATTTGCTTTGTCCACCACTAAGACATCACTTTCAAACTTAGGTACTTCCTTCTACAAATTAACTTTACTTTCATTGTTTGGGATTAAAGATGTATACTTAGGACAAGTCTGTATTCTAGTTAGAGGGCTTAAAGGTGTGTGTTAAGGGCCGAGTCACACAACTAGAAACAGCTTCCCCCCCAGTAAATAATATAATCTCTGGGTTCACAGTGTGATTAAATAATCCTGCAACAGTCTACTAAGAGGGTTCAGTTGTAAATGTAAGATAATAGAATACTCTCGATTTAATATCTTACCACCACCTGATATATGGTGTTTAATGTTTAAACCTAAAGGACTTGGCTATGAATCTCTGCTTTAGGATTAGGGGCGAGAGAATATGTGGGACTTAGGTGTCCCCTCTCTCTCTTTTCACTCTAGTAAATAACCATAAAATTTATATACTCAAGTCTTCATCATCCTGGAAGTGAAACAAAATTCCTGGCTTCTGGTAGTGACACAGAATACCCTTGCTCCAAACAACTATTATAAAATCATTCATTTATAAACAATCTATTTTACTGTCATGTTTGAACTATGTATTTGTGGGTATGCAGCAACGGCATTGGCCGAATGGTGTGTGAACCTGGAGGAGCACCTGCCTTTGCAAGCAGCAACTGTTCTCTGAGCTACGTGGCTTTGTGGCTTCTTGCCTGAGGGCAGTCCAATCTTCAAACAGCTTGGAGCAACAGAAAGTCATAGACTAACAGGTTAAGGTGCATAAGAACAGTGTTGGCATTAGAAAGAACACCTGGGCAGTGAAGAGGGAAATCTGAAGGGAGGAAACTTCAGAGAGAATTGACTCTCAAGTCTGGGTAAAAAAATTCCCAGCCATTGACTGGCCATAAGCAAGAAGCCCAAGGATCTGAGTTGGAAACCTTGGTTCTTGCTAATTTGGGAAGATGGAGCTTAGAATGTGAATTCATCTTAGTTAGCTCTCTTAGGACAAAAAACTACTTTTTTGAGAAACAAATAGAATCCAGCATCCATACAAGTCAGGATACCAGAGATATCCATTACAATAACCTGCTTATTTCATTTATGCTTGAATTTCCAAAATAAAATGTGTGTGTGTGTGTGTGTGTGTGTGTGTGTGTGTGTTTCCACCTACTCAGGCCTGTCATGCATGCCTGTGAAAGCCAGAGGGTGAAATCGTGAGTTTTCTGCCTTATGTTTTGAGATAGTGTTTGAGTAGACTGGGTTCCCACCTAACCCCAGAGCTACCTTGTCGCTCCCTCCCTAGTGCTAGGACGGCAGGATCTCATTGCTGCCCTCAGCTTTTAAAAACGTAGCTTTTGAGGTCCTCACGTTTGCAGGAAAAGTGCTTTTTCTACTGAGATATCTCTCTAACCCCAATGAAATATTCCAAATGTCAGTCCCTTACTCAGACTGAGGTCACTCTTTCTCCTCTCCCCAGTACTAAATTAAAGTCAATCAAACAAAGAGCTAAAACTACACCAACACAAAGCCCAGCTTGCCTGCAGAAGCTGCCTGTTTTGGTGCCTCCCCCTAATGCTCCACCCACCATAGCAGCAGTGGTGTGCCTTTCACTAGCATCCCGTTACCAAACCTCCAACGAGATGCACCTCTTTGAAGGCAATGGGCACTTTTCAGCCCATCACCTCCTCTGATTTGCTTTTTTTTTGTTTTAAACAACCATTTGTTTTTTATAAAGTGTTTTATCTGTATATGCGTATGTATTCCAAGTGTGTGCAGTGCCCTCGAGAGGCCAGAAGAGGGCGTTGGATTCTCCGGAGCTGGAGGTACTGTCAGTTGAGAGCTGTCTGATGCTGAGCGCTGCCCTCTAGCCCTCTGCACACGCAGCAAGTGCTCTTGAGAGCTGTTTTCCTGTTGGCCCTCTGGCTTCTTGACAGAATTTTGACAGAATGCTAACCCCAGCTGGCAAATGTTGGCTTTTGTGAATCTCCTTCCTTTTTCTCCCTCCTCCTCTGATTGCTCTTATTTATGCTGGTCATCCAGCCGTGGTGTTTATGATAACATTCCTCAAATACTTCCTGTATCTTACATTCGGCCTTTCTCTATGCGGTCTTATCAATGCCAAAGGCATTTGGACTATGAGTTTCAAATATCTGAAGACAAAAATTTCTCATTTTGAGTGCTCTTGACACTTTGATAGAGAATTCTTTGCTGTGCAGGTGAGGTTGGCCTGAGCCTTGCAGCATTTTTGGCAATCTCTCTTTCCCATTATATGCCAGCAGTACCTCAGACTCTGCCATAGCAGCAGCAGCAACAATAACAGCAACAAAATGTCTCCAGGCACATTAATTATAATTGTTAATAATCTAATAACAATTATATTATTGTCCCCAGAGGGGACAATAATCATCACAGTCTTTGAAGGGATGGCTCTAGACCTATGTATTAACTGCCTGTCTGACACATGTCAAAGGTACTCATACATAACCTAAGACCAAATTCATGACTTATCCTTTCACCACTGTGACTCGAAGACGAGATAAAACAGACCCATCCCTTTCGTTCTCCAGCTGTCAGCCGCACTGGCTTCCTTTCCAGACTCCGGGTAACCATGGGCCTCCTGCCTCACGGTGTTCAGGCTTTCCCTTCTGCCCAGTACCCACGTGCTTCCTCACTGCTCTATAGCAAATTCATTCTTATTATTCTGATAATTTCCAAATCAGGGTAGGAGGCCCCTGTTATGAGCTCCAAGTCCCTTATCCTTGCAAGCACGCGCGCACACACACAC
The DNA here is from genome assembly GCA_964023405.1 of Apodemus agrarius. Taxonomy (NCBI): domain Eukaryota; kingdom Metazoa; phylum Chordata; class Mammalia; order Rodentia; family Muridae; genus Apodemus; species Apodemus agrarius. Next base: position 81,683,384 of record OZ030005.1, on the reverse strand, counting down.
ACACACACACACACACACACACACACACCTACTGTGTGGCTCCTTGACTCATCTCCCCACATTAGCTTGTAAGCATCACAAAGACAAGCTGTGCATCTATTTTTGTCGTTCAGCACCATATCCTCCTGTTTAGTACATAATACATGCTGAGTATACTGTCTTTGAACAAGGAGAGGCTGGAATCAACAGATGTTGACGATGTCCAAGTGATAAAGGAGGAGATTGTTGAATAAAACACGGTGAGCGTTGGCACAAAGGCACTGTGTGTGGCTGCCCTGGAGGGATCCTGTGAACTGGGTGACAGCTGGTGCTGCTAGAGAGAGCTGATAAATGTGGGAAGGGTGGTGGGCGGGCCAGGGAAAAGAAACACACTTGAGATTTGGGGTACAGGGTTCCCCAAAACCTGAAGGGAGGCAGTGTACATATCTGGATTCGCTTACTCATGTAATATCACAGTTTCCAGGTGAAGAGTACTAGAATATACAGCCTTAAACCATGCCTCTTCCACCTAGACACGATTTTGAGCTATTTCATTGTGAACTGAAGTTTTGTGGGGTAAAACGAAGTCACACCTGTGTTCTACAAGACTAATCAAAACTGTGATTATGGAGGGTTGGGATGTTGCCAGATTATCTTTTGCTATCTTTAGCTCTCAGTGTCTGACCCAACATCCTTTGATTTTTCAGTAAATACTTTGGAATGGATTAACAGGTCTCTCATTCCACCAAAAATTAAGAACACTATTAGATAATATCTGAAACTTCTAACAGATTAAAAAAAAGTTTCTGTGCTATACCCTGCCTACCTGATGTTCCCTCCAAAATATTTGAAGAATGCCTTGATTCATAACTTCCTTTTGTTCTGTGACTATAAAAATTTCCTGAAACTGTCACCATACTAAAGTATGGCATTTGAGGAACCCGAATCCACATTCCTGGGCCATGTTCACTCACGTGACTCCAGGATAAACTATCCCTTAGTGTGGAGAGCTGTTTGCTGCATGAGAAGACCCAGAACAGGGACATGCATTTTTCTGTTTGTTTATATATCTATTTATGTATTTATGTATTTGGGAGAGGGACTGACTCACCATACAGCCTTGGCTGGCCAGGCATTGCCTACGTGGACCCGGCTGGCCTTGGACTCACAGAGAGCCATCTGTCTCTAAAGGAGAGTGCTACACCAGCTCAGATTTTCCTTTTGCAAAGACCATTTGCATTTATTTAATAATTTCCTGTAGCAAGCAGCAGGAGGATTCTCATCCACATAATGGAACTTACTGAGTAACCTTTGCTCACCTCACTTGCACCCAGGCGGGGGCTCAGCAGGATGCTTAGAGAAGGAAAAGCACAGGTGTGAGGAGGCAGGATCCATGCTCTGGTTTACAGCTACATGGAGTGCCGTGCAAACACAGGCAAAGCATGATTATTACAATTACATGGTGTATCAGAATCAGCCCTCTCTACCCCATTTTTAAATTGGACTCTGGCTTGTTGATGTCTAGTTTCTTGAGTTCTTTATATATTTTTTTTTATATCAGCTCTCTGTCAGATGTGAGGTTGGTGAAGATCTTTTCCCATTCTATAGGCTGCCATTTTGTCCTATTGATGGTGTCTTCTGCCTTACAGAGCTTCTCAGTTTCATGAGGTTCTATTTGTTAATTGTTGATCTTAGTGTTTGCACTGCTGGTGTTCTGTTCAGGAAGTTGTCTCCGGTGCCAGTGCATACTCATTTTCTTTTTCATCAGGTTTAGTGTATCTGGTTGTATGTTGAGATGTTTGATCTACTTGGACTTGAGTTTCCTGCAGGGATCTAAGCAGAGGAATCTCTGATAGCCCAGAAGCACTTAAAGAAAAGTCCAACATCCTTAGTCATCAGGGAAATGCAAATCAAAATGAAGCTGAGATTCCATCATATACCCATCAGAATAGCTAAGATCAAAACCTCAAGTGACAGCACATTCTGACAAAGATGTGGAGGAAGGGGGAACTCTCCTCCACTGCTGGTGGGACTGCAATCTTGTATAGCCACTTTGGAAATCAACTTGGCGGTTTCTCAGAAAATTGGGAAAGATCTACCTCAAGGCCCAGCTATGCCAGTCCTGGGCATATACCCAAAGTATGCTCCACCATACCACAAGGACACTTGCTCAACTATGTTCATAGCAGCTGTATTCACAATAGCCAGAAAGTAGAAACAACCTAGATGTTCCTCAACTGAAAAACAGATAAAGGAAATGTGGCACATCTACACAATGGGGTATCACTCAGCTATTAAATACAAAGACATCATGAAATGTGGAGGCAAATGGATGAGAACTAGAAAAATCATCCTGAGTGAGGTAACCCAGACTCAGAAGGGCACACATGGTATGTGCTCATTGTAAGTGAATACTAACTGTTGAAAGAACCGAAAGAAAAGACGGGGTGCTTCTGCACCCCATGCCTCGGAAACCGGCACACCCCAAAAAACACGAGAGACAGACCTGCTGCAATTTCGCAAGAGGATTTTAATTTCCAGAGCTCTGGGGGGCTACAGTTTCCCCAGCAAGGTGAAGAAGCAAAACCCACCGAGAACTGGCTTGTCTTGCCTTTTATAGACTTATAACAGAACCCGCCTACCACAAGCTTCTAAGCCAATCAGTTCAATCCATCCGAACTTGCTCTCTCTGACGACCTACCAGCCTCTCACAGAGGCCGGAAGAACTAGTTAAGTCATTTCCGCTTACGTGACCGCCACGCAGTCTCGCCCACCCTCCCCCACTGGCGTTGGGGATCCAGGTGCCTCCCACGTGCCCAGGCACAGAGGATTCCTAGCTTATAACCTTATCCTTTCATTCTCCACTTCCTGTCTTGTTAATAGTTCTAACCTTAGAACTAGGAGAATTAAAGGTCAGCCTCTTCTTGTCTCAGAAGGCTCTTATATTGCTGCCTAAGTACATAATCTGGACCGCGCACACCTGGTCCCTGATGAAGGCAACTAATCTATTGACTGTATAAGTCTAACTAAGAAACAGGAGCATTATCATTAGGGGTCCTATCAGGGCAGAAAACAGGGTGGTCAAGAATACAAGATAAGGGTCTTTTCACTGAGTCTTAAAGTTTCCCGCATGGTGGCATCTAATGTAGACCATATCTCCGACTTGGAAGCGATGTGGGACTTGTGGATCTCCTCCTGAGTAGGCCTCCGGGACCTCAATGCCTTATCCATTGGAGCGCCTCGAGCCTAGAGAGCAAAGGTCCAGTCTCTGTGATCAATTTGGTGAGGATCTCTTTTACCAGGGTTCCAGCAACTGTTTCTGAAGTCTTCTTTGACAGATCCAGTAACCTGTCTGGAAGCAGCGAGGAGTCTCTGACATGCCTAGAGCATTAAAGCGAACAGTTTGAGCCAAATCTCATGTTGTGGTACACCTCTCGGGAGGACCCAGTAGATGACAAAGAAATTGGGGTAACAAAGAGGATTAAAATGGCAAGGACTATTCAGAAACAAGGGGAGAGGCACCACCCAGCCTAAACCAGTCTCCAAGGTCAATTTAGTTAAGGTCTCTCATAGAGTTTTGTTTATTTTCTCTAGCTGTCTTGAGCCCTGGGGACAGTACATCCAATAACATTTCCAATTAGTCCCCAATATCTGTTAATTTCTGACTTACCTTAGAAACAAAAACAGAACTATTGTCTGATCCAATTACCTTGGGCACTCTGAAACTCGGGAAAATTTCTTTTAACCCTGGCTGCTGTTTCCTGCCTGCTAGGGGAAGTCTCAATCTATCTAGATTAACTATCTACAAGTGCTAGGAGATAATACTTTCCTGCCTTATCTTTTATGAAACCTCTATATACTCTAGGTTGTTCTCTTCTAGGTCTTCTGCTTTATTTACTCTTTGCTGCATAAGCATTCACTCGCTGGCATACCTTACACTGTTTTATTGATCCCTTAAATGAGTTCATGTGTGCATTTGCCCTGGCGAGTCCTTGGCTTACTCTCTGGGGAGTATAATTCTCCCTTCTTGTGTGCACCTTTCCTTGGTAATAGTTGGTCAGATGGCTATCAATCTCAGTCCTTTTTTTCTTCGGCATGTTTTAAGTGAGGCTATCTCACTTTGTCTCATTTTTCAGTGGATGCCTCTCGCAGACCTACAACCAGTATAGGCTCCTGTATATCTATCCTTGGAGCCATTTGCTCTGCCTGGCTATTGCCCACTGAGTCTTTTTCCTTTTGACATCCTGGGCAGAGGGTGATACTCACAGTTGTTGGCTTCATTAGGGCATCTAAGAGGTCCAAGATTTCCTGTTGGTTTTCTCTGATGTGAGCAGTCTTTTTGGCATATACACCTGTGGACGTGGGCTGTGGCAAAGGCATACCTGTTATCCATGTGGATGTTGATTTTCTTGCTGTCTCCAAGTTCCAAGGTCTTGGTAAGGGCCATTAGCTCCACTTTCTGCGTTGACATGCCAGGGGGTAAAGATTCTTCTACCCAGATGCCGTTTGTGCTGCCCACCATAGCAGCACCTGCTTGTCCCTGTCCTTCATGGAGAAAATTGCTCTTGTCTGTAGCAACTTTCAGCAGGGGTCAGTCTCTCTTTTTGGGCCAGTTGCTGCAGCCCTTTGGACAGTAAGTATATCTGTCTTCCCCACCATTTTGGAGAGTATGCCTTGCTCCAACAGTTAGGAACATCCTGGGGTGACCTTAAATGAATGGGTTACCCATCCCATCCCTAGGTCCATCGTTCTTCGGGTAGTCCATGAACATATTTTGGTGCCAGTGGCTTCTCGGACCCTAGATCTTTTCTTGGAAACAGGGCCATTGGGTTGGAAGACCGTGTGTAAAGCCCCTGTGTCCATCAAGAACTGAGTGGGTTTCTCTTTCCCTCTCACAGTTATCCAGGGTTGGGGGAGGTGGTCAGAACACCCATCTCCCCTAGTCATTGTCTTTATCCAGGGATAACACCTTTGCCATTTGGGGGCCACTTCTCCCAAGACCTGTGAGTTCTTGCTCCCAGCTTGTTAGGGCACACTCTGGCTCAGTGGCCTCTCCATATAGTATGCACATTGATTCCTTTCTGCCTTTTAGCCAGGATTTTCTGTAGCTTCCTTCTCTCGTTTTTTTTTTCTTTCTACTCTCTCTCCCTGTCTCAGCAAACTATACTAAATCTCTCTATAGACTTTTCTAACAACCTGCACCACCAAATCTCTCTACAGACCTTCTAAATAACTTGTACCAAATCCCTCTACATACTTTCTCAGCAAACTAAAGTCCTTCTAGTCTGGGGTATATAGCAAAATGCTTCTGAGCTGCACTAGAAAGGCTGCCAGTGACTCCTCTGGTCCCTGCTTCACATACCTTCGCCAAATCTGTGGGCTATCATGCCCTCAAGACCTGCCAATGGAGTCTGGTGTCGTCCTTCAGGTGCCTCTTACCTTTCGTCTGAGGAGGTATTCTTTTCTGGCTTCCTGTATTACAAATAAAACAGTCTCAAAGAGATTAATCAGTCTCTTGGGAATATGTCTTTAGTGAGGGTGTCACCGTGAATCAGGATAGGTGGTCTCAGATCTTCTGCTCCATTCTGTGGTCTTCTCTAAATATAAATTGAGCATAACATCCAATCTCTGTCAAACAGAACCTTTGTCATCTTTACTATCTTGAAAGACTATAAGAATTAACACCTGACTCATGTTTTGGCTATAAATTTTATATCACCTGAAAATCATTTCTGTAAACCTATATCAGCTTTCAAGATTAAAGAGCTTGAGCTGACTATGAGGCTAACAGTTTTTATCCCCGTCAGAAATCCAAGAGTGACCAATATTAACTGAAAATATATATGAAGCTTAACACACCTTTTAAGAATTAGCCAAATGATAAAGATTGCTAAATACCTGAACAGTTTATACTTCAAAATGTTGAAACATTGATCTTTAGCCTTCTGGCACAAGAACATCTGACAGACTTAAAGAATCAGGAATTATTAAGTCATATAATAATCTATAGACACATTGAGTTTGTAAATGAAGAGAGGCAATCTCGTTGCTCTCTCTCTCTCTCTCTCTCTCTCTCTCTCTCTCTCTCTCTCGCCATAACAGAAGCAACTCTAATTAAAACATTGAAAACACCCTAATAATAAACTCAGAGCCTTATATTTTTGTATGGCCCCAAACTCATAGGCTTAAACATTTCAGATCTATAACAATAACAGCAAGAAAGGACTGGGTGTAAATCCTGCATTTTTACATTTTTAGTATTTATACCAATGAAAACCTTGATTTTGTATCAAAATAAAATCAGTATCAAATAAGAATTTATGCCTTGGACATAATATAATTCTCAAAACAAGATTTTAGTGTCACCGAGACAGGTTTTTTGCTTAATGTTTCAGAATCTAGTCTTCTAGAGGTCCCCCTTATTTTTGACCTCTTCCCCAGAGAAAAAATAAAACCACAGCTTAACAGTATATCTATTATAATAACTTAAACAATTTAAAATAAATGAAATAAGCCATCTGTAACTTAAATTCAGAATTTCTACATCCGCCACTTTGAGTGTCTTGTTAGAAATTATTTCCCCCACTAGGGGGACTCACAGCTTAAATATTTTGTCTCTTGTTCTAACATGGCGGGCTTGAGTCACGTGACCCGATCTTGCCGCCAGACCCTAACATGGCGGGCCTGAGTCACGGGACCTGATCTTGGCGCGAAAAACCTCAACATGGCGGGCCTGAGTCACGAGACCTGATCTTGCCGCCAGACCCTAACATGGTGGGCCTGAGTCATGGGACCGATCTTGGCGCCACAGGGCCCACCATGGCGGTCCTTTCAGTCGGTCTAAATTCTTAACAAAATTATCAGTCGGTCTAAATCCCTATGCGTCAGTCATCTAAGTCCAAGAACACAAGACTACAAAACAGAAACAATCACCACATAGACACCCTCACGCTGCCACCATCAGGCGTCTCAGTTCAAGACAGTTCGCCTCTAGACAACCCAGTTTCAGATACCGAGTATTCCCGCCAGTTGCAGGACACAAATACAGAGAAGAGAAGAACCCTATTCGGCCTTCTCCAGCTTCCTCCAGACCCCCGAGGTTTCGATTGCCAGGCGGAACTCTCCGCCCCAGTCAGGCTTTTGACAAAACAGTGAAACAAACAGAAAACAGAACCAGATCAGAAAACCAGACGGCCGGGAGGGCATGTAAGTTCTCCAATTTAGAACTACCTTATCCTCCCGACACCCAGATGGGAACTTTCCAGGCGTCCCTGGATTTCCCCCTTCACTCAGGGACGTCTCCCCGAGTTACAGCCTGTGGCCTCCACTAGCACGTCTGCCTATACCACGGTCCCCTGGCCATCACGGTCCGAGGAGACAGCTGCATATCTAAAAGCGCGCGTCTCATCAGATTCAGATCTCAGAACAGAACAGAACACTCAGGACGAACGAACAACATCACATCGGCCGGCCGGCGCACACACACACTTCAGAAGGGGTCCCCTTACCTCCAAGTTGTTTCTCGAGTGTGTAGGGGTGTCCGCATTTCCTGGCCAATGCACCAATGAAAGAACCGAAAGAAAAGACGGGGTGCTTCTGCACCCCATGCCTCGGAAACCGGCACACCCCAAAAAACACTCACGAGAGACAGACCTGCTGCAATTTCGCAAGAGGATTTTAATTTCCAGAGCTCTGGGGGGCTACAGTTTCCCCAGCAAGGTGAAGAAGCAAAACCCACCGAGAACTGGCTTGTCTTGCCTTTTATAGACTTATAACAGAACCCGCCTACCACAAGCTTCTAAGCCAATCAGTTCAATCCATCCGAACTTGCTCTATCTGACGACCTACCAGCCTCTCACAGAGGCCGGAAGAACTAGTTAAGTCATTTCCGCTTACGTGACCGCCACGCAGTCTCGCCCACCCTCCCCCACTGGCGTTGGGGATCCAGGTGCCTCCCACGTGCCCAGGCACAGAGGATTCCTAGCTTATAACCTTATCCTTTCACTGTAAAGTAAAGGGTAATTATGCTACAATCCACAGACCCAAAGAAGCTAAGTAATAAGGAGAGCTCAGGGGTGTGTGAATCTCCCTGAGAAGGGGAAATAAAATAGACATAATGGGTGGATGGGGGAGCGGTGGGAGCAGGAGCGGGAGCGGGAACAGGAAAGATAAGGTGGGTGCAGGGCAGAGGGAGAGAGAACTGGGAGAGATGACTGAAATGGGGAGGCATCTCTGGGATGAGCTAGAAACCTACGGCAATGGGAACTCCCAGGAATCCATGAGGGTGACCCTAAGACTCCTAGCAGTGGAGGATGTGGAGCTAGAAAGGGCCATCTCCTATAACCAGGCAAGACGTCCAATGGAGGGATCGGGACCCCAACCCAGTCACCAAACTTTTGACCTACAGTTTCCTCTGCCTACAACATGTGCCGTGACAAGAATCTAGCATAATCATCGTCGGAGAGGCCTCACCCAGCAAATGATGGAAATAGATGTCGAGACCCATAGCCAAACATGGCTTGGGGAATCTTTTGGAAGAGGGAGGAAGGTTTGTAGGAGCCAAAGGTACCAAGGACACCACAAGAAAACCCACAGAATCAATCTGGGTTCGCAGGGGCCAATGGAGACTACATCACTAACCAGGGAGCCTGCGTGGGACTGACCTGGGCTCTCTGCACATGTTACAGTTGTGTAGCTTGGTCTCCGTGTGGGACTCCTAACAGTGGGAGCACAGGCTGTCCCTGACTGTTGTTTGTCTCTGGGACACGTTCTTCCTGCTGATCTGCCTTGTCTAGTCTCAGTAGGAGACTATGCGCCTAGTCTCACTGCAACTTGGTGTGCCAGGGCTGGTTGATATGCGAGGGAGGAGGAGTGGATGGGGGAGGGGAGGGGAAACTGAAGTTGGGCTTTAAAACAAACAAACAAACAAACAAACAAACAAACACCAACCCTCGGTATTGACAGTAAGAGGGAGAGGGGGGTCAGGGATACTTAACAGTTCTACATTAAACTTCTGAGCTGATGAAATGTTAGAAGTCTTGTCCATGGTCTTTCTTTTAAAGCGTATTTATAGGGGCTGCAGAGAACAGACTATAAAATATCCCACTTTTGAAATTTATTAAGAGCTTTAAAAAAGTGCATATAAACTGTAGCGAAGGAATGCTCTGGATGTGGGGTTTGAGAATTCTTTTTTCTTTCTGTAATTCTTGCTGGCGGGGGTAGGGGGTTATGTACTATTTAATAGAAGGACAGCAGGCCAGGCAGGACTCTCAAGGGGCTGCAGGCAGAGAATGAACTCCTGAGTGAATGTGTGCTGTTGACAGGGCATGGGGCCATGTTAAGGACCTCAGTGCCTCAGCAACATGGGGCTGGGCAGAGCCTTTCCTGAGTGAGGCTCGCAGCAAGGCTTCCTTGGGTGTGAATGTCAATGTTGACCATGTGTGCAGAAAACGTCCACCGTCTCCACCATCGCTTTCCCTCCTTGGATGATTACAGCCTGAAGCCGGCTCCCCTACAGAGATGGCTCGTACAGGGACTAACTAATCCCTGCCTCCTTGTTCGGCTGTATGCAACAAGCATGCCTCTCTGTTCAACTGTAGACGATGAACACGCTAGCTTCTAGACTTCCAGGGTGCTCCAGCTGCACCATCTATGGTTTTCTGTGTCTCGTGTCTTTCACCTTTTCATTTCTTCACTGTTCCAGTTAGGCCAATCCCTGGAACAATATGGCAGCCAGGGCCTGGGGGTCACCTTCATAGTTAGCCTGAAAAGCATCTAGACCAGCTCAGAAAGAAGTGCCTGTGAAATGCTCTCGGTCAAAACAATTCTTAGTTTTAGTCTCTGAGTGAAAACTCAGGGGAAATGAAAATTTTCAGCAGTAGTGGGTGATGGGATGGAAGGCTTTTCTCCACTTCTGTAAGATGTTCAGAAGCAGAAGAATGCAGAAGTTTACAGGCATTCCCCCTCAGTGACCTTGGAGAGCCCAGGTGCCTTGGGAAGCTCCCCTTGCAGCCCTGCTTGGCTCCACCCTGAGAACCCAATCACTCTTACTAGGTAGGCACTGAGGCTGGAGCGAGCATTTAAAGCAGCACCCACAAGTGACGAGGCTGCCGTGGCTTCACTGACATCTGGGAGGACTGCCCGCGGGCAGACAGCGGACACTAGGGGTTAGTGGGTCAGTTCTGCAGCCACAGTGCCTAGCCTCAAAGCCTGGTGCTGCCAGGGCCTGGTGACACACCTGTGTACAAGTTCTTCTCCTGTTCCTCGGTCTTCTGTTCTTCACATGTAAAATGGAAGAAGTGACCCCACTGCTTTGTACCTTGGCTATGATGATTCAATACGACAGTTCAGATTTAAATAGTGTGTTACAGTGTCTTCTATAAACTGGTGTGCAGTGCCTGGTGTAACTCAATAAATGGTAACTCTTCCTATGGCTGACAGTGTACGACTTAGCAGTGCAGGCTCATGAGTCTGCTTGTCTGGGCCCAAAGGCTGGCACAATATCCTAGAGGTATAAGGCTCATACTAATTGCCTGGTGAATGCTATAATCTGATTATAAATGAACATTTTGCTTAGAATGATAGCCTGTTTTTCCCAAACCATGATTTGTAGATGCAGTGACTTTCTTTGGTGTCAGAGGAAGGCGGTCATAAACAAAGTATGGTAGGCAGGAAATCTCTCATTATGTGAGTCATCTAGAGGGGGCAAAATAAAAAAAAAACTGTGGTGATGCACAGTTGGGACAAAAGGTTTTCTATTATCCTTGCAAGACTAATATTGAATGAGAATGAGATCATAGGCAGCTTGGAAAGAACATCCACTCCATTCATTCATGCGGAGGCTTTTGTGAATCTCTCTGATCGAGGGAACCAACAGGACCTATATGTAAGCACAGGTTGTGTTCTTAGTGGGTAGCCCCATCATCCTATGGGCACCTTCACGGGATGGTTATGTGAAGACCCAGGGAAATTCAAGTGCCATCTCGTAGATATTAGGTGTGTGCATTGGGACAAGACGCTTCATCTCCCTATGCCTTAGTTCTCTGGGTAGTAAAATGGGGACCTCAGCTTCTTTGTGGAATGATTGTGAGCAACAGATAGGTCAAGGTTGCAGAATCCCTGTGCAGCACAAAGCCCTATGACATGCCAGTCTTACTAATACTTGTTTGCCCACTGATTGTTTCCTACAGTCCCAACCAGAGGATTAGGGTGGTAAGAATGTGCCAGGAAGTGCTCTCTCTATACTCCACACAGCTGCTTCCACTGGTGCCAAAATCATGAGAATGAATGACTTCCCAGGAGGCATTGGCTTCCACTGCTGGGTAATGGCTTAGAGTAGTGTGAGTAGACCATCCTGCTGGAGGCACAGAGGGAGGGAAGAAAGTAGGAAGCGCCAGGAAGTCCTGCCTAACTCTGAGATGCACAGGCACTTCCAGAATTTGAGAATCACTGTCTGCCAAGGTGCTGGACATCCTGGGGACAAGCATCAAGGCTGGCGGCTTCTTAGAGGAACTAAAACAGAATGCTTCTTATGTTCCTGGGGCCACCCAGATGAGCATCTGGGTAGAAGCATTTATGGGAACCCCATTGTAAATAGCTACTGAGTAGAACAGGGTAGTAATTTAACCACTTAGGATTTCTCATAAGTTTTTCTTACTTACCCCAGGGAAGCAAATTTAGAATTTGAGAGGTAAGAGAAACCTTTTCCTTGCCCCTCAAATACATAGTACAATGGCAAACTGTTGACCTGTGGAACCAAATTTTTAATGACTAGATGCCTTGCTTTACATAAAATAAACACTTTCTGAGAGGTTATGAGTAATAAGTTTCTAAACTTAAAAGCATACCGTACTTGTACTCAGGGCACTGCCATGTAAAGGAAAACTGTGGAGAAAGGCTTGGAAATAGAATCCCATGACCTCTGATGTATTAGTCTGCTTGCCATCACTGTGACAGAATGCTCGAGACAGACAATTTATAAAGAGGGAAAGTTCATCTTGGCTCATGGTGTCGGAGGTTTCAGTCCATAGTGGTTTGGACCGTTGCTTTCAGGCTTGTGGAGCATAGTACCTCATGTTAGAAACACATGACAGTGGAAGCCCTTGCCTCATGGCAGCTGGACAGCAAAGAGGAGGGGGCTGTGGTTCCAAAATCCTCTCCAAGGGTATGGACCAAGTCTCCTGTCTTCTCCCATCAGGTCCTGTCTCCTAAAGATGCCACTAACACTCCACAGCACTGAAGACAGAAAAGAAGGTGCCTGGGACTGTGGGGTTTGTTTCAGATCTAAACTATAGTGACTTACTCATGGCTTTCCTAAGTTCAGATTTTTCCTTCTGTGGTACCTAGAAACAGAGCTCAGGCACCCCTAGCTAATGTGTGGTCATCTGGGTGCACAGGACTGACCTAAGATGAAATGGTGGCAGGGATTCTCTTTCCTGGTGCTTTGGAGTAAGGGTGAAGAGAGAGAAGGGAATAAGCCCATGTTTAACAAACATTCACTGTGCACATAGGCTTCCACACACTCGGTCAACTGGACCTGCAAGGCATATTTGTTGTGAGTTGTTCATCTTGCCACAAAGCTGAACGTCTTCCTGCTACCGTGTATTGAAGCAATCGTTTCTATTCCCCAAGGTCATTGTGTGCTACCTCTTCCAGGCACAAGGATTTGCTAAAAGGAAGCACAGCTTAGTAGCTCCTCTGTTGAATAAGTAAAACAGAAGTAGACACGGCAAAACATGCCGCATCTAAGGGCTGGTGTGTGATTCACCCCCTTCACCTTCTCCCTTTGCTACAGCAATGCACACAGTTCTAGATAAAGCAACTTCACTAGCCTAGGCCCTGGAGCGAGGGAGACACAGAGCGTAGCTCTAGGGTTATTGGTGTGTGTGTGTGTGTGTGTGTGTGTGTGTGTGTGTGTGTAGAAGCACAGGATGAAGCATAGAATAAAGCTTATTTTAAAGATTTTAAATATATATAAATCATATATATACATATATACATACACACATATGTGTGTATATATATGTATGCATATATGATTCTATGTGTACATGTGTATAGCCACAGAGTTCAGAAGCGGGCATAAGATCCCTTGGAGCTGAACGTACAGGTGTTTGTGAACCTCCTGATGTTGATAGTAAGATTCGAATCCCAGGCCTTGTGAATGAGCCGCAATTGTTCTTAACCCCCCTTAACTTGTTTGTTTTAAAAATGTGTAGTTTCTTTTTCAAATTCTCTCACACATAACACCCCTACTGCAGTTCCCTTCCTTTCCCTCCTCCCCGTCCTCTGAACCCTCATATCCCCTTTCCCTCCAGATCCACTTCTCTGTTTTCCTTCAGATAAGAGCGGGCCTCCCAGGGATATCAAGCAAACACAGCACAACACGTTACAATAAGACTAGGTACAAACCCTCACATCAAGGGCAGATGAGGCAACCCAGTGGGAGGAAAAGTGTCCCAAGAGCAGGTGAAAGAGTCAGAGACACCTTCCACTTCCACAGCTAGGAGACCCTCAGGAACACCAGGCCACACAACCATAGCAAACATGCAGAGGACCTTGGGCAGTCCCATGGAGGCTTTGTGACTGCGGCTTTGGTCTCTGTGAACCCTTATGAGTCCTGCTTAGTGGATTCTGTGTTCCCATGGTGTCCTAAGCCCCTCTGGCTCCAACAATTCTTTTCTTTCCTCTTCCATGGGTTTCTCCAAGTTACACCCAATGCTTTGCTGTGGTACCTGCATCTGCTCCATCCAGCTGCTGGATGAACTGATCTTCTCTGGTGATCACTGGGCTAGGCACCAATTTGTTCTTCTGGCTGACAATAAACTTTGTTTTAAGCATTGAGATTTTAGAATTACTTGTTTAAAAGCATGACATGACCATGGTCCCCTTTGCTCAACAACTTTTTTTTTTTAACATCAGGGCTGCCCATATATACTGCAAAAATTGACATTTTGGGGAAAGCCCGAGCGAGGGCCACACCTTTTTGAAGGAGTCCACATTTTCTTCTTCCCAGCTAGAGTGCTGACGATGTCAGTTGTGGAAGAGGCCTACATGACTGGAAATATGTATGGGGGTAAATGATGGTTAGGGAATTAGATTTGAAATGTGCATCTCATTTGACTAGACTGTTTGATGTTTAATGAGGCTTGGGCTGCATCTGTTTTATTCGTAGCCATAAAATGTGGCCTGGCCCGGTGCCATGCACACAACAGGTATTCTGCACAGTGTATGAATTAGGGATGAATGATGCGGGATGCAGGGCTGGGATGAGACAAACCTAGGCTCAGTCATAAGCTGAGCACATAACCTTACTGTCTCTAGCTGTTCTTGTGAAGGCCCCCACCAAGCCATGGACATTGTGTGACCCCGACTTAAATCTTAAAACTGAACTCTCTGTACCCGTGACCGTATTTAGAGATGGTGTGTTTGTGGAATAGCCAGTTAAGATGGCAGCATTTGGTAGGACCTTATTTAGAAGAGTTCTGGCCTTATAAGAAGGAGAGACAATGCCACACAGAGGGAAGACTGGAAGAGCAGAGATGGAAGCAGAGACTGGCCCCTATGTCTGTAAGGCATGGAGAGCCAAGGTTTACCAGTAAACACTCGAGGTCGGGAAGGGCAGGGGAATGCTGTCCCTCAGCACTCAGAGCATGAACCTGATCTCAGAATTCCGTTCCAAGCCACGCAGCCTGTGATAACCTATTCCAGCAGGACCTAGGACTTGAAGAAGCCAAGTCTCCAATTTTTGTAGCCCTGAGTAATGGTCATCACAATTCCTTCTCTATGTGTTTCCCAATTTTAAATTAAAATGTTTTCATTCTTATTTTTAATAATTTTTACTCCTTGTTAAGTTAGTTCTTTGAGAATTTGCTAGACAGTTATGACACATTCTTGTTACTCTCTTCCCCTGCCCTTTCTCATCTCCCTCAAATATTTGTTGAGACTCACCCCCTTCCCAATCTGCCCCTTTCCCAGATTAATGACGTTTGGTTTACTGTGGGACTCACTTGGCCTAATCAGAGCCATGGGTATACTCATCAGATGAATATCTGTTGGGGGTTGTCATTTATTTCCAAGTCTATTTTAGGACCTGTTGGATCCGTTGGATCCTGGCAGGGTCACCAGTGAGTACACAACCAATGGCAGTGACCCTCCTTTCCTTGAGTCTATCAGTAGGCAACAGTTCAGCCATGACAGGTAGGGCCTGCCAAGTCTCTCTTTTCTGTTCTTGTCTGGCTACTAACGGGTCCATTCTTATGCAATCATCTACAGTTGCTGAGAGCCCATGATGGCCGTGGCTATGCATTGCCCAGTAGAAGGCATCTCATGTTCATTTTCCCTATCTTCTGGCTCTTATGGCACAATATTCTCTGAGTCTTGGAGGGGTGATATAGGCACCTTGTTTAGGGCTAAGCACTCTGCTTTCACTTATCTCGGCACCTTATAAACTCATAGATCTCTGTTTTCATTACAGTTCACTGAAATAAAGGAGAGGCTGCTCTGGTTAAGGTCAAGAGTGATAACGGTTTGGTGTTAGTGGCCAAGTTGCCTGGAAGCCTTGGTGGAATTTCCTGGGATGGCATGAGTAGGGCCAAAGTGGCCTCAGGTAGCCCAGGCTGGCCTCGAATGAACTTGTTATGTAGTTAAGGATGACCTAGAATTCCTGATTCTCCTACCTTTCCCCACAGTGTGCTGGGATTACAGCTGTATAACCCAAGGCCTGGTTTTCATGATGCCAGGGAACAAACCCAGCACTTCACAGATGCTAGGTAAGCACTCCGTCAACTAAGCTCCATCTGTTAGAGTTTCCCGAGGGTAAATGCAGGTGAAGCTCCCCCATCCACAGAGGCCCATGAGTTACATCATAGTCTCCAGTTCCCATCAGGAGGCAGAAAAATTTTCTTGATGTTGAGAATTCAATTACATAGGAGAGAAAGCAAAACAAAGATAATGTTCACTCTTGAGAATGTTATTTTTTTTTTTTTTTTTTGAGAAAAAGTCTCTTAACCCTTATCTTGAGATTCTGCAAGGGACTGTCCCTTAGACAGGTCCTAAAATAGACTTGGAAATAAATGACAACCCCCAAACAACAAAACCCATTGAAATCCATAGCATTCATTTAGACTTCTTGGCACCAAGTCTAACACAAAAGGAAGACTTAATTAAAACAGGGTCAATTGCATTAGGCAAACCTCTGCAGTGGGCTCAGGAGGAGGGACCTGCACTTTCAGCTCCATAACAAAGACTCATTGTTGAAGGAAAACCACCATTCCACACATTTTTTGGCTAGAAGGCAGCCTGTCCTCTGAAAAACCCACAAGAAGCTATTTTTAAAACCCACCAGCACTTTGTTAAAATCAGCTGCATGCAGGAGAAACAATCTAAGACACGTAGGAAAGGGATCTGCAAACCCGGAACCCTTTGGGGCTCTGCAGGCCAGATACCCACAGAGTGTGAAGGGAAGGCAAGACCCGTTGGGGAGACAGGGGTGCCTACAGGCCTGGCGTCGGGTGTCAGTGGGGGGCCACTCACACGCCATTGGTGGTTGTACTTTCGCTCTTGAGGAACGGTTTGATTGTTTAAGCACACTGAAGCACCATAGCTTATTTCCTGTACCCTGGACTGCCCATCCTGTTTGGAGTCCACTCCCCTCTGAGGTGGGACTTTACAAAGGAAGTAGATGGGTGTGTTCCCATCCCCACCCAATGGAGGGCCCCTTTCCTTCTGACCCTCTTAGATGACAGTGAACAGTGAGTGAACTTGTTTTTAATGTGAGGCTTAAAGTCACAGGCAATGTTTTTTGTCTAAGTGACACCAGAGACTGGACCCTGGAGAGGGTAGGGATTATCTTGAACGCACACACTTAAGGTTAATCATTACCTTTGGCCGGCATGGCTTCATGCAGTATGGTTTGGGGGAAAACATAATACTGGGCACATGGGACACAAGGACAAATGTATTTGTCTCTGGTCCAGAGGGCATTCGGATTTAGGATTAGAAAAAAAAAAATCGCATAATAGAGTATGTAACGAAGTCATTATTGGAGGATTAAAGATAAACATAGAATAATAAAACAGCTAGTTATATCTCAGAGTGAAAAGGTGGAGCTGGCACAGAAAGCCCATTGGCCATCCCTTTTCTGTCTCTCCTCCTGGCTGCTATGGGATAGGTTTCATTAAGTAGATTCAGCATTACAAAAAGAGCCTCGGCACCATCCCCTTCCAGTGACTCCAATGGGTGTGGACTTATGCGACAGTATAAACACCGCATTCCATTAGGTGGTCAATCTCTTTTACTCCTTCCTTGAATGTGGGAGTGGGGCAGTGAAGACAGGGTGTTAGTATTCTGTCTAAGCTCCACCCCACAATTACCTGGCAACAGGTATGCTCCTCCCCTCAGTTGCCTAGCAACAGCCAGGTAGACTGGCCCACTATAAAAGGGGCTGCTTGTCCCTCCCCCCCTCTCATTGCTCTTGCCTCTTGGCACTCTCTCCTCTCTGCCCCTCTTGGGCTCTCCTCCCCTCCCCAGTCCACGTGGTCATGGCTGGCTTCCACTTCTCTACTCTCTACTCTCTAGTCTCTCTCTCTCTCTGCCTCCACTACCCCATTAACTCCCATCCTCTGCCCTGAATAAACTCTATTTTATAACATGTCTGTGTGTCTGGTCCCACGGAGAAAGCAATGCCTGGTCATGGGCCCGCCCAAGCACCCCCTTCCCCACAGTGCCTTATACCATTCTCTCTAAATCTCTTTCTCTTTTTCTGAACCCAACACAGGGCAGGAGAGATTTTCCACCAGCCATGGGCTTGTGAGATTATTGGATCTTTCTCAATCTGTTTCCCCATCTGCAAAATGAAAGCAGTAGATCAAATGACTACTCAAACCCTATGGTTAACTGTCTGCAATCTATCAGGGCTCACATAGGTCCCTGGATCCGTTGTAATAACTTGGATTCGAAGCCAGACAGACTGGGATTTTAACTCCAGATCCAGTGCAACCTGCATTGTTCATCACTGGAAAGAAGCTGGAGTCATTAAATCCACCTCATTCAGTTAAGGATACCCATGCACAGCAGCACAGCAGCACAGCAAACCAGCTTCCTGGAAAGTTTCAAGTTGTGCTAGACATGCTTGTCAGAAGATGGGTCATATCCCCCCAGAGACATTGAGTTTCCTGTCTCTGCTCACAATGGGACGACTGCATGTTCTTGTTCCCGTGTGCCTCGATACAATTGCTACTTGTTTCCCTTTTCACTCTGAAAAACTTGCCAATCTGCAGATTTAGTGCATTACAAACATTTATTGGATGCCACCTAAAGAAACTCAAGGGATTTTTTTGTTTCAATGTTTATTATCATTGGGGGTGGTGGCGCTCATGTGGAGGTCACAGGACAACTGTTATGGAGTCTGTTCTCTCCTTTCACCCTGGGGTGGGTTCTGGGGCTCAAACTGAGATTGCCAGACTTTTGCAGTTGGCGCCTTCACCCACTGACATGTCTTGCCAGTCCCGACCCCACCTTGTTTTTTTTTTTTTTTTAAAGCTCATTTTTTTGGTTGTATTGTTTGAATTCTTTCTCATATAGTTATTAAGATCCAAATAATAAGGGCCTGGAACTATGTCTCGGTGATTAAGATGTTGGTGGTTGTTCTAGAGCAACGAATGGTTCTCACCCTTCTTAAGGCTGTGACCCTTTAATACAGTTCCTTGTGTTGTGGTGACCCCAACCATAGAATTACTTTTGTTGTTCCTAAGTGCTTGCTGCGCGAACATGAGGGCCCCACATGGATCCCAGCGCTAGCTTCTGAAGAAGCTGCCATGGGCATGCACATCCGCAACCCCAGTGCAGAGACAAGCGGCTCCTCAAGCCTTGTCCGACTACTGCGTGACTGACCCAAGTGCTAAGCCCAGGGAAAGAACAACTGAGGAAGACACTCGACCTCAACATTTGACATCTACACACACACACACACACACACACACACACATACACACACAGACAGACACACACACACAGACACACAGACACACACACACATAGACACACACAAAACGCATGCAAGCATACATGGAGACACACACACAGGCACACACTGAAACACATGCTTGCATGCAGGCTCATGTAAATACAAACAAACACATAAACACTCAAACACACACACACATGCATATATACATGAATACAGGCACACACGCACACAGAAACAAACATACACTGCCATCCCCACACACTCACACCTAAGTGAACAAAAAGGAGCCAGAGCAGGACAGAAAAGCAGGTGAGGAGTCCCTCCACCTCCTGTACCTTGTTGCTGTCTAGATTACAGCCTCTTTTTGACAGAGGAACAAAACTTAAGAAGTTTGTTTGGTTTTGTTTTGATTTTATTCATTTTTGGCCTCCCTGGATGATGCAAGTGTAACATATTGCTCTAACCTCTTTGTTGATTAGGAGGTGGATTTGGCAGCAGGAATTTGCTGAGCCAAGTTCCCCGGGTTGAGGAGGAATGTCTCCGCGCAAGTTCTTTGAATGAGAAGGATCTGAGGAGGGAGAGAAGGTGTGCAAACCAAACAGGTACAGGCTTCCTTAGACAGCCTGAACACAGAGGGAGGCCGGGAAAGGCTGTGGTAAAGGCTGCCCTGTGTGCCTGTCACACCATGTGCCTGCTCTGTGGTCGGGAGGGAGGGAGGGCCACACAGACACAGACGCTGTAGTCCACATGGAAAATGACCGTGGAAGCTGACAGCGCCAACTCTGCCGCTCACAGGTGATTCCAATTAGACCAGAGGAGGTTACTGCAGCTTCAACCATTACTTGAAATACTAAAATATGCCAAGGAACCCAGAGAGAGTGGGCACAAAAGAGTTTCTCTTTCTATCGTAATACCGACTCTTCCAGAAATAACAATCACCGATCCCAGGCCCCCTTTATTCTGAGAAGTCACACTTTACACTGTTGGCTTTCTTTCCTGGCTATGAACATGGCAACGGCTCACACATGCCTCCACTTTATAAAATAAACTCCTTGCTGCCTCCTTATAGGCTGCTGGTTAATCCAAGTCTCTGGGAAGCAAGGTTTTTGGAAAGTATTCTACGTCCAACTTTTGATCTCCGAAGCAAATACTCATCAACCCGTGATTCCGGGATGGCTGTCCTCCTGACTCCGACGGCCAGTGAGTCATTTGTTTGCAAGATGGAGAAAAACATCCTCTCTGCTTGCTTTTCCAAAGCAAGTTGAAGAAGTATTCACACATATCTTTCCCCACTCAGTCATAAATCTCCGCGGCTTCCAGGCACTCACCAGCCTGTGGAGACACCCTGCAAGAGCAGCTCCCCCCACCCCCACGCAAAGGCTATAAAAGCCCAGAGCCATTTCGTGCTAGAATTTATGAGACAATTGTAAAGGTAGGCGTTGGAGGCTTATCTTGAAGCAATTTGTAAGCGGAAGCCCCTACCCTCTTTCATTTATCATACAAGCATTTCTGGGGCTGTCACTGAAAATTAGTCATGAAATCTGGAATGTAATAAGAGAGAGAGGAACACAGTTTCAAGAGGACAAAAGTTCACTGGGAATACATACACTCAAATCCTAAAGACCTTACTCATCAGAAGCAAATGTAAGAGACAGCAAAGTGCCTGGAACTATTGTTTCAGGAACCCCACTCATCTGATGGGGCTAATCAGGAAGGGCATATTAGACCCAATTTCTTTCGACCAAGTTTAGCCTCGAAACTATAAATATCACTAAAGGAGGAAACCCCAGAGCGCTCAGATCAGACAGGCCAATGCCCTGTTAGCAAAAACGGTAGTAGTCCTTACCCATTGACAGTTATTTTTAAATGTAAATGGAGTAAATTTGTTAACCAAAAATTATACAACTGCTGAATGGATAAGAATAAAGGCACCAGATACATACTTCCTACAAGAGACTCACAGTACTTTTAAGGAAACAAGCTGAAAGTGAGAGAAGGTAAAAACCTGCTCCATGTAAAAGGGCTGGTGTTTATACTTACATCAGAAAAAGTAGACTATAAGTCAAAAGTTATTATATGATGAAAAAGGAATCAATTAACCAAGCAAGCTTAATATTATTATCCCCAAATTGGAATTACTCTTTTTTTTTTCTGTTAGAGTATCTTAGGTCTACACAGCTAAATTTCAGACTCCTCACTGGAAAATATCAAATGTCATTCTAATTTTCATCTGCCTAGGAGGCTACTATGAAAAATTCATATTATTCATTTGTTTCTTTAGGCTCATTTAATTTATAAATTATTTCAATCAATAATTATTTACTAAACACTCTATATAAACACTTGAGATATTAATGTCAGTGAGTGGAACAGACAAAACCTTATTCTCATAGAAACTATATTCATTTATTTAATTCTACCATATGGAACACACAAGGAAATAGAGACTTGAAGAGGCTAAGGGACTGTCATGATCATAAAAAGAGAAGGGGGTGCCTCAGCAGGCCCATGCCAAGGCATCCCTTCCCCCTGAGGGACCAGACACCCACAGGTATAGTATAGAATAGGGCATGGGGATTGGAGTTAAGAGAAGTAGAGGCAGAGAGAGGGAGAGAGCAGAGAAGCAGAGGCCGGCCATGACTACGTGGAGAGAGGGGGGAGGGGAGGAGAGTCCAAGAGGGGGCAAGAGAGGGAGGCTGAGAGTGTGAGGATAAGAGAGGCAAGAGATAATAAGAGAATAAGAGAGGTAAGAGAGAGAGGAGGGCCTGAGCAGCCCTTTGTATAGTAGGCCAGGCCTACCTGGCTGTCGGGTGGAGCTTAGACAGAACCGTAACAGTGACCCCTCTCAAAGCTGAACGAATAATAAAAGTAGAGAACGGAGACCAGACCTAGAATTTATGGCTTTCTATTTGCCACTTAGAACTGTTTCTATAAATGGGTCCTAGAATTCCAACAGAGGGCAGCCATATTTGTTTGCTAACAGATAAGTATCAGCATCTCCCCTGCCCATAGGAAGGAGGGATGAATAGATGAAAGGTATGTGGAATCTTCTTTTTATAAATGACTCCTTAAATACAAAGACCTATAACTAACTTTGAATAATCCAGACTTAATTTTGCTGAACATTAATGTAAACTTTGGCTTGATTCATTTAAGAAATTTCAGCAAGAATATTTATACAGGACACAGTAAACTTTCTCTAAGTATTTCCTCAATTTACTTATATTTAAGCACTAGGAAAAGGACATTACAGTAACCACAAAGAGTTTTTATGTTACGAGGATAATTAATGAATAGACTTTCTTTATTGTTTGCAAAATAATGTGATCCTCAAATCTAGGTCTATCAATTGTAGAGAAGTAAACAGCTGGAGTGGAATGAGATCATGACCCACGAGCCCTGAACCTTTGGTTTTGGAGGGCTAGCAACAATGTCCAGTACTTATCACAAATGAGCTTCAAGAAACTGCCCTTGTCTCCCAGAACAGGACGGCCCGGACGAGCCAATCAGTGCCTCTCATGTGCAGCCAAGCAGAAAGCACAGATGTGAAGTTGTCATGGTGACCTTTTTACTTATTGGAAGAATAGATGGAACTGGAATGACCCTCGTTGGATTCAATAAAGATTGATGTGGGGGTGTCCCGGAGTGAGGGGTGGGGGAGGGGCGATTTCTCTAGTCAAAGGAAGTGTAAAGAGTTTAAATTCAAGGAATTGTAGAAGAAAAACAGAAAGGAGCCTGTTTAGAACGATAAAGATAAACAACAGATTTTTATAATCAAACCAGCAAGGTTCTTCTTGACAGTAAATGACCCAAGCCTGTTTTAAAATTTCCTAAGAAGCAACTTATAGAAAATTGAACAGTCCAGCCTCCTCTTTCAAAATCCCGATCTAGAGGAGCCCAAGAGTCTCTATTTGAAAATGAGCCCCAGCCCATCCTGCTGCTTGCGGAGTGTACACTAAAAACACTGTTTGGGGACAGCACAAAACATCAGGGAGCTGGCCCAAGCTGGAGCTTCCTCCACGGCTGTCACCTCGGTTTGATTACTAGGTGATCAATAAGTTCTTTTTTTCTCTTTCCGAATCAGCAACCCTAGCTAGCATGTTGTATTTTCTTTTAATCTTGCCTTCTGCCATACATCTTATTAACTGATGAAAACCCACAGAAGTTTTCTATGCCCAATGCCTCTCTTCTCCTTTTCCGGACAAGTCTCTGCTTACTTTGAAATCCACCCGTCACCAGCACCCCAGTGTCCATCGTCCCAGCTCCTATGAAGAATGCCTGCTTTGATGCCTGTTCTGAGTCTGTGCACAATGCCCTCTGGTAATTTTCTGCTGTAGCAACCACTATATCATAACCCAGCGGCTCATTACAGGCCAGCGCTGTCTTTCTCTGCACTGCGCACAGAAAGTTCTGTCTTCATCTTTGTATTTTTTTTCTTTCTTTAATGTCTATTATGATGAAATTGAATGGGAGGGTAAATGAATGTAGTTTCTATGAGAATGAGATTTTTGTCTGTTCCATTCACTGAAGTGAATATCTCAAGTGTTTCCATAGAGAGTTTAGGAAATAATTAGTGAAATAATTTATAAATTAAACAAGCCTAAAGAAACAAATGAATGGGCCTGCTATGTCTCCTAACGCAATAATGTAAAATAATGCGAAAGGGTGAAAATGTATGTGTGTGTATATGTATGTGTATATCTATCTATCTATCTATCTATCTATCTATCTATCTATCTATCTATCTATATCTATCTATCTATCTATCTATCTATATGTGTATGTGTGTGTGTGTGTATACACACACAATGTTTAAAATTTATAGGTAGTGTCTGGCTCTGTTCAAGGAGGGGAGAAACCATTTTAGAATAAGAAGTGGGGGTCTGTGGTCTGGGCTGTTGGCCTGAAGCCACGTGGATGTCTGTGGGCCAGCTATTGCTGGGAGCCATATCAGTTCAGGCAGCCTGCACTGCTACCTCTGAGGACCATGTTTGGATCTATGGTCTTACTGATGCCAAGGTCTGTGTTGATGTCCGTGGCCTGTGGCCTGTGTTTCCACCTTGCCACCGAAGGTCATGTGAGTGTCCGTGAATCTTGCTACTTGGTGGGGTTTATATCTGAGTGGCCTGTGCTGTCGCCTGAGGCCGTGTGGATGTCCATGGATAAAGATGCTTCCATGGCCCTTCTCTGGGTCCACGGTCCTATTGCATGGCTTCAGGCCAACAGGAGTTGTGTTCAAGGTCTGTGCTGTCGCCAGAAACCCTGTGGAGGCTGTGACCCATGGTTCTGTTGACTGGGAAGAACAAGGAGGCTACTTTGGTTTTGATCTTCAGACACATAGTTGAGAAGGGACTTGGGAAGCATCAGTGACAACCCCTACCCTCTACCCCTCTCAACCCTCAGAGTTACAGACCAGAAGGAAGCCACCAAAGAGAACTCTTAAGGAGTGCGATAGCATACTGAGGTCTAGTTCTCTACAACTGATGTCTTCTGGCAGGAGTGCAGGAGGGGAAGGACTCAGCTCTGTTTAAGGGGCAGGCTACCGAGAGTTTGACCATGCGCCAGTGAGTGTAGAGATAACACAAACTGGACTTTAAAAATATACATACATTCTTATTTTTATTTTTACTTTTTTTTGGAGGGGGTATGAGGTCGGAAGGGTTGGGGGTAGACCCAGAAGTCCTGAGAAATGAGTGTAATTGGGGTGCATGATATGAAAATCCCAGAGAATCAATAAAAATGTTATATTTATAAAAGAACAATCATGTCTTTACACAGAATAAATATGACTTACACCATTGGCAATCAGAGAGTCACTGACTCTCTTAGCCTTGGTTTGAGCTGATTAACTTATGGATCTGTGATTTTGCCATTTTACACTATGCAGTGATATGAAGCCACAGAAGCGCAGAGCTCAAGGGGCTTGTAAGAGCTAATCAAGTCCAACCAATCTGTTCATAGGCAGGGTCCCACTTACTGCTTGCTTCCTGGTGAGACCTTAGTCTCCGATTAGCCCCCTAGGAGGCTAATTCTACACCCTCTCTTGGATCCCCCTCCCCCAGAAGGAAGTTGTTTGACAGTGTTTGGAATGGGCTGCAGGGGCACCTAGGTGAGGTTTATGTTGGGTGAAGGTGGATCTTAAAATGTAAAGGCAGTTAAATATTCTGATCCCAATTTAGTGTGGGAACAGAGGGCCCATGAAGTACTTACGGTATTCTTGCTATGTGCCTGAAAGGCTCTTTCTGTGCAGGCGTGAAGACCCCTGGGCTTTCTTTCTGAGGCTGTATAATCAGGCACCTTAACCTGACACTGTAATTCATAGCTCTACCCTACCCCTGTCTCATTGTAAGGGATAGCAGCCTGAAATGCATACTCATGGACTCCTGTAGATACTTGTTCTAGCAATGTGTTTGTTTTGCTGTTGTTAGGGACAGAGGGAGTTGACCATATCTTTAAGAACACACATGATTCAGAAACATTGCATTTTAGCAATCTAGGACTAATGGGAGTTTAAAAACGAATGGAAAGAGAGGCCTTGGGAAAGTACTAACACAGGCTTTTGTATTGCAACTTACTAGCACATCGTCTTGGGTAAGCCTCCCACTACTTTTGAGTCTCTGCTCTTGGCACATAATACATTCAGAATTCTCAGGGCTGTTGTGGGATTCAAAGATAATTAGTCCACAGTCTGACCATGCTCACGTCCATATACTGCAGATCCCTAGGTTCTCAGTGACCTCAGTTTCTGGAATTCCCTCTCACACCAGAGACATTGCTAAGCTCTTTGGTTTTATGTGTCAATGAGTTCCCCTTGGATTCTTTGAGAAATATCCCCAAGAAATATTTATTTAGTGTTCCCTCCCCCTAGTGTCTCTCACCACCCTTGAAATGCTCTATCCAAATTCCTCCCTCCCTATCTATACGCTTATTCTTACTTTCCCAATCCTGGCAACAGAACTGATCTTGTAATATTTTCTATTCAGGACTGACTTAGTGGACAGTTTCCTGTCCTGGAGATAGACAGTTGATCACCAGTGAGAAGCAGCCCAAGGAAGTGTAAGAAAGGGCGGGGAACCAATAGGGTCGCAGTCTCCGGAGCGGGGAGTGAACTGAGACTCTACCAGACACTCGGTGGCTAGGCCTTTTCAGGTTTGCTCAACTGCTTCGTTTTCTTCCTCCCGACAACAGGACCAATAGCCTTACACACCATGGGCGGGTACTGGTTTTAATTGTCAACTTGACACCATCTAGAATTACCAGGAAGGGAGTACAATGAGGAATTGTACTTGATTAAGTTGGCCCATGAGGGATTTTCTTAAACGAGTTAATTGAGCTGGAAAGACCCATCTTGAATGGGGCTGGGCCCTGGGCTACATGAAAAAGAGGTATGATAAGTACTAGCAGGCATCGGTCTTCGCTCCGGATGCTGTCAGTATGACTAGCTGCTTCAGGCTCCTGCCACTGTGATGGCCCTGCAATGAGACTATAACCGTGAGCTGTGGTCTTTCTCTCTTAAGCTGTTTTTGGCACTGTAGTTTGTCATAGCAACACAAAAGGAAATGAAGACACATAATCATGGTAGAGTTAGCTTCCTCTGCCAGCTTAACACAAACCCAGGGTCGTCTGGGAAAAAAGAAACTCAAACTGAAGAATTACCTCGGTCAGACTGGCCTGTGGTCATGGCCACTCTGTGGCATTAGAGTGACCAGTCCACACATGGTGTGCCGTCCCTAGGGAGATAGGCTTGGGCTGCGTCAGAAAGCGGGATGAGCAAGGCAGTGAACTGCATTCTTCCTGACCTCTGCTTCTGTTCCTGCCCCAGCCTCGCTTGAGGAGCTGTGACTACAGACACACACATTCCCATAATTACAAATAAAATAATGCACTTAAAAAAAAAGGAACATGGAATGTAAACATAGAATATAGAAAATAAAAATTAAAAAAAAAAAGAAAAATGAATGCAATTAAAGAGAGAGAGAAAGAAAAAAAAAAAAAAAGGAACGACCTGAAGTTAACCTGTAAGCCCCACCTGTCCAAGGACCCGGTCAGATCTTGGAATGCTGGGAGTTGCAGTTTTTGGAAAATAACAAAGCCTCATGGGAAAATATGGTGGCTATATGGGTCTGTCTTTATGAGCCCCTGCAGAACACATCTTGGGATCACTTAGCTGGGAAATCCAGGGAGTGGATCAAAGCCCATCCTGGTCAGTATTTAATTAAAAGCTTCCTTCAAATATGGCTCAAATGGTGGAAATGTTTTGTGTGTTTATTTTTTCTTTTTGCAAGCCTCAGGATTAACATGACCTGGAAATGTAAACTGAAACAAACCATTTCCTCTCCAAGTTGCTTTTGTTCACATTTCTATCACAGCAAATACGGTAAGGCAAATTACAACATTCCATAGGAAATACTGTGGGATCTAAATGAGTGAAGTGCTTAGGAGACAGAGTGCTTAGGGCAGTGGATGCTCTATAGAAAGAGGGAAGAGCCACTGCCACCTGCCGGGGCGAATCCAAGTATCCCTTCAAGAAGGGGGACCTTAGATTTAACTAGCTGAGAAAAGGATATTTACTTTATATAACAACAAGTCCAGAGGTATATCCCTCCAGGATTTCTTTGGTTGCTGTAGACTGGAGGGTCCATGTTTTTACTTTGCCACTCCTGACATTACAGTCTCAATGGTGAGACTGCATTCACCAGGGCTGTGAAATGACTGCTGCAGCCATTTTAGATATTCAAGACAGTTGTGGGAATGTCTAGAAATGTCTAGAGACTCTCCTGAAGTGAAAAAGTCCTCTGGCAGATCACTTACATATGTTTGAACCGCAATTGGGTCAGTATCTATATCTAAGTCCAATCACTGGCAAGGGGCCGGACTAGACTCTTAGGATAACCTGAGAATAATTAAGAACCATTGCTTAGTTCTGGAAGGGCCAAGGCACCTTTAATGCTTTCAACAATTTGGAGGATGAAAGACAAGCGGGAAACTTGGTGATCGTAAGAAGGAAGACGGGGCAACCAGCAAAGCCCTTCGTGCTCAGCTTGTCCTGGCCACGTGCCTGGCACGTACAGATTTACCTCCTTGAAACTTACGCACTAAATCTTCACACGCCATGACCTACACGGGACCATCTCCCCAAAGCACACCAAAATCCTTTCTAGGCTAAGATCTAGAAACAGTAACACACAGACTTCCTTACCATTATGAATTATCTCAATACTAGTGTCTAGTAAACTAGATAATCCAAACCATACATTATATACTGGTTTATATGGCCTTAGGATCATTCTTAGTTGGGCTGTAAAATCGTTAAGAACACAGATCAGGACTCTTTCATGAACAAATATCCGTATTTCATTTGGAACTTTATATGTTTATGGTGGCTGACCATAAAGATGATGCTTAGTCAATGATTGTTGAATCTCTCTCTCTCTCTCTCTCTCTCTCTCTCTCTCTCTCTCTCTCTCTCTCTCTCTCCTCTCCCTCCTTCCCTCTCTCTATCTCTCTCTCTTTCTCCTTTCCTTTCCTCTTTTCTGTTTTCTTCCCCTCTCTTTTCTTCCTTCCCCTCTCCCGTTGCCACCTCTGCCTGGGATTTTTGGGAGCTCTTGATCCTAGCATTTCCTTTTATCCTTCTAGTTTATCAATTTTTCTACTTGCTCTCTTTCAGGACCCTTCTGCACAGTGCTGGTGTTGCCACATCTGGGCCTGCTCTAATTTGTTTTTCTGCGACTGTGATAAACACCATAACCGAAAGCAACTGAGGAGGAGTTGTGCTGCCCGGTTTTATGCCAGCTTGTCACCAGCTAGAGTCATTTGGGAAGAGGTAATGTCAATTGGGAAAATACTCTCACTAGAAGGGCCTCTGGGCAAGACGATGATTGATGTGAAGGGCCCTGATCACTATGGGTGTTGCCACACCTGAGCGGGTGCTATAAGGAATCAGGCTGACCATGCTACCAGGAATAAGCAAGAACGCAGGATTTCTTTACAGCCTCTGCTTCAGGTCCTGCCTCAAGGTTCCTGCCCTGACTTCCCTCAGTGATGGAGTATGACTTGAGAATTATAAGATTAAATAAATTTTTTCATTCCCAAATTTCTCGTGGTCATTTTTTTTTAAATTACAGCAATAGAAAGCAAAGTAAGACAGGGAGAAACAATTTATTTTACAGTCCCTCACTGACGGAAGGCAGGGCAGGAACTCAATCAGGGGCCGAGTAGAAACTATGGAGAAAAAGCTGCTTCCTGGGGTGTGTCTGATTTCTTGTTCAGCTACTTCTTTCATATAGCTAGGCCCACCTGCTTAGGATGGTACCGCCCACAGTGGACAGGGTGCCCAACATCAGTTAGCAAACAAGAAAATGCCCTGCAGAAATTCCACATGCCAATTTGATTGAGGCAGTTCTTCAACTGTGGTTCCAATGTGTTAAGTCGACAACCAGGATTAGTCCCGGCAGGTCTTGAGTTTTGTTTTTGTCTCTAGAACGTTAGAGGTGCCTTCTCGGTCCTCTCCTTCCGTTTCCAACATTACCTACCCTTCCCAATTTCTGATCCTCACTGGCTTAAGAAACGATAGCCTGAGTCTCTAAGAAACACAATCAGAAAGTTCTTTCTTTCTTTTAAACTGTTTTTATTAGATATTTGCTTTATTTACATTTCATATGTTATCCCCTTTCCTCGTTACGCCTCTGAAAACACCCTATCCCATCCCCCTGTCCCTGCTTACCAGCCCCTCCCCCCACTTTCCTGACCTGGCATTTCCCTACACTGAGGCATCGAGCCTTCACAAGACCAAGGACCTCTTCTCTCAATGAGGTCTGAAAAGGCCATCCTCTGCTACATATGTAGTTGGAGCCATGGGTCCCTCCATGTGTACTCATTGGTTAGTGGTTTAGACCCTGGGAGCTCTGGGGGTACTGGTTGGTACATGTTATTGTTCCCCCTGTGAGGCTGCAAACCTCTTCAGCTCCTTGGGTCCTTTCTCTAGCTCCTCCACTGGGGTCCCTATGCTCAGACTATTGGTTGACTGTGATCCATGAGTATTTTGATCCCTCTTCTAAGAAGGATCAAAGTATCCATACTTTGGTCTTCCTTATTCTTGGGCTTCATATGGTCTATGAATTGTATCTTGGATATTCTGGGCTTTTGGGGTAATATCCACTTATCAGTGAGTGTATACCATATGTGTTCTTTTGTGATTGGGTTACCTCACTGAGGATGATATTTTCTAGTTCCATCCATTTGCCTAAGAATTTCATGAAGTCATTGTTTTTAATAGCTGAGTAGTGTTCCACTGTGTAAATGTACCACATTTTCTATATCCATTCCTCAGAGAAGGCCATCTGAGTTCTTTTCAGCTTCTGGCTATTATAAATAAGGCTGCTATGAACATAGTGGAGCATGTGTCCTTATTATATGTTGGAGTATCTTCTGAGTATATACCCAGGAGTAGTATAGCTGGATCCTCAGGTAGTACTATGCCCACTTTTCTGAGTAACCGCCAAACTGATTTCTAGAGTGGTTGTATCAGCTTGCAATCCCACTAGCAATTGAGGAGTATTCCTCTTTCTTCACATCCTCTCCAGTATCTGTTATCCCCTGAGTTTTTGATCTTAGCTATTCTGACTGGTATGAAGTAGAATATCAGGGTTGTTTAATCAGAAAGTTTTCAATGCTACCCAACAAGACATGAGGATTTCCAGAGATTTGCATAGGTAAATAATAATAATAATAATAATAATAATAATAATAATAATAGCAGCTTTGGGGTGGGCTCAGTGAGGGGGGTTCTTTATGGCAAGGCAACTTTTGCTTTTTTTTTTTTTTTAAAAAGTATTATGCCAGTAATTGGCTAGTCCTCCATTATCCTAGAACCTTCCAGAGATTTGTACTTCTTAAGACTCCTTTTGGACTAAACTTAATGTGTTTCAAAATAGCCTTTCACACATTTTTTACAGGTCAGTGGCAGATCAAGGTTGCTCGAAGAAAGGTCTACTCAACTCTTGTTTGTATGTACGTACTTCCTGGTTTGACGGAGGAAATTCGCCCCACAATGACTCTTTGATCACCATGGCTGGAATTGCCAGAGACAAAGGAGGAAAAGGACAGAGCCAGTAAAAGAGAAACAAAATCAGTTTGTTTAAATGGTCAGGGAAATTTGCCTTTGGTTAAAGGAAGTCAAACTCAGAACATCCTGTTCTACTTAATAAAGGTCATCTGTCTCCATCTTAAGCAAAGAGAATATAATCTCTGTGTATACACGGGACTGCTCAGTGATGTTCACCTCTCCCTCCAGCTTCCTATACCCAAACTCACGTGTGGCTAAGACGCGCCTTTCTTCCTGCTCCTTTGGAGGTCACATACACGTAAGTACCTAGTCAACATTAAAATGTAAATCCTGAAATCTCTAAAAAGAATATGACAGTTCTCTCCATTCTTGAAAGTCACGTGATTTAGACACATGGTAAATATCCTCAGCCCCCTTCCCCAAACTGTTTCAGCAATGTGCGATTGAAGAACTGTTTAATCCACTCCTTGTAGCTTTTGTGTTAAATAATACCTGAACAATATCTTTTCTAGGGGTTCCTCTTGTCTTATATCCATTCCAGCAGGGATTTCCAAGGCACAGTACCAAACCATTCTTAACAATCCTGACTGCCCAGCTGGTCTGTCTGGAGTAGTGCCCGCTTGTGAATCAGAGCAAAACCGACGCATCTGCAGATAAGCCCGCGAGCCTTTTCTTGTCAGAAAATGAAAAGAATGTGTTTTTCTCTAACTTTCCATTTCTATCTTAAATACCAGAAACCTTAGTCGTAACTTTATAGCTCTGCTGCACAAACTGGAGATTGGCAGGGTCAGAATTAACACTTGAAATTCCCAGAGAAGCTCCTTTATCATATAGATGAAGAAATTCAGGTCCAAGAAGGGGTGGGAGATTTACAGGAGGTCACATGCTTGGTGACAGGCACTGGGATCAGACAGGCACTAGGATCAGACTGGCAGTTCTTCCTAATGTGCAGTGGGGGCCCGGAAGTACCTACTCCCACTTCCTTCAAAGGATCTCTATTCATTTTGTGGTGAGCCGCCTGCCTTCTACCCTCCCCTTAGCCCAGTGGCTCCAGCAGCTGCAGCAGCACCTCTAGACCGTGTTAGGTATGGACATTTTCTGGCCGCTTCCCAGACATGTGGAATGTGTGTCTGAACAAGTCCTTTTCATGCGTGCTAAAGATGGAGTCACCTCACTTTAATGTCAGCGCCAGCTAATCTAACAAGGGCATCAGATCCGTGTGATTTCCTGTACCGTTGGGCTCTTCTGATTACTCACAGCCGAGGTTCACTAAAGTTTCCTCTGGAGAAAGAGGCCGCATTGTACATTGTGAGCAGGAACTAGTGTGGAAACTGTCGTCCACTCAGGCGGCACTAGGGACCAGTCACTGTCTTGGCATCTGTCCTCTTTCCACGGACCCTTCACCCACTGCTCTATTCTGTGTTCCTTTATAGCTAGCATATTTCTTTGGCTCACCACGGGCCTACTCTGAAATCCGAACCAAGCCATCCTTTCTGTCTTCATTTACCTTCCAAACTATAAAGCTCTTTCTATATAATTTCTTTCCACTTTGCACTCCTGGAAAGAACATTCACTGGCCCAGCTCATCTTTTGACCTCGGCCACACTAGCCACGTATTTGCTCAAATGATTCACCTTGAATGTGATGTTTGCTACTCTACAATTGCTGACATCCGATGAGTCAGCGTCTACGACTATACAAGGCGGGCAGTTACAAGTCAGAAGAATGCCAGTGTATCGTGGAAGAGAAATGACCCCCTCTGGCCCAGCCACCCTGTGAGTGAGACCTGAGAGAACAATACATTGTTATATTGTGACCTTAATCTCCAAGTATACTTTTAGGCTGGGATGGCTTGCAAAATATGAGACACAGACTATTGACTCTCTAAGAGTCATGGCGGCTCTAGCTGGAAGGATCACCCAACTTGGTGGTTTGCAGCCGTGACTCCTGTTAGAACCACTGGAGAGCTTTGGAAAACCCAAGAGCCTTTTCCTAACTCGGGGATTTTAATGAATGCTCCCCAGATAATTTTTAAAGTGCTCCCAGGACTGAGAACTGTTGCCTAGATATACGCTTCTTAATTTCACAGGTAGGAAAAATTAATCTCAGCCACATAGCGTAGACTATGGCTTACTTCAAGATCTCATTACTACCTTGATTATAGAATTTCATTAATTAAATCATACATTTTTAGAACTGGAAGACGTTATAGTAGCCATGTAGGCTAACCCTGCCACTTTAATCCAGTATGAATAAGTTAATTGACTTGCTTTAGGGTATGTAACCTGGAAAGGACCGTAGGTTACAAACCCAGACCTAATGGCTCCTAATCCAAGACCAAAATCCAGAAAGACCAAAGAAGACGCTAAGGAGACTCAGGGGCAGATCCCACTTGTTCTTCAGGGAGTTATTCCTGCAGTGGAGCTGAAACAGTTTGGCAGAGGAGTCTGGGTGGAATAGGGAATGGAACAGTCTTGGCAAAAGGAATTGGTACTTTAACACCCTGGGGAGATGAGGTGGGTCTGATGATACTAACCCTTTTTTTCTGCCTGCCTTCTTCTGTTTGTGCTAGGTAGTGTGTGTGCATGTGTGTGTGTGTGTGTGTGTGTGTGTGTGTGTGTTTGTTTGTGCATGTCTGTGTGTCTTTGTGTCTGTGTGTCTGTGTGTGTGAATCAAAACTGACAATTGGGCTTAAATCCAGATTTTGGTATGCTCAAGGACTGTGTCCTGGGTATGGGGGTCTCCTCATTTGCTGGAACACATTTGATGTTGTTTTCCATACTGACTTTGTTCAGGATATTGGCACCCAGTTTTTAAGTTTGGCTAGAAATGAACTCCAGTGGACAATTAGGAGGCAGAAACATATCATTTGTGTCCCAGAGGTTTTCTTTGTGTGTATGAGAGGATAAAAATGTTCCAGTGCAAGAAAACGAGGCTCATTAGACATATTGAGGAGGAAGCAGGGAACTGTAAGGTGAGTGAGACGTAGCCATAGCTTCTTATGGGGATTGGAGTGAGGAAGGAGGCACGAAAAGTAATGCTTCTTTACAGTAATGGGAAACTTTCTCATCAATAAAGCATTTAGACCTCCTGATCTCCACAATAGGCCTCATGACGGGCGGTTCTGTAATGCAGGCTTGGATGTGGGGGAGCTAGGGTCCAGGGGTGTCTGGTTATTATTATGGTGGTGGTGGGAGCTGACACTGCTGTGGACTCTGTTCCCCACTGCTCTGTCCACTGGGGAATACTGCCACCTTCATTGTGGTTGTGTGTGTGTGCATGTGCGTGTGCGTGTGCGTGTGCGTGTGCGTGTGCGTGTGCGTGTGTGTGTGTGTGTGTGTACTTCTCTTATTCACAGATCCATCATGGAAGGGAGTTTATAAGAAGGCAGGTGCTTACCTATCAAGAATCATGTCAGCTGGGCAGTGGTGGCACACGTCTGTAATCCCAGCACTTGGGAGGCAGAGGCAGGCGGATTTCTGAGTTCGAGGCCAGCCAGGGCTACACAGAGAAACCCTGTCTCAAAAAAACCAAAACCAAAAACAAACAAACAAACAAACAAAAAAAAAAAAAAAAGAAGAAGAAGAAGCTGGAATGCACCATCAGGAAAAGCGTAGAGAGAGAACTGAGTTAGCTGTAAGGTTTTGGACGGGCTAGTTCCAGTTTCCTTCTCAGCAAAATAGCAAGTACTTTGTGGGAGTTCCTAGGCTAGGGTCCAATCACAGACATTGTAAGCATTCAATAAAAGGCAGCTGTTCATATCCTCTACCTATACAATAGTGGCCTGGGTGCAGAAACATCAGTTTGCAGAAAAAGATAGTGGCTTGGTCCAGGCCCAAGGGATGTTATCTTTTTTTTTTTTCCAAATCCAAATATATCTTCAGGTGTTTTCCACAAAGCATCTAACTAGCCTGTTTCTTGTTTTGTTTTGTTTTGTTTTTAAAAACTCAGCACACTCCCCCCCTACTCCTTGTAGGCACTCACTAATGAATTACTTAAATAAATTTACAGATAATATAGGATCTGGACCAAACAATGGAGAATGGCAGCGTTTCAGAGGACTGAGAAACCCATGTTCTTGAGCAATGTCCTAGTTAGGATTCCCATCGCTGTGAAGAAACATCGTAACCAAAGTAAGTTGAAGAGGTCTCTATTCAGTTTATGCTTCCACATCTAAGGAAGCCAGGGCGGGAACCCAAGCGTGGCTGGTATCTCGGGGCAGGAACTGATGCAAAGGCTGTGGAGGGATGCTGCTTACTGGCTTGTTCTCCATGGCTTTCCAGCTTGTTTTATTTTAAAACCTAGGACCGTAACCCAGGGATAGCATCACATACAATGGCTCAGCCCTCCCTCATCAATTACCAGTTAAGTAAATGTCCTTCAGACTTGTCTACAGCTGGGTCTCATAGAGGCATTTTCTCGATTGAGGCCGCCTTCTCTCTGATGACTCTTGTTTGGGTCAAGTTGACATAAACCTAGCCATCACAGGCCGGGTGACTGAGTCAGGTGACATATCCTAGGCATGGTGAGCCAGGGAGCTTCCAGCTCCTTGTAGGGCCAAGCCCTTTCCATGTGGAATCTTGAAATCCTCAGTCAGCATAAGCATTTCTCCTATTTTACACAGAAAATGCCAAGTTGAGGGGGGGGGAGTTGCTGTGCTAATTATCAAAATTATCAGGACCTGAAATTTAAGGCCAAGATTGCCTAAGTTTAAAGTCTGAGCTCTTTCAACTTCCCATAGTTCAATTCTCTGGTAATTTCTCCTTTGACCAAACCTTTCATCAGGATCCTAGGTATTTTCTTTTTCTTTTTCATTTTTTATTGGATATATTTTATATTTACATTTCATTTCCTTTTTTTCTGATTCCCTGCCCCCCAAATCTAGGTCTTTTCTGATAGGCCAGGCAGTGGTCTCTACTCTGTCCTTGAAGACCCCACTCTGAGCAAGAATCCTACCAAGTTTCTTTAGCAAAAATTTTCTACCTTTATTGCCTGATCACCTTGAAACTTTATCACCACCCCCAACTTCTTGCTTATAAGTTCTACTTTTCATTGTTAGAATTGAGTCCAACCTTTTTCCTCAGAGGAAAAATCTGCACAGTGGTCCTATACCTATGACAATGTCCCCCCACATGCATGAAGTCTTTCTTACTGCCTTAAACAAGGACCATGGATAACTTTTTCATTAGCACCTCCATTCACACACACAGCTTGAACAGCACACTGAGACTCAAAAAGTGCTATATCCACAGTTGTGTGTGTGCTACCTGGAGTCTAACAGAACAAAAAGGTGCAGAGAGCTTCGGCAAAGGGTAGGAAGCTTGGGAGAAGAGCACAGACCCTGGCCATCACATTGGCTTCCTCTTGACACCTGCCTTTGGGTTGAAATCTGTCCTGGCATCTACCCATCTTTACCTTAGCTTCCACTTCTTCTTAATAACCATTAGTGGGTGCCCCTGCCAGTCAGGCCTACAGAAACACAGGCAGAAGCTGTACCAGGAGAAAGGAACAAAAGGATGAGACATAGCTACTCTGTTGTGGAGAGCTACTCAGGACTCTTAGGTACCCCGAGATTCTTTGGTATCTCCTCTTAGGCTCTGAGGTGATGCGGAGCCAAGGTGTGCTGGAGGCTCAATTTTAGGGTTACAGCCTCAATTCTAGTGTTTGCTGGACAGAATTAGCTTGGTAGGGGAGGAGGCACTTCTACAGAGCACTTCTTTGTTAACAGCAAGCTGGCAAGAAGGTTTATCATTTCAGAATCCAAGAGAGCCTGGCTCTCTTCCTCTTGGCCCTGGGGCAGTCCTCTCCTCAGATGTTAATCTATAAAGCCATCCTAGGTCGGGGCTTCAGATGAGGCAGAACCCAGGCTCCTCTCCCTTGGGAGCAAGGTGGGCATGAAATTAACACCTGGAAAGAGGCCAAATGGAAACCTAGAGCAACAGCTCGGAATGCCACCTGTCAAATCCCTTAATTGGGTAGTCATCTGAAGAAGGGTTAGTGAAAACGCACTGCACTAGGTGTGAGGGACTAATCCAAGAAGACAGTTTGGTCTGCCTGAACCTGCCTCAGTCTTAGCTAGCTGCAGGCCAAGGGCCTGACTAGATCCTCCCTCTAGGGAGAGGCTCTGAAATGGCATTTGAGTAATCTTCACCTAGACCTTGGGCAGTCAATCATTCTTAGAATTGAAATGGTGCCTTGCCCTGGATGCCCACCATGTGTGCCTAATCCTGAACTATGAGGTAGTGTAGTGAGTGTGGAAGGTTCCTGATCACACTCAGTTCAGACAGCCTTGGTAGAGTCCTGGCTCTGCTGGGTGACTGTGGGTAACTTACTTCTCTGAGCCTCACCTTCCTTGTCCTGCAGAAGATAACAGTACCTACCTCCCGAGGGTGTGATCCTATTTGAATAGGATGTATAAAGATTTTAGGATAGTATCTGGCCTTATAGTTTTGGTTTTTTCCACATTCCAGCTCATGTTTGGCTCTTTTGCTGGTGTTGTTGCTTATCTTTTTTTTTCATACTGTGTCCCCAGCTGCAGAACCCTCTCTATCTACACCTAGAGGTGACCCGGTTCTCTGGGTGGAAGTGGTTTCAGAATCCTGTTTCTGCACACCTTGAGTCCTCTCTGGCTCCCTCTGCTCTGCCCACTGTTGACTCCTGAGCCAGAAACAGCTCCCCATCAGTTCAACGGCCTTGATCATGTGACCAAGACTCCATTTGGGGGCAGTAA
This sequence comes from Apodemus agrarius, assembly GCA_964023405.1. Taxonomy (NCBI): domain Eukaryota; kingdom Metazoa; phylum Chordata; class Mammalia; order Rodentia; family Muridae; genus Apodemus; species Apodemus agrarius. The sequence continues at coordinate 81,645,644 of OZ030005.1, read as the reverse complement.
TCGTCATTGATTTTACCCAGACCTTCAAACCTACTGTTACCACAATAAAAAGCTAGATGTTATGCATTCTAACAACAGCTGGTATCTAGACAAGTAAAATAAAAAATACCTTACTTTTTCTTGGTAGAAGTAGAAACATACAGAAGTATTAGATAGGAAAAAGTGCTACAAAGCAAATAAAGCAATGTGATGAAACCAGGACCAGGGGTGGGCACTTTCTGGAAAGACTGCTGTAGCCAGTCCTACATCGGATCACACCATTAAAATGAAAACTCCTCTTGACCCCTGTATCTTGTTTTTCCAACAGCTACAGCAGCAGCAACAACAAAAGCAACAACGACAATGATGACGATGAAACAACTCTTCAAAAGAGTAATTTATTCCTTTTCCTCTTCTCATTCCCCAGTGAAACAGTCACAAATTCCACAGAATTGTCCTGTTAAGTCGCAATGGAAACTCCAAATTCTGGTGGTCAGACGAAGGCCAGCATTTCAGGTGCCCCCAAATGGAGCCATTTCCCTTATCACTGGCGGGAGAGACAAATCCCCATCTGGGTGCTTATTAGCATCGCGAGTACCTGTTACACGTTTCCGAGTCCGTCCTAGCTCTTCTCAGTTCTTCTCACCTCCGCTCTTGCCTGAAAACGTCTTGGATCACTTCACTGCCTTCCCCAAGCTACCCATATCTCCTCCTAACCCTGCTAGTTCAGCGAAGCATTCTCTCTTGCGCTTTTCCGTCTCGCTCCCGCACTCCTCTGCTCTCCCTGTCTCCTCCTGCTCCTCTCACGGCTGATCCAGTCTTCTACCTTCTCTCTTTGTTCAGGACTCTTCCAGAAGCCTCTGGCTGTTTTCTCCCTCATGTTCACAATAAAATCCTTCCTCTTATCTGTACCACGGAGCAGTCCTGTCGTTAGTTCATAGGAAATCATCACCAGCCTTCCTCAGTCACCTCCTGAGCACCGTCTGCTGACCCAGGAGAATATAGTCATCTTAGTGACTGGAGTGGTTCCAGTTTCTGTGCATTCTGAACTCTGATTAGTTTTCTGCTGATTCCATGGGACTCATATGCCTCCCCACTTAGCTACTTTTTTTCATTTCCATTTCTTTATTTTTGGATTTGGTTTTTTCGAGACAGGATTTCTTTGTATAGCCCTGGAAATCCTCCTGCCTCTGCCTCCCAGAGTGCTGGGATTATAGGCTTGCACCACTACCGCCCAGCTTCATTTCCATTTCTTTATTCTTTGTTTCATACATGGATATTCTGAATTTTTGCTCATTTCACCCCCATTACTCTCATTTATTTCTCCATTTTTAAAACCCCCACTGATATCTTTTTTTGACTCACTGAGTTTAATCAAAGTTGCTTGCATGTTCTCTAGTTGGGGTTCCTTATTGAATATGGGCAACCTATCAGTGGTGACACCACTGGAGAAACTGGTACCCCCTCTGCCAGCACCTATTACCTGCCCATAGTGTCCCAGTGTGGGTGGGAGCCCCCTCAGCAACTTCCTCGTGTGTTACACAAGGGGATGACCCAGTCTTGTGCAGATAACTGCAGAGATAGTGAGTTCATGAATGGAATGTCCCTGTCGTGTCCAGAAGATGCTATTCTGCAGGCTTCCTTCCAAACTTCTGGCTCATAGATTCTTTCCATTCCATCTTCTGGATGATTCCTGAACTTTGAAGCAGTTATTAATGCATGTCTCACTTGGTGTGCAGTATTCCACACAGGCAGTTTCTTAAAAATTTCAATTCTTTACATTCATCTTCCACAGCTCAGCATGAATTAATGAAAACTGTCATAGATCCATGATTACATATTCTGCATATAACATGATTTTAAAAAGAAAAGTGGATTGTAGGTAGGTGTGGTGGAACACTCCTGCGATCCAAGGGGATGGGCACAGGAGGAGTGAGAGATTCCAGACAGCTCTGCTACATGAGTTTTCGGGCCAGCCCCGGATTACACCAGAACCTGTCTTTAAAAGTTAAGCCATGGGGGCTGGGAGCATGGCGCATGTCTTTACTCTTTTTTTTTATTGGATATATTCTATATTTACATTTCATTTCCCTTTTCCTGTTTCCCTGCCCCCCCAAAGGCCCCGCATGCCCTTTTCCCTCCCCATGTTCCCCCATCCACCCCTTCCCACGTCCCTGTTCTGGTATTCCCCTACACTGATGCTTTGATCCTTTCCAGATCCAGGGTCCACTCCTTCCTTCTTGTCGGACATCATTTGGTATGTGGATTGTGTCTTTGATGTTCCAAGATTCTAGGCTAATATCCATTTATCAGTGAGTGCATACCATGGGTATTCTTTTGAGACTGGGTTACCCCACTTAGTATGATGGAAGGCAGAGGCAGGCAGCTCTCTGTGAGTTTGATGACAGTCTGTTCTACACAGCAAGTGCCAGGATGCCAAGGCTACACAGAGAAACTTTGTCTTGAAAAATTAAAATCAATGAATGAATGAATGGATAAATAAATAAAAATAAATAAATTCTAAGCCATACAAATGAAAACAAAACAAGAAATTTGATTTATAACTACTCTATAAATCTAAATTACACATCTGCTTCAGTATACTTCATGTTATTGTGTTTTGTTTTGTTTTGTTTTGTTTTGTTTTGCTTTGTTTTGAGACAGGGTTTCTCTGTATAGCCCTGGGTGTCCTGAAACTCACTCTGTAGGCCAGGCTGGCCTCGAACTCAGAAATCCATCTGCCTCCCAAGTGCTGGGATTAAAGGTGTGCACCACCACTGCCTGGCTTATTAATTGTTTTTCTATAGTGTTCTATTACATATAACTTATCTAGACACTTTCATTATTAATGCAAAAGCTATGTAGTTACAATCATCAGTCACCTTGCACTGAGAGATATTTTTCTGACATAAATATGTATTTCAGTGCTAAAAATGAAAGCAAAAACTCCTCTCAAGTCTTTTAGTTTTAGGAGAAAATGGAATAAAATATTCTTTACCTAATAAAGTGACAATATCTATGGACTCTAAAGTCAACTCCAAATGGCCATCTACTGATATAAAGGCTACACGAGAGTATGTATTTGGTGTCCAGTGCTGTTCATTGTCCTCAAACATCCCTGCATGTCTGTAGGAATGCTGGATGGAGATGGGCAGAAAGGGGAGAGGAATGCGGAGGTGACAGGGGGAGGATTCACATTTCTCAGGCCAACACTTCAAACATTTGTCATTTGGAGGCGGTGAAAATTCAATATCCCCTTGCTAATTACTCTCCCAGCTCATTTCTCTGTTGATGGTGTTATTTCACTGAGCATGCGTAAAATCAAATGTCTCTTTTTGGGCTGTTGACTCTAAGGTAGCCTCTAAGGTTCCAACATGCAAGGACACTGGAGACAATGTTTCCCTCTATGGGCGAGCCCCTCCCTGACCGCCATCATGGGTACTCACCGAGGTCGGCGGAAGGTGAGGCCGTAGTGCTGACAGGCCAGCCCCACAGTGGGTGTGTACACAATGGGCATGAACTTCTCCACGTCTGAGGTCAGTACCCGGTAGAAGAGCTTCTCGTTGCGGTCTTGGAGCGTCATGAGGATGATGTACCTTGCAAAGGAAAGAAGCCAGCTGATTCCAGGAACACCAATGCAGCTGCTTGGCAGATCCTGGAAAATGTCACTGTGCTTAAGAAGGAATACCTTGCTCCAGGTTGGATTTACACGAAGGGGTAGCCATCATCTCAACCCACTCCCAGTACAGGGCGTTCCATTTCCCTAGCCATTTGTGTGCATTCCTCTGCACTTTACATTCTATTCTCTTCCCCGACAGAACATTTACCGGCATAACACAGTCCTTGTAGCTGGGGAACCTTCTTAGACTTTCTCCCAATCACTTGCTGAAATGAGGGTCTCATTTAGATTCATGTGAACGTCACTACTTGCTCTGTACCACGAGCCAGGCCCTGGAGCTCTCGGGGACATGCACACTCATCGCTTCCTCACCATATCGCATCCTTTTAGGCAAGTCAGTGAGGCCCACTGAGTCAGAGAGAATTAATTGAGAAGCTGAGCGTTACAGATCGTAGCTTTCATAACTCCATATTTTAAGCAAGCATTTCACTTTGAACTCTCACTCTTTTCGGTACACCGAACAGAAGAAGAGGTTCTGATTGTTTGAAGGTTGGCTGTGCATCGGTTTGTTGGTAGAATCTGTCGTGTGACCTCTGGTTTGCTCTTCAGGATGATGTGGCTAGACCTCGTGTGAGTAGGGGGGAACAGAAGGGAGACAGTTTCTGACCTGGTGATGAAATGGCCTTGGGATTAATGTGTAATATCCCTGGAATTTAGTGCTTTAGGGGCGGGGACATGGATGAGGGCAGGGGGCGTGCTTGTTAACTGCTTCTCAGAAGTTCTGGGTGGCTTGGAGGAGGCCACGGGATCTAGAGCCCCATGTGCTTCTGACTCTACCCTTCCCAGATATTGGAGTCTGGGAGTCACCCCACAAGCCACCCACACACCAATCTCAGCCAAAAAGGGATGGTTAATTTTATGCCACACCCCAAGACTGATCAGGGTCACAGACCAGATTCTGAAGCTAGCTGTATGTAACACTGAGTTAAGATCTTATAGGGTTTTTAAGCCTAAAATCCATAAACATCTGTGCCAAGGTATTCCGCCAATCAGGATTTAGGGATAGGGGGTTTCCTTAGGAACATGTCTTTGTTGTACACTTACTCTTCCATTAGTTGGGGTATTCAACTGCGGCAGGGGACTTGTCTCAACTAACATTCATGTCTTAACTAGTCAACCAGGATATCAGTTATCCACATAAATGTCTCTTTCTGACAAGCAGGATGTCAGTTCTCAGAGGGGTCGTGGGAACTTAAACTCTTATATCCCAGACTGCTCTTTTTTTGTTTTGTTTTGTTTTATTTTTTTCGAGACAGGGTTTCTCTGTGTAGTCCTGGCTGTCCTGGAACTCACTCTGTAGACCAGGCTGGCCTCGAACTCAGAAATCCGCCTGCCTCTGCCTCCCAAGTGCTGGGATTACAGGCATGCGCCACCATGCCCAGCTTCAGGAACTTAAACTCTTATATTGGTGTAGGTGTCTCCCTTATGTTGGGGTTCCCCCCCCCAGGGGCAAGAAACCATAAAAGCTCAGACATAGGTGCAGGAAGTGCTGCTGGGTGGTTGGTTTAGGTCCAAGCTTATTGTGGCAAACTATACAAAGCAGTTCTATCTTATTTCTATTGTGACTGGTTTCCAAGAAAACCATAGCACAGAACATTTTAGTAACAGCTGTAACAGCATATGAGGAAGTTTTCTTATGACATTGATAACAGCACAAAATGACCGGTTAGAAAGGCAACAGTTACCCAGGCCTTAACATTTTAGATAGGCCTTTACAGTGCCTGTCATATCCCTAGACCAAGTTCTAGCCATTTAGCTTTATGGACATAGAGAGCCCTTTTCTTCTTCCTATATATTCACTAGAACCCATAACAAATCAGCACATTTGTTTAACAAACATACACAGGGCTTACTATGTCCCAGGCAACATTCTAAGCACATCACAAAGATATAATTTTTGTTATCAATTCTCATAAAACCCAATGGGTCACATACCATTGGCACAGTCATACAAGTGAAGGACAAAGATGGGCAAAGTGGCATTAGTTATTCAGTGTAGGAAGGTGGATTTCAGTCAGTCTAGAACTAGACATTGCCACCTCGGGACTACGCATGCCAGAGATGTTAAAATCAAGGATGCTGGAGCCAGCTGCGCTTAGATCCGTGCTGATTCATGGCATGTACCTGGGTGGTGGCTACAGTCTTTGGTAACACATAATATTGACTCAAGGTCTCTGATGGGGGCTCTTTGTGTTTGAGTTTCTACTGAGGAGTGCTCAGAGGGAGCAGCACTTTCATTTGCTGCCCATGACCTTCAGCACAGGATCTAGACCTTCCCAAGGAATTCTCTTTCCATTTCCCCCCTCTACTTTCCCTCTTACTATTCCTTAACAACCCCCCCACTCCATTTTTGCCTCATCTCCTGATGCTCAGAGAACTGCCCTCTTCCAACCCTATTTTGTCTGCTGAAGTGTTTCATTAAGGCTTCACATACTGATTCTCTCTGACATATCTCAATGGCTTCCCAGACGTCATCCCTCAAATATGGTTTCATTTTTAATTGTGATTCTGTTGTAACCCGCATCTCTAGGGAGACTGTCATGCTTGGTTTTTTATAGTCCAGTTGTTATTCCCCTCCCAGTCTGCCCCCCAACGGGATCTTATCTCACCCCTCCTCTCCCATCTCTAAGAGGATGTCCCCACCCTCCAACCCCCCACCTCACCCTGTCAGACCTCCCTACTCCCTGGGGCCTCAAGTCACTCTAGGGTTAGGTGCATCTTCTCTCACTGAGGCCAGACCAGGCAGATCTCTGATGTATATGTGTTGAGGGCCTCATGTCAGCTGGTGTATGCTGCCTGGTTGGTGGATCTCAGAGATCTCAGGGGTCCGGGTTACTTGAGACTGCTGATTTTCCTATCGGGCCACCCTCCTCCACAACTTCTTCCAGCCTTTCTCTAATTCAACCACAGGAGTTCATTGGTTGGGTTTAAGTATGTGCATCTGTCTCAGTCAGCTGCTTGTTGGGCCTCTCTGAGGACAACTAAGCTAGGCTCCTGCCTGTAAGTGCACCATAGCATCAGTAATAGTATCAGGCCTTGGAGCCTCCCCTTAAGATGGATCCCAATTTGGGCCTGTCACTGGATCTCCTTTCCCTCAGTCTTCTCTTTTTAAGGATAGAGCTGGATCTGAAGTTTCTCTGGGCTCTCAGCCTTTCCTCCCTACAGAGAATTCAGAAAGCCACTGTGAGCCACAGAGCATAGCAGCGTAGCCTCAGGACTGGACACAGAGAACAGATTTCAGGCACTGACTTGTCCAGGTCGCTCTGCTGATTCTCATAGTATCTCATGATGCGGAGGAGCTGGACATCCTGGCTGAGGAAGCAGGGAGGGATCAGGCCGTGGATACCGAGCTGCAGCCTTTCTTCGAGTGTGAAGGCCATTCCCTGGAGAAGAAGAAAGGAACACACTTAATGGACATGCAGGAAGCCAAGAAACACAAGTTCTATCTGTAGATGGCAGGAGTTAGTGTAAATCATCAAAAAGGGGATGGATCCCTTCCTGGCTAAAAGGGGGCTTTCTTGTGCTGGTTGCTTTGATTCCTTCTGATTAGATAAATGAAAAAGTCATTTTGTCAAGACTAGACTTTACCTTTAAAAAGAAAGTTGAGATCCATAGAAAAACAGACTACAGAATAGCACTCCTGTGTATGCCTCCCCACGTAGTACAATGATGGGAAACAACTTTATAAACTAGACTATAGACTAGACTTGGCCTTTGGTCTTACAAACTCCATTATTGTCCAAAGCCACTTAAGCAGACTCTTTCCTCCTCCATCTTCACTGGGATTGTTATGTAAATCTATAATATTGTACAAATCCCATGGGCTTTACCTGTTCATTCCTTCTTGCTTTGTCAGACCTCTGGTGGCCACTGACCTTCTTTTCCTATCTCTACAGCTTCACTGTTTTTAGAATGTCATACAATTGGAATATTAGAATATTCAGGCTTTCTAGGCTAGCTTCTTTCACTTAAACTTAATCAGTTTAAGGCTTTTGTGCCTTTTTATGATTTGACAGTTAAATTAATTTTATCAATATGTAAAACTCCCTTTTGCATTTATGCCATAGGTTTATGTACATACAATAAAACATACACAGTTTTATTGTATATTTCACTTACAACCACTCTGGGAGAGATGTGTTAACACTTGCAGACAAACTGGCTAAAATAGAGAGGTCACTCAACTATAGCCAGTGACTACACGTGGCAAGGTAGTTTTGCCATAATTATCTTAGGCTAGATGGTAATAAATTTGATCAAAGGAAAAGAATTGTTGGGAATGGAGAATAAAAGAAACATTGGAACTTTTAATTCCCTCTTTTTATGTGTTTTGAAGGCTAGGAATCTCAGAAACTGGCTTCCCCTCGGATTCATAAAGCAGTAAGGACAAATCAACTCCTGAAGGCCTGGTTCTTTTCTGGGAAGAGCTTGATCTTTGTGACAGGTCTACTTTAGATAGGTCACGCTCTGTGACTCATAGAGACATATCTAAAGTACTCCACGCATGAAATGCCAAAGTTTTTTCTTCATCCGAGATTTTCTCCAGTTACTCAATGATTGGAGATGTGGGGTTCAGAGGGGTACTGAAGCAGCATGTAATTTTGGGTAAGTGATTTACTAGAAGAATTATTAGTGGTGTAAGCTTACTTATAGACAGACAGCATGTCAGGAACATATGGTAGACAGCAGAGCCATGGGTCAGAGTGGGACTTCTCATTTTAAAATTATATAAGTGTTTTTGAGTTTATAATTACATCATTTCCCCTTCTCTTTCCTCCCTGCAAACCTTCCTATATATTTCTCCTTCTTATATATCTTTCAAACTCATAGCCTATTTTTAAAAAGTTGTTACTATTTGTGTATATTGTATATGTATTATTTCTAAATATATAAATACAATTTCCTCAGCTCATACATTACTTGTATGCATATGTTTCTATGGCTGAGGCTCCTTTATTATAAATCTCAGAGGAGGTGGGGAGGTTGGTGCATTCTTTCTGATTCCTGGGTGGTAGGGCAGTGGAGAAAATTATGGATGGATATGCATTTCTGAGGATGTCAGAGAAGGACATTTAGTTATGGTGTACTCTAACATTGCTTGCCATATGCCTGCAAATGGTAGTCTCATGCTGTCCTGGACTCTTACCTGAGCCTATAAATTTCCTGGGAAAATATCATAGGCACCTGTCATTTTCATGAAATCCAGATACTCGAAGATTCTGTTGGAGGCTTAGAGATTTCCAGACAGGCTCTTGGTAGCAACCTTGCTATTTCCTCTATCTGAAAGTGAGAGCCAGCTGTGGGAAGGTATGGCCTGATCAGCCTGTAGCCTCAGATCTAACACTTACCAATTTCATACATCCCTGGTACTTGCCAACAGCTTTTCAAGCAGTAGGCACCACACGAGTTCCCAGATTCCTTTGTAGGAAACTACCTTACCTGCAGACCAGTCCTCCCTACCCCTGCCTGCCTCTTTCTTTGTTTTCTTCCAAGATAATGTCTCATTATGTAGCCTTGGCTCTCCTAGAACTTTCTGTGTAGACCAGGCTGATCTCAGAAATCTGGGAACTGACCCTGTGCCACAGTTCTCCATACCCAAATACCACTGGGAGAAAGCTGGTCTCCCAGGAGTGTCAACACACCTGTGAGCACAGGTAAGACCACCGTTTCTGCTCAGATTCCTGGCCCAAGAGGGAACATCCAGAGCCATCAGGTCACAGGAACCAAGGAACAGTCAGAGATAGGATCCTTCCAGTTTCTGTCTGCACCCTAGAGTTGACCCTGTGCCACATCTCCTCTATATCCAAATTCCTCACAGAGAGAATTGGTCTGTCTGGAGTACTGACACACAGGCTTGCAGGAGGGACAAGCCACAGTCAGAAACAGCAAGAGCAGCTAATACCAGAGATAATCAGATGGCAAGAGGCAAGGGTAAGAACATGAATACCCCCCTTAAAGAAATACAGAAGAACACAGATAAACAGCCAGAAGCTCTTAAAGAGGAAACACAAAAATCCCTTAAAGAATTATAGGAAAATACAACCAACAGGTGAAGGAATTGAACAAAACCATCCAGGATCTAAAAATGGAAATAGAAACAATAAAGAAATCACAAAGGGAGAAACTCTGGAGATAGAAAACCTAGTAAAGAGATCAGGAGTCATAGATGCAAGCATCAGCAACAGAATACAAGACATAGAAGAGAGAATCTCAGAAGATACCATAGAAAACATTGATACAACAGTCAAAGAAAATGTAAAATGCAAAAAGCTCCTAACCCAAAACATCCAGGAAATTTAGAGCACAATGAGAAGACCAAATCTAAGGATTATCAGTATAGAAGAGAGTGAAGATTCCCAACTTAAAGGGTCAGCAAATATCTTCAACAAAATTATCGAAGAAAACTTTCCTAACCTAAAGAAAGATATGCCCATAAATATACAAGAAGCCTACAGAACTCCAAGTGATTGGACCAGAAAAGAAATTCTTCCTGTTATATAATAGTCAAAACACCAAATTCACAAAGAAAGAAAGAAGATTAAAAGCAGTAAGGGAAAAAGGTCAAGTGACATATAAAAGCAGACCTATCAGAATTACACCAGACTTCTCAACAGAAACTATGAAAGTTAAAAGAGCCTGGGCAGATGTCATACATACCCTAAAAGAACACAAATGCCAGGCCAGACTACTATACCCAGCAAAACTCTCTATTACCATAGATGGAGGAGCCAAGATTTTCCATGACAAAACCAAATTTATACAATATCTTTCCACAAATCTAGCCCTACAAAGGATAATCGATGGAAAACACCAACACAAGGAGAGAAACTACACCCTGGAAAAAGCAAGAAAGTAATCTTCTTTTAACAAACCCAAAAGAAGATAGCAACACAAACAAACAAACAAAAAATAACATCAAAAATAACAGGAAGCAACAATCACTATTCCTTAATATCTTTTAACATTAAGGGACTTAATTCCCCAGTTAAAAGACATAAACTAATAGACTGGATATGTAAACAAGATCCAGCATTTTGCAGCATATAGGAAACACACCTCAGTGTCAAAAACAGAAACTACCTTAGAGTAAAGGGCTGGAAAACTATTTTCCAAGCAAATGGTCCCAAGAAACAAGCTGGAATAACCATTCTAATATAGAATAAAATCAACTTTCAACCAAAAGTTATCAAAAAGGATAAGGAAGGACAGTTCACACTCATCAAAGAAAAAATCTACCAAGAAGAACTCTCAGATTTGAACATCTATGCTCCAAATGCAAGGGTATCCGCATTCATAAAAGAAACTTTACTAAAGCTCAAAGCACACATTGCACCTTGGTATGTGCACCTTGGCTCAACATGTAACACACAACATACATGGTATGTGCTCAGTGATAAGTGGATATTAGCCAAAGAGCATGGAATACCTGTGTGGATATAACTCATGGACAACATGAAACTCAAGAAGAAGCAAGAACAAAGAGTGGATGCTTCAGACTAACTTAGAAGGGGGAACAATATCATCAAGGGAAGAAGAGGATGGGAAGGTCTTCAGAGGAAGAGAAGAGGGGGAGAGGGAAAAGAAGTGAAGAATCAGATATGGGAGGAGATGGAGGAGATGTCCAGTGGGTCAGGAAGTTTAACAGAGGTGTGTAGCAATGGGAGATGGGGAACTGGGGGTAGCAAAGAGAAAGTCCCAGATGCCAGGAAAGCATGAGTCTCCCAGGGCCCCATGGGGATGACATTAGCTGAAATACCCAACAACTGGAAAGGAGAACCTGTCTAGACCATATCCAGAGGTTAGGCATGCCTCTCCACCTCCGGTTGAGGGAATGGGACCACCCATCCATCTCCAAAAAATTTAACCCACAATTGCTCCTGTCTAAAGGAAATACAGGGACAAAGAGTGGAGCAGAGACTGAAGGAAAGGGCATCCAGAGACTGCCCCAATTAGTGATCCATCCCACATGCAGACACCAAACTCAGACACTATTGCAGATGCCAAGAAATGCTTGCCGGACAGGAGCCTGGTACAGCTGTCTCCTGAGAGGCTCTGTCAGAGCCTGATCAATACAGATGCAGATGTACGCAGCCAAACATTGGACTGAGCACAGGGACCATAATGGGGAAATTAGAGCAAGGACTGTAGGAGCTGAAGGGGTTTCCTCATAGGAGAGCAACAATATCAACCAACCAGACCCCCCAAAGCTCCCAGGGACTAAACCACCAACCAGAGTACACAGGGGAAACCAGGGCTCCAGCTGGATGTGTAGCAGAGGACTGCCTTATTTTGCATCACTGGGAGGGGAGCCCCTTGGTCCTGTGGAGGCTTGATGACCCAGGATAGGGGAATGCAGGCCACTGAGGCAGGATGGGGCTTGGGGGGAACACCTTAGTAGAGGCAGGGGGAGGGAGGAAGGGACAGGGGCTTGTGGAGAGGAAACTGGGAATGGGAATACCATTTGAAATGTAAATAAATGAAATAACCAATGAAAACCAATGACAACAACAACAAAAGCCAGAGATCTTTAATCTCACTGGTCACTCTTCCCAAACACCATTAGGTAGGTGACTGTTAACTGATTTGGGAGGACTGCAGCTGGCCTCCTTGGCCCCAGGAATCCCGGGGATCCCAGACATTCAGTTATGACATCACCTTTGTTAATGGCTACCGTGGCTTTTAATAACAGCCTGTTTCTCCCTACAAGCTTAAGAGTTTCTTTTGGCTGACTTCCATCAACTTCTTTTGTATTTGAGGAAAATGAATGATTGTTTAGCAACTGGTAATTTTAAGGATTTAAAGGAATTACTTCTAGAAGCTCTAGATTTATAAACTGACAAAACAGAAAGACAACTTAGCAGTTCCATGGCTCCAAAAGGATAAGCACTTCTTTTTGTTGTGGGTTTTTTTTTTTTAAGGCAGTGGGGGTGGGGGTGGGGGGTGGGGGGTGGGTAGGGAGAACTGAACCCATATCCCTGTGCATGCTGGGAAACACTCTTCTCTGAAGTTATCTCCCAAGCCTTCTTTTTATTTTAACTCTGTCCAGGCTGGCCTGGAATTCACAAAGTTTAAGATCACTTAAATTTGTGTTCTAGCCTTGCCCTTCAGTATCAGGGGCCATATAAACACCTTAAAGACCATTTACTGTAGCAGAGGGGAAATGTGCTAGAACTGGTATTTATCTGTAAGAAAAATAAATTTTGCTAAGTGGTACTCAAGACTCTTGGTCTGCACGCCAGGAAGTCAATATCCACAGATAATACCAGAGGTCACGAGGTAGGAGTGGGACGGCACAATATGGAGGAGTCAGTACTGGGGCACTTACCCATCATGGCCAAATTGAGAAATTATAGCTTTCCTGTGCCTGGTCAATAGATCTACAGATGATATTAAGTTTTAACAAAACTCTCAAAATAGGACAAATGGCTTTTGAAAAATGACTGAGTCTCATAATTAAATTTCAGCTTCCCTGGAGCTGGAGAGTGCGTCAGTGGTCCAGAGCACTTGTTGTTCTTGCAGAGGACCCCTGTTCAGCTCCCAGAACCCACGTGGTAGCTCACAACCATCTGTCATAGCTCTGGGGGATCTGATGACTCTTCTGACCTCCGAAGGCACCAGACATATGTACAATGCACACCTATACACGTAACATACAGTCAAATAATAATAATAAATAAAAATTTTGACTTTATACTTGAGTGGTATTGTTTAGTTTAGATCTATGGGTGGGACCTACCAATATTTACTGGTTTGAAATGTTTTAGCTGTTTGAGAGTTCCCAGCTGAGTATTTTCCATCTGTTCTGGCTTTTTCCAGGGAACCACTGGATTGTCCCAAGATTCGTCAACTACTGGCTGTCTGGCTAAGTAGGGGGCCCTATGGCCTACTTAATAACTGAAAGCTTGTGCCCACTGGGACTCTCCGTGGCCGTGCTGCATCCATTTTAATATTTTTCTTGTCCCGGGCTTTTCCTAGTTTTTCATCTCCTTTCTAGCCCAGGCTCTGAACTCTATTTGTCAACCTGCCCATGTTATCAGGACAAAAAATTACTGGCATCAGAGAGAGGGTATTTGACTATATCCCACCATCAAATGGCAGGGCTCAGGGGCGGCAGCCAGTCAGATTGTACCCTGTTCCAGCTCTTCTAGGGCCCTTGTCCCTGATGACTGAGCTTCTCTGATCTTTGTTGATCTGCCTGATGTCTCTGGAATAGAGCAATCCTGTGCATTTGGCAGTCTCTCCTTGTTTATTTTACAACCATATCTGTGCTAGCCCTGCCATGTTAGGTATTAGGGTGTCAAATAGGAATAGTCTCTGGTCTCTGTCTTCATGAATAATCCCACTTGAGTAGAAACATGTGTCAACATGGAATCACAATTATGAGCCCCTGGCATGGTGGGTGAGGCTTTTTCCTCCCTAAGAAATAGTGCTGCTGTTTCATATGTTGTGGTATTAACCAAGAATGCATTTGAAAGGCCAAGCACAGATATGTGCTAATAAAAAGCACTAAGTGAGCATCAGATGCTCTTATTACTGTTATAATCTTATCCAAGGCAAGTGGCACAAGAAAGCTCATTTGTAGGTGCCGGAGATGAGCCTTAAGGGCTAACTTCAGAGTTAGGAGGCTGGAAACAGGGCTTGAAGTGACATCTCCAAAGCATGACTTCTTGTCCACAGGCTCAGACAACGCTGCTGCGCCCATGTTCCAGGCACTTTTCTCTCACAGTCACAATTCATTCTGACTGTCACAACCGGATTGGCACCAGTTCCTTCATTCACGATGCGCTCGCTGCCTGCTGGCTGCTGCTGCTCTTCCAAATCACAGTCAATCTCTCCCAGGGGCCTTGCTCTGCCACCCTTGTTTAGTTTCGTATAGATACACTAAGAACCTATAACTACTCGACTGATCTGTGGCCTTCTGCAAACAGATGTGTCTGTACTCCTGTGTTTATATGACCCACAATATACACATATTAGTTGGTTTCCTCTGGACAATATAATTATCATAAGGAATTACTAGCAGATAGACGTGTCACAGGCTTTCTGTCCCACACACCATTATATCATGTTCTTTGCTGACTACTTAGGTGACAACCAGCTTCCTTCTTCAATGAACTATTCACAAAGGGTAGCATAGCTTGAGATAGGGCTGTGCATTCAACCCTGAGGCGTTCAGTTAATGCTGAGGAGCTGTTGGTAGACGGGACAGTATTTCCTCTTTCTTCTGCACAATATTTCTTGACTCTGTTTGTGATTTTTCAAGACTTGGGGTGATGTGATTCTGGTTGGAACAGGAGGTGTGATTACTAAGGCTGCCATTCTCCTTTGCATTTATGCATTTGTATTTATGAGGGTTCTTAGCACACCCCTGGGATGATTATACAGTCTTAGAAATACAAGCCTTGGAAAGTCTCTGTAGACAAAGACGTGAGGATAGCCCCTTTCCCACACATACTTCTGTTCTCAGGTATAAAATTACATATCCAGAAAGCTGTTGGCAGTTCCCAAGAGGGGAACTGAGGAGAGGGCTCAGGCTGGACTCTGCTACTTCTAGCTACATTTATATACAGGAGGCACGTGACCTTTTAGCTACAATACACATGCAAGTTTCTATTCTAGCTCGGAGATGTAATTTGCCATTTCTTCCTGTGATTATAGTTAGGTCATGGAGTTGGTGCCATCACACAGGCAGTAGGGAGAACAGAGGAAAATCTAGAAGATGAAAATTCTCTATTTAGTTTCTATTGACTTTGTGATGCTAAAAAAATCACTTCCCCCCCGGAGCGTGCTCATTGCTCTGGTCTGTTAGGGAGATGGGGATACAGAAGTCAGACTCTGTTTAGATGAAGCAGTTTTAGGTTGTTGTTATTTATGGTTCATATTGCTTCAGGTTAAGAACTATAAGTAATAGATATTTAGTGTAGCCAGAGAAAACACTTTGGTTTTTCTTTTCTTTCTTGTCTCCTTTCCATGCAGGACTATAAATTCATTCATGGCAGAGACTATATTTAAATGAGCCATGGGCTCATTGCCTGGCATGGTAGCCAACATATGGGTGGGGGGATGGATTTATGCTGCAAGAAAATGATACAGCAGATACTAATTTAGATACTGTGGGATCTGAATGAAAAGTCAAAGAATGTTCCAGGTATCTATAGACCCCAGCGGAACCGTTCCTACAGCAAACTTATAGCAGTGGGCCTTCAGTAATATACCATTAAATTAGTCTGTTCAGTGCTGCAATGAGAAAAATGTTCTAAACCTGTATAGACAATGCAGTAGTCAATGGACACACATAATACTCAGTATATGAATGTGGCCAATATAAATGAGGAAGAAAAAAATTTAAGTCCCTTTTATTTTAATTAATTTAGTAGAGAGGTACCCACTGCCTTAGATGGGGCAGATCTTTCTCACACTGGAGGTCATTCCAAGTCAGGCCTGATAAAAAGCATAGGAACTGATCCTGGATAATCGTGAACCCCCATCTGTGTGTTGGAAAGCAGGGAACTGAGAAATCAGATTCTTGCTCTGGATCTGGCCTCAGTTGCATAACGGAGATACTTTAACCTACTTCCACACAGAGTGGTGGTTTGCTGTGTGGAGCAGGATGCAGGGGCTGGGTAAATGGGGGCCAGAGTAGGCTCCGTGACAGACCGGCACCTGAGGGTTGCAGCTGCATCTGGGTGCCAATGTCAGAAGAGGCCTTCGGAGGACTTCAGGATCTCTCCCTGGCCAGCCCAGTGTGTGTGGGAGCTTCAGGACAGCCAGCACATTTTTTTTCATAATGGATGATTTGAAAATCAAGGATGAAAATGTAACTTAAAATAAAATCAGAAAAGTTAGGATTAGTAATGTTCCCTATGAAGGAACAAGAATTCTTATAGAAGGAATTTTTCCCCCAGGAGCCCGTATGACCATGCTTTGCAGACACCGGAGACAACCGAAGGATCTGATGGAGTTTTTTGATTTCCCATATGTACGTACACAGGGGCTGGAGAGATGGCTCAGTGTTAATAGTACTTTTTGCCCTTTCAGAGGACGTGGGTTCGGTTTGCAGCACGGCCATGCTGGTTCTCATCCATCCGTAACTCCAGATCCAGGCAATCTCATGCTCTTTTGTGACTTCCATAGGCACCAATCACTCATGTGTTGCACAGACATACACGAAAGCAAAATATCCACACACAAAATAAAATGAATGAATGAAGTTGCTACAAATCTTTAAGACACCATTTGCGATGCCGTCTTCTTAAGCATGGGCTTCGAAGAGGGACTACGGTAAGAGGCTTTGACACAACGGTTATCTTGAGGTTCCAGAGAGAGAATTCTGATTGTAAATGCGCTGGGCAGCACTCAAGTCTGGTCGTGTTCAAACTCAGTAGGAGCCGCTGCGAGGTGGCAGTGTGGATGGGGCCCTGGTTGCCTGGGCAGTAGTTGGTCGCACCTCTCTTTGCTCTTGAAGCATCTCAAGATGTTCCACTTCATCTAACGTTTTGAAAACACACTTCCAATAGCAGTTACAGCAACATAAAGTGCCACTACAGATGAGCTGGCTTGGAGAACGTTCTCCAGGAGTGAGTTTCTCAGCTCAGTTTCCGGTCCTAAGTCTCTCATCAAAGACCATTCTACTTCAGCTGTTTTTTTTTCTCATCTTCATGTACCATCACATACATGAGCTCTATTTTTCCAGGCCCCAGTTTTGGCAAAGTGTACAATTCACATTTCTTCTCCATTGTGGGAATGAAGATGGTTCAGCAAAAATAATAAGCAAGGAAGTATGGGTGAGTATAAGGGCTAGATCTATTAGTAATTATAGGAGAAATGGAGATAGTTCCATGCATGCCTTTTGCCAAGACAAAAAACTCCTGAGACCATGTGTCCTATGACTTTAAGGCCTTCTAACTAAGTGTTTCAACATTCTGGGGAGAATGTAGGTACTGTGTATGGGAGAATTTCAGAAGAGATACAAGTAGTGGTCTATGTCAGCCTACCTAAACCATCTCACCAGTATTTAGTATCCAACAAGCGGCAGTTAATGCTATTCATTCCTTATAGTTAAAGGAGGTGCTTGATTAGCTCAATGAGCTGCTTAGAGAAAAGTGGATGGGGGGGGCAGACAACCAAGGGGATTTATTTCATGGTGAATATTCACAAGGAGAGAAAGAGTGGTAGAATTTACTACACAAATATTGTACCAACCACCCTTAACACTCTTCCAACAGTGAAGGCAGGAGGGGGCCATGGGTAGAGAGGAGTTGTGTCCTTGCTTGGAACCTTGCTTGCCTGATCTATTTTTCATGGGCCTTTCTCCCAGAACCCCTACAGTTGAAATCTCAAAGGATTGTTCAAGTCAACTTCCTCCTCCATATTGTGACTCTCTGACTAAACCAGCATAGCTCTGATTTACCTGTGGGCTCCTGCCTCCTTACTTCTTGTATTTCCATCAGAAGCAATGATTAAAAAAGTATTTTTCTCTCTTCTGTACTATATATCCATGAGTTTCTGTGACTCAGAGTGGAAGCTTCCCATTGGCTGGCCTCCTTACAGGGTACCTCTTTATTCTGGGCTCATTTATTCACATTTCCTTCAGTGTGGTAGACCAGTAGTCTCCAGCTGGTAGGTAGACAGATCATAAGAATCACCTTGTCTCCTCAAAGACTAGTATTTAGTTTGGAAGACCAGGGAACCCAAGTCTTTGTAAATTCCTTACATGATTCTAACACCATTCAGATCTGGAAACTGCTGTCCTATTTTTGTAAAATCAGTGTTTTCTGGAAGGAAAGGCAATAAGTCAGAAATTTAGGAACAGTGCAAGTCCTCTTTGTTCTGTCCTGGCTCAGCCAGGCAGCTGCATGGAGGAGCTGTTTGCTCAACATCCAGTTCTGTCATTTTTTTTCCCTTCAAATTGTCAGCCTCCTAGATTCCTCTGGTAAAGCCCAAATTTTTTATTTTTTATTTTTTATTTTTTTGAGACAGGGTTTCTCTGTATAGCCCTGGCTGTCCTGGAACTCACTCTGTAGACCAGGCTGGCCTCGAACTCAGAAATCTGCCTGCCTCTGCCTCCCAGAGTGCTGGAATTACAGGCGTGTGCCACCACCGCCCAGCCCAAATTTTGTTTTGTTGTTTTAAATCCCACCAATTAGTGGGCAAAGTTTTGCATCTAAACTACTCCAAATTTGGCTTTACTCTTCAGTAGACACACTTGTGATTTGGAACACAGACAAAAGGTTTCTTGATTATCTGGACAAACAAATTTGCTTAGGAAGCCCTGGGTTCATTTTAATTGATAGAAACTACATGTCCTAGGAGTCAGCAAAGCAACACATACAACCTTGTTGAAAGCCCTCACAATGGTCTGCTGGATAAGAATAAGAAGCCTACCACCTCTAAGTCTGGACTTCTAGAAGCTTAGAATGCTTTGCTGATCAATTTATGCCTCCTGTAAAAGAGGGAAGATGGTTTATTCTTTTGTTTATTTATTCAATAAATGTCAGAGTCCTCTTCTGTACTGAGTATGTTGCAGGATACTTGAGTGAATGTCCACTATTTACCCTCATCTCTGTGGATTGGTCCTAAATCTTCATTTACTATTGATATTAAAGTTGGGCCTCATGTCAAATATTAACTAAGATGAACTTTTCACTGCTGGAGAGGTGAAAGGAATCTTAGCCTTTATAAAGTGAACTAATTTAATATTCTATATTGCTTACACAATTGTTTGGTTAAAAACAAAATTCACGACATAAGTAGGTAGATGATTTTCCCAGTGTCTTTGTTATAATGATAAAAGAGGCCGTGCATAGTTTGTTGCTTTAGTACATGAAAAAATGTGGCTTATGTTACTTGAGCCAACACAGGGCAGGGACTGTTATCCTCATTTAAGAAGCCTAAATAGATCACAGTGATGTGATTTCCATGTGACATTCAAGATCACATGAAAATAATGGCTGTTTTCACCGTTTTTCTTTTGGAAGACTATGCAAAAGTGTTGATAAGAACCATCATAGGAGAATAATGGAAGAATCTTCTCCTGAAGTACTTGACAACTCTGGAATTCCTGTCCCCAATGAACAAGAGATGAATAGCTAGAAAGATTATGAATCATTTTCTTGGAAAAATTCGGTGTCAGTCTGAATGCTACATGACCCCTCATTCCCAAAAGCTTACTATTTAAAAATTAAATAATGTTATTTCTGGCACCCTGATGGCTCTTATGCAACTGTACCTCAACAGCAGAGGACATCTGAGTACAAAGGAGGCAGTTTCCTTCCCCTAAGAACACAAGTGCACTTTGATGGATCCAGCTGGGGAGGATTGGGTTAAAAAGTGAACTATGACTAGAATAATAAAACAAACAGACTTGCCTTGGGAGGGCTGAGAATAGGCCTTGCACATGCATACCTGGTGTGTGTGGATGAGTGGGTGGAGGCTCCGGAATGGGACATAATATAACTAAAGACAAACTCATCAATAGTAGGATTCTCTAGCTGTGAATTCCTTCGATGGACCTAATTCTCATTCTCCTGGACCTTGACCAACTGTTATCTAGCCAGGTGAACCAGGAAGGACGTTATTTTTTCCTAGGAGACAAATGACCATTGTGAAGCAGAGATAAGGGTGGCCAGTCTCTCTCTGTCTTGCCACCAGGGGATATGAATTAGAGAGTGGGTTTATAACAACAGTCTACATTTAAGTACATTGTCAGTGTTCTGGTTAGTTTTTGTCAACCTAATACAAACTAGAATCATGTGAGAAGGGGGGAATATCAATTGAGAAACTATCTCCCTCATATTGATCTGTGGGCAGGCCTGTGTGAGCATTTTCTTGTTTTATAATTGATGCGGGAATGCCTAGTCCACTGTGAACAGTGCCACACTTGAGAAGGTGGTTCTGGAGTATGAAAGAGGCCAAAATGGGCAAGCCACAGGAGCAGGCTAGTAATCAGTGTTCCTTTATCATCTCTGCTGCGGTTTGAGCCTTCAGGTTCTTCCCTTGGGTTTGTGCTTTGGTGTGGCAGTTTGAATGAAAATGGGCTCTATAGATTCATATATTTGAATACTTGTCCATAGTTGGTGAAACTGGGAATGAATAGGAGGTGATGCTTTTTGGAGGGAGTCTTGAGGTTTCAAAAGACTTGTACCACTTCAAGTGTGTTCCTTGCTTTCTGCTTGTGGATTAAAATACAAATGCTCAGTAGCAAGTACCTCCAAAAAGAAACAGGAGAGAGCATACACTAGCAGCTTAATGGCACATCTGAAAGCCCTGGAACAAAAAGAAGCTAACTGACGCAGGAGGAGTAGAAGACAGGAAATCATCAAACTTGGGGCTGAAACCAATCAAGTAGAAACAAAGAGAACCATACAAAGAATTAACAAAACCAGGAGCTGGTTCTTTGAGAAAATCAACAAGATAGACAAACCCTTAGCCAGACTAACCAAAGGACACAGAGACAATATCCAAATGAACAAAATTAGAAATGAAAAGGGGTGGATATAACAACAGAAACCGAGGAAATAAATAAAAAAAATCAGATCCTAGTACAAAAACCTATACTCAACACAACTGGAGAATCTGGAGGAAATGGATAATTTCCTAGACAGATACCAAATACCAAAATTAAATCAGGATCAAATAGATAGTCTAAACAGTCCCATAATCCCTAAAGAAATAGAAATGGTCATTGAAAGTCTTCCAACCAAAAAAAAAAAAAAAAAAAAAAAAAAAAAAAAAAAAAGCACAGGACCAGATATTTTAGTGCAGAATTCTATCAGACCTTCAAAGAAGACCAATACTCTTCAAACTATTCCACAAGATAGAAACAGAAGGAACACTATCCAACTCATTCTAGGAAGTCACAATTACACTGATACCAAAACCACACAAAGATCCAACAAAGAAAGAGAACTTCAGACCAACTTCCCTTATGAATATTGATGCGAAAATACTCAATAAAATTCTTGCCAACCGAATCCAAGAACACATCAAAACAATCATTCACCATGATCAAGTAGGCTTCATCCCAGGGATGCAGGGATGGCTCAATATATGGAAATCCATTAATGCATTCTACTACATAAACAAATTCAAAGGAAAAAAACCACATGGTTATTTCATTAGATGCTGAAAAAGCATTTGACAAAATTCAGCATCCTTTCATGCTAAAAGTCCTGGAAAGAACAAGAATTTAAGGCCCATACCTAAACATAGTAAAAGCAATATTGAGCAAACTGGTAGCCAACATCAAACTTCATGGAGAGAAACTTGAAGCAATCCCACTAAAATCAGGGACTAAACAAGGCTGCCCCCTCTCTCCATATCTTTTCAATATAGTACTTGAAGTTCTAGCTAGAGAAATCAGACATCATAAGGTGGTCAAAGGGATACAAATTGGAAAGGAAGAAGTCCAACTGTCACTATTTGCAGATGATATGATAGAATATTTAAGTGACCCAAAAAACTCCACCAGAGAACTCCTACAGCTGATAAACAACTTCAGCAAAGTGACTGGTTATAAAATCAACTCAAGCAAATCAGTAGCTTTCCTATACTCAAAGGATAAACAGGCTGAGAAAGAAATTAGGGAAATGACAGCCTTTACAATAGCCACAAACAATACAAAGTATCTTGGTGTGACTCTAACCAAACAAGTGAAAGATTTGTATGACAAGAACTTCAGGTCTCTGAAGAAGAAAATCAAAGAAGACCTCAGAAAATGGAAAAATCTTCCATGCTCCTGGATTGGCAGGATTAATATAGTAAAAATGGCCATCTTGCCAAAAGCAATCTACAGATTCAATACAATCCCCATCAAAATCCCAAATCAATTCTTCATAGAGTTAGAAAGAGCAATTCTCAAATTCATCTGGAATAACAAAAAAACCAGGATAGTTAAAACTATTCTCAACAGTAAAAGAACTTCTGGGGGAATCAGTATCCCAGACCTCAAGTAGTACTACAGAGCAGTAGTGTTAAAAACTGCATGGTATTGGTACAGTGATAGGCAGATAGATCAATGGAAAAGAATTGAAGACCCAGAAATGAACCCACTCACCTATGGTCACTTGATCTTTGATAAAGGAGCTAAAACCATCCAGTGGAAAAAAGATAGCCTTTTCAACAAATGGTGCTGGTTCAACTGGAGGTCAGCATGCAGAAGAATGCAAATTGATCCATTTGTATCTCCTTGTACTAAGCTCAACTCCAAGTGGATCAAGAATCTTCACATAAAACCAGTCACACTGAAACTAATAGAAAAGAAACTGGGGAAGAGCATTGAGCACATGGGCACAGGGGAAAATTTCCTGAACAGAACACCAATAGCTTATGCTCTAAGATCAAGAATTGACAAATGGGACCTCATAAAATTACAAAGTTTCTGTAAGGCAAAGGACACTCTCAATCAGACAAAATGGCAACCAATAAACTGGGAAAAGATCTTCACCAACCCTACATCCTACAGAGGGCTAATATCCAATATATACAAAGAACTCAAGAAGGTAGACTCCAGAGTGCAAATAACCCTATTAAAAATGGGATACAGAGCTAAACAAAGAATTTTCACCTGAAGAATTTCTAATGGCTGAGAAGCACCTTAAGAAATGTTCAACATCATTAGTCATTAGGGAAATGCAAATCAAAACAACCCTGAGATTTCTCCTCACACCAGTCAGAATGGCTAAAATTAAAAACTCAGGAGACAGCAGGTATTGGCAAGGATGTGGAGAAAGAGGAACACTCCTCCACTGCTGGTGGTTTTGCAAGCTGGTACAACCACTCTGGAAATCAGTCTGGCGGTTCCTCAGAAAACTGGGCATGACACTTCTGGAGGATCCTGCCATACCACTCCTGGGCGTATACCCAGAGGATTCCCCAGCATGCAATAAGGACACATGCTCCACTATGTTCATAGCAGCCTTATTTATAATAGCCAGAAGCTGGAAAGAACCCAGATGTCCCTTAATGGAGGAATTGATACAGAAAATGTGGTATATTTACACAATGGAATACTACTCAGCAATTAAAAGCAATGAATTCATAAAATTCTTAGGCAAATGGTTGGAACTAGAAAATATCATCCTATGTGAGGTAACTCATTCCCAATAGAACACACATGGAATGCAGCCACTGACAAGTAGATATTAGCCCAGAAGCTCTGAATACCCAAGACACAACTCACATGTAAAATCATTCCCAAGAAGAAGGAAGGAGAGGACCCTGGTCCTGGAACGGCTTGATGCAGCATTGTAGGGGAGTACCAGGACAGAGAAGTGGTGGGGGTTGATTGGAGAAAGGGCAGAGGGAAGAGGACTTATGGGACTTATGGGAGTGGGGACCAGGAAAGCTGACATCATTTGGAATGTAAACAAAGAATATAGAGAATAAAAAAATGAATGTTCAGTGGCTACTCTGCCATGTCTGCTGTCAATTGCCTGTTACCTCTGCTCAGTCATCATGTACGCTAATCCTCCGGAATGGAAGCCTAGTAAGCACTTTCTTTTATAAGTTTCCTTGCTCATGGTGTTTCCTCAGAGCAATAGAAAAAAAACAGTAACTAAGACACTTGGCTTTCATTGTTAGTGGACTCTAACAATGGCCAAATAAACTCTTTTCTCCTGATGTTGCTTTTGGTTGTGGTGTTTAACACAGAAAGAGGAAGGCTAAGATAGTCTGTATCTGCAAAGACTTTCTATTTCTTATGATAGTAGTTTCCAAACTTTACTATTCAAAAGAACTACTGTGCAGTCCAAATATCCAGAAACGGGCTCAACCTGGACTGTAGGTTGATTTTTTTATAGTTATAAAGCCACTGTTTTTCAGGAATCTGTGAGGTCAATTCCTCTCTACCAAAAGGAGTCATTTCCAATGGGATAAATGGGTGTCTGTGGTGCTCATTAGCATTCCATATCATGGAGGAGTCATGGTATTACTTTATGCATCTACCACTCTGTAAGGTAGGCCTTGAAAATATTTCCATTCTATAGATTAGTAAGCCGAGACTGAGACAGTACAGAAATGAATCTTGAATTTCAAGCCCATTTTAACATGCTGGCTCATTAATTCATTTAAGCATTTATTCATTTAATAAGTACACTTTAAATAGAAGTTTTATCCCAGGTACCTGGCATTTGAGGGAGGTGTGTGTGTGTGTGTGTGTGTGTGTGTGTGTGTTTGTGTGCAAACACATCTGTATATATATGTACCTACATATATACATCTACATATATATGCACACATCTACATATCTATCTTTTACTTTTGTAGATAATTAGTAGAGTGATCTTTTAATTCAAATCAGTTTCTTTTAAGCCTTCCTCTTTCAGAAATAATATGGACTTTTGCGCGCTGGTTTAGTGCCTGAAAATTTGGGACATCAACCGAAAAGCTCAGGGATGCATTTCAGATGTGCCTAGAATGATTTACCTATAAGAGGCAGGGGCCACTAACAAGGGAGAAAAGACTATGAAGTTAGTTCCTGGGTTCAAATGGTGATCCAGCCTCCTCTGATGCGATCCTGGATGACTTTGCTAACTTCTGTGAGCTCCGACTTTTGGAGCTCACAGAAGTTAGCAAAGTCATCCAGAATGTAGACTTGACTATCCATTTCACATGATTGCTGGGAGACATGCCTGGGGTCCTCTGTGTGATATGCCTGGTTATTTAGTGATTAGCACTTGTGGTAAACACAGCTGTGACTGGTCCCTTTCTTAACACCCTGGAGGACATGTGGAGTCCCAAGCCTCCTACTTATTTCTTTTACAAAGAAATTTCATCCTTTTAGCCTTTACCCTCAGTCCTCGCTTCTCAGAGTTGAGACAATATATATTTGGGATATGTGAGTTGGTGATCTATAAATTTTAACTGGTGACTTAATCCAGATTTAAATTGAATGAAACAAACACAAAGGGGACTGGACTGAAAGGTGAAGGTTCAAGATTGCCTTTTGATGACATGTCCAAGTTCTGTTAGATTTATATTAAAAGAAGGAGGTGAGGGCACAGCCATGCCAGTCTTGTTTTCATCAGCACTTGGCTTGTATAATCAACATCGACTTGTTTTCTTTGCTCTCTCCTGAGATAGAATCTGATCCTTGCACTTGATGAATTTCAGGATCCCTTTATTTTAATTCCTCATTCATATACTTGATTAACTCCGGGATCTCTGTGCTTAGGGACTATTTGCACATGGTTAAATCACTCTTGTCTGTTCTTGTTTTCAAGGAAGGTCACTGGAACTTCTGTTTATGTGGCTGTGCTCTTCTACGGGAGGCCGTGTTGACATTCCCTGAGACCTCGCAGGGTGACCTTTCCTCTAACTGCTCCAAGGAAAACAACCTCATGGCAGAAGCTATATTTAGTGACTTTTGGCTAACAGACTCTTATAAAACCTATAGCCTGTAATAAGTTAAGTCAACATTTAAAATCTCCTTTAAATGACCTCTCCTGCTACCCTTCCAGGGAGAGATTTCAACATAGTAAACTTTACCCTTCTCAGAGCAAGTATGCTTTCCCATGCCTCTGTGTGTGGATGTGCAAAAGCCTTCCCATGCCCGTCTGCCAGTCACTAGAGTGGATTAAAGGGGAGAAGACATAAACTCACACTTAATGGAAATTAATTATCAAAATTTAGTGTTCACAAGAAGCAATTTATGACTGAATTCTATTCATGTCTATAAACAGTGGCATCAGCCAGGCTAAGACTTTTTAATCTCCATTAAAAGGGACAGTTTTGCTTAGACTTAATTGAAAATCAAAATTGCATATTGCAAAAGTATGGTGGTGGCATTGAAACGACACTTGTGCTGTGTCAGGGCCTATGAAGGAGATGCATCAGGAAGGAGGAGAAGCAGGAAAAGAAGATAAAGACTAGGAAGATGGGGTGAGGGTTGTTCAGATCAATTAACTTTGCCATAGGGGAAGTTAAACCTTAGTGAAGAACTAAGACTGAAGCCTGAATTTTTGTAGGGAACAAATGTCTGCACCATACCCATTCCCATAATGCATTTTAGTGGTTGAAGATGAATACAAACCAGATTTCCTAAAGCTTATAAATAAAGGTCTGAGACCAGGTTCCTCACTGTTCTTTGTGTTGAGTGGAGCCATCTTGCCCACCCTGCTTAATCTCTTTATTGTTTCTTCCTCATTTTCTTTAGTCCCTCCTTCCTTCCTTCGTTCACTCACTCATTTGTTTCTACCAGTGAGTGTATATTGGATAACTAGATCCAATGTCTTAGTCAGTGTTCTATTGGTGCACAAAGACTCCACGACCACAGCAAGTTTTGGGAAATATAGGAAAACATTTAATTCTGTGTGGCTTATAGGTTCAGAGGTTTAGTTCATTTTCTTTGTTGTAGGAAGTGTAATGGCACACAGACAGAGATGATGCTGGAGAAGTAGTTGCGAATTCTACTTCTGGATCCACAAGCAGCGGGAAGAGAATGTGACCCTGGACCTGGCTTAAGCACTTGAAACCTCAAAGCATAGCCCCAGCAACACACTTTGCAATGAGGCCACACCTACTCTAACAAGGCTGCACCTCCTAATAATGCCAATCCCTATGACTCTATGGGAACCATTTTCATTCAAACCACCCCACCCAAGCAAAGAAATGGAAAGACAGAAATATAACATTCATTTAGGTAGAGCTGACTCACAAAATACAAGGTGAAGTGATTTGTCTTTTGTTCAAAGTTACCAAACAAAATCATACCATTTGTTACACAAAAATGTATAAAGCAACTACTTTTGATTATACAGTAGAGTAGATGGTAAGGATGCAGTTGGAAAAAACAGAAGTGTATATTCAAATGGGAGGAGATTACTAAATAATTACACAGACAACCATTTTAGTAGAAGAACTACTACAAAACTTGTATATGGTTCTATGAGATTATGTAAAGAGCTGGAAGCCTGGATGTTGGTTTTTTTGGGGGTGGGGGGATATTGTATGTTATGTAATTAGAAGAGGCTTCTATGAAGAAGCCATATTTGAAATAAGACCTGAAATGTAGAGAGTTGATTAATTTCACCAAGTGTTGGGAAAACTGGACATGTGTAAAAGTGGATATTGAATCTTTATACACAGACATGGATTAAAGAATTAAAGCATCAGACTGGAAGCTAATATTTCCCAGGGAAAAAAGGTTTACATCATTGGTCTGGGAAATGACTTTTATGTTTTATTTTTGGATTTCATATGAAAAACCCAGAAAACAAAACCTAAACATACCAGTGCAACTCTAAATCCCTGGCACAGCAAAATTAACAGTCAGGAGAATTTCAGGGGCCCAGGGAGGCGGTGTCTGAAGAATGAAAGAAAATATTTGAAAACCATAAAGCTCAAGATACAAAAGGAACTTGACTCAATGGAAACAACAACAACAAAAAAGCAAAAGCAAAACATTACAGAACCTAACCTGGCAGTCGGGTTAGAGCTCAGTTGGTGGAAGGTTTTCTTTGTGCACACAAAGCCGTTCTTAGAGCTCCAGCACCACACAAACCAGGTGCAGTTGTGTATACCTAGATAGGTGCTGGAGTTCAAGATTCTCCCCAACTACAGAGTGTATTTGAGGCCAAGCTTGAATGCATGAGGTCCTGACTCCAAGAAAGAAGCAAAAGCTAAGCAAAAAATGCTCCCCCCCAAGACTTGATTAAAATAGAGGCAAAATACTTGAACAGACATTTTCCCCAAAGGTATATGTCTGGTCAACAGGTACAGGGAAATATTTTAGTGCCAATAACCATTAGAGAAATGCAAATTAAATATGCTCTCACTTCACCTCTGTGATGGTGGTTATTAGCAAACAAAATCCAACAAGTGTCGGATGAAGATTTTGGAAACGTGGAACTCTGACTTATTGGTAGGGATGTGGAATGTTGCAGGTGCCATGGAAAAAATGAAATAAAACAAAAGTTCTACAATATAATGGAACAATCTGACTTCTGGACATATTTTCGAAGAGTAGAAATCAAGTTCTCAAGCAAATATTAGCATCCTATGTTTATTGTAGCCCTGTTCACAATAACCAGGATGTGGAACCATTTCAAATGTCCCTTGAAA
Organism: Apodemus agrarius; assembly: GCA_964023405.1. Classification (NCBI taxonomy): domain Eukaryota; kingdom Metazoa; phylum Chordata; class Mammalia; order Rodentia; family Muridae; genus Apodemus; species Apodemus agrarius. Next base: position 81,616,927 of record OZ030005.1, on the reverse strand, counting down.
AATGAATGAATTAAAAATACGGTATGCATGTTCAACAGAAAATCCTGTTCAGCTTTAAAAGCAAAGGAAACCCTGCAAAATTAAACAATATGGATGAACCTTGCAGTCACTTTGTACAACAAAATGAACCAGTCCCAGATGGACAAACACTGTACAATTGCACATGTCTGACAGTTTTTAAATAGGCAACATTGTACAATGGTGGTTGCCATAGGCTCAGAAGAGGATGAAGTAGGTATAAAATTTCAGTTATACAAAATGAAGTTCTAGAGATTCGTTGTACAATATTTGCCCCTACACTGGCTTACAACAATATTTGAGGTATTTTATACTTTTACGTCTGTTTTAAAGGGTTGATCTTATGTTAGGTCCTCTACAAGAGGAGCAATAGTAATAGTAACAAGTAGAAACTCTATGGTGAAGAACAATTCTATATTTCTATTTTAAACAAAATAACAATAGAGATAGCTAATTTGGCTGAGTGGTGCAGTGGGTTGAGCTGGGCAGTCTAGATGGAGACAAGACACGTTCTCAAGGCTTTGCAGGAAGGGAAGAGGCATGAACACATGAACACAAAGTTGTGTGGTATGTGGGTGGCTTGCTCAGGATGAGGTCTGCAGCCTTGCAGCAGAATGAAATCACTCGGAGTTTTCAACAGAATAGAGAGAGACAAAACTTTGTTTCTCTACCAAGGATCGCTTTGGCTATGTCAGTGAAGGACATTTTTGTTGGGGACTAAGAACGTGCTGATGAGTTGAGTTTTCTGCAATTGTCTGGATAAGGTGAGACAGCAACCTGGGACTGGACGAAAGATCACAGACAGCAAAGTCGAAGGGTAAGCTGTACTGAGAAAGGAAACGAACGGGACCTGGTGACAGACGAGCCTTGAGATTGTGAGAGAGAAGGGGGGGTGATGGCAAGGGACACTAATAACTAATAAGCCTCATAACTGGGTGGCTGATGGTGGCATTGTTCAGATGGGACACTAATGATGAGAACCAAATTATTTTGAAGAGAGACTCTCCTCATATTTTATCTTACACAGATTGTTTGGCTCCGATACATTCCCTTAGAGATGTGTAAGTAGCTGGTTGTCTTGACATCTGTTTATCTTGTACAATTTTCATATTATTTTCTTATTTAGATTTTGTTTGAATGAAAAGAAAACGTCTGCGTGTTTTATTCTGTGCCAAAAATAAGTATTTAGAGAAAAACATTGGGCTAGATATTTGTTTGTTTGTTTGTCTGTCTGTCTCCTGGATTCTCCTCCAGCTTTACATAACTCTATGAAGGGCAAGACAGGTACTTGTTCTGCTTCAGCCTTTAACCATGATAGAACGTTTTCCTCCTGTTTCCCTTTCTTGGATTGCTTCATGGGAAATGTCACAAATAAGGAATTTCATTTATCACATGTTTACAGTCCATTCGGATCTCAGACAGCCACCCTGAAGCATGCATGGTTCACACTACAGAGACCTATGCAGGCACTTTTGAGGTCAGTTTAAGCTGCTATCTCTAGCTCTGATTTCTTGTATCGTATCTCATTTTAACGTAACTGCTGCACTTTATAGCCGTTCTGTGGGCTGAAGTGTGGCTTCAGGTGGGTAGGTCAGGGGTGTTATCCACAGGGTGCTTATGACGCATGTTTGCAAAGGACATTATCAGGCAACCCATGAACACCAACGCATAGACCAGCAATGGCATCACCACCATGACAAGACTCTGTTAGTTTATCTACCTTTTTATTTAGCACCTCTGTACTAGGTATGGACTAGTAGATATGGGATATTGGTATACCTAGCCCCATGCCTATGGTGATAGATAAGGGAATATACTATTTTGCTTAGGGGCCCACATCCCAGTGAGGCGATATGAAGAAACTGATGCCATTTAAGATAATGAGCTTCACAGATATAGAATTTTCAGGTACTGTGAGATTGCAGAATACAGATAAATCATTTACTTGGGGGCTTGTGTATGTGTGAGTGTGTGTGTATGTGTGTGTGTGTGTTTTGTGTGTGTGTGTGTGTGTGTGTGTGTGTGTACGTGTGTTGAAGACATGACTTTGAAATATTTTTAGACAGCTCTTCTAAACTGAAGGCTTGAGACAGGAAGCCAGACAGGTATGAAGCTCCAGTCAAAGGAAGATTAGTCACTATCTGGGTGCTGAGCGTGACAGGGTAGTGTTGTCAGGCAGGCAGGCTGGATGTAGGCTGAGCCAGACCGGTATGAGCCCTGCAACGTTGCACCTACTGTACTGCTTTGGAGGCAATGGGGGACAGTGCAGGTGTTATAGTCTGACCTCAGCTGTGTGCTGAGCAATAGCTGATGATCTAAGGACATTATGGAAGTCAGTCCAGCAGGCAAAAATGGTTCAAGTGTTATACAAGTGAGCCCTGGCAGCTCTGGGGAGGACTGGAGAAGGGCAGAGGCTAGACCCATTAGGCAGTAGTAGCAAAGCTGTTGCCATGGTCTGTGTGAAGACTTAGCATGTGGAATACTGAATCCACATGCCTTCCCTTATGGGATGAATTGAACCCTCTTAAAAGTCATAAGTTGAAGCCCCCTTTCTCAGTACTTCCAATTGAGATTGCATTTGGAGAAGTGGTAAAAGAGGAGTGAAAATGGATGTTGTGATTGGAGGCCTCAATACACTATGACTGTTTTCTTGATAAGAAATGGAAACCAGGACAATGAACCCAGAGAAATGACCTTGTGACACAGTGAGGACACAGTGAGAAGGTGGACATCTCCAAGCCTACATTGGGAGGCTGAGCTCAGAAGAATCCCCACCCCCAAGCCTGCTGGCACTGTAACATTGTAGCCTCTCAAAATGTGAAAGAATGAATTTCTGTTGTGTAAGTCACATTGCCTGTGGCATTTTTCATGGTAACCTGACCAAACCAACACATTTTCTGGAAGCTAAATCTCACCATGGTCCTATTCTTCATGGATAGGGGATATATGAAGTCTTCTGGGGACTGAGACCATGTTCTCTGTTTTTTATTTCTCCATCTGGTTCACCTTTTCCATCACCACAATCACAGAAACCACAACAGTATATGCAAGAGAAGTAGGGGGAATTTAGTCACTTGATCAAGAATGTCACTAGGTTGTTTTATCCAGGTTGTGGCTTTGTTCTAAAGAACCTGCCAATTGGTTCAAAAGCTCATAAGGACTCATTACACTGCACTAGCTTAGAGCCAGATTCCTAGGCTTTTGGGAGGGAGAATTCTCTAGCTCAAACTGGAATGACCACTGAGCTTTGTTGACAATATGCAACTTGACAAAATGATATATATGTAAAGAGAATCTGTCTGCAAGGAGAAAGGCCATAGAATAAATTAAGTAACATTTTATAGAACCGAGATGTCTCTAGAGAGGGTGGCTTCATTACTAATTTCAAAGAGAGAGAGGGAGATGAGTCTTAATTGGTTGTCTTAATTGGGCAAACATAGAGACACTGTCTGGAAATCTCACTATAACCAATAGCAGTACAGAGTTTAACAGACAATTGCTGGTTGAGACTAAGTCAGTATCCAGATCTAAGGTGATCCATTTACCTTATAAGGTAAGGTGTGGTTATATTACACCAACAAGAAGGAAACTTATACCACTTCACTTCAGATTTGGATATGCCAAGTTTTCTTGTTCCTGGTTAGCAACAAGAAAAAAGATAAATAGGGAACAATCTGGATTATCTAAAGATGATGCCTCTCCAGTTTAGCAGGACCCGGAGAGTATACTTTCTGGTTATTCCTCTGAGACTATTCCATTGAGTACATTGAGGAGGAAGAGTCAGAATTTAGGAGATAAGCAACCAGCATTTGAGTCATGGCCCATAAGTTACTCTGTACACTGCCCCGTGACAGTTATTTAATCTTCCATTGCTCTCAGGATTGTCTATGCTCATCTATAAACATGGCATCCATTGATCCTCTGTACAGAGTGGCTGTGAGGATTCAGTGTGAATGTGGAGGAAGAAAAGCAACACAAAACCAAAAAACCAAGAATTTGAGTAGAGATGACAAAGGTGGGCTTGGCTCACTACCAGGAAAATGACTCACTGATGCATGTCCTTGTTACCAGTTCATGGTTATTGTGACGAATGAATGTGGAAGGTCAGAAGTTCTCCAGCCTTCTACCATTCAGATAACAAAAGAGCGCAAACACCTGCCATGGGCAAGGTACTCTGCACAAAACAGACAGACTCCCTCTTCCAGGCACCAATAGGTCAAGAGTGCTAAGACATATCATAAAGGGGTATTTTTTAATAATAAATATACTAAAGCATAAGGAATGTTTTTGGAGGCGTTCTCAAATTCCACAATTGTACTAAGAACAAAAGAGCAAAAATATAAACTAATATTTCCTATTCTGGCTTTAAGCTTAATATTTAACAACACTTGTTAGGCTTTGAGACTCAACATACAGCTCCTAAGCTCTGAAGTAGATAACGAGCCTACTGCCATGTTCCTAAGTTAACAGAATTCCCACATTTAAAGCTAATAAAATCTAATCACATACCGGAGAAAATGAAAAAAAAAGTCTTCCTTCATCATCTAGAGATGATCACTGTATCGTTTTCTTCTATTTTCTTCCAGTCCTTTTTCTATGACTACCCAAATAAACCACAAAACCAAAATATTAGTTTAAACAAAGTTGAGATTCTCCTGGATACAAAGTTTCATATTTGGCTTTGTCTCTACTTTGAATTACATGGTTAATACTTTATCTAAAAAACTCAGTCATTAGAAGCTAAACCAAACCAAACCAAACCAAACCAAACCAAACCAAACCAAACCAAACCAAACCAAACCAAATCAAACCAACTAACCAACCAAACAAAAAGACATAAACATGTTACCCAAGTATTATATAATAGTGACTTTGTTTTATAGATATGTATATGGAGAGGTTACTATGTATGGGACACTGTTTTAGGTACTTTTGACTTATGAGTAGATATGATTATTATTATATGACATACATATATATGTATATGTATATATATATATATATATATATATATATATATACATACATATATTTTCTTCCAGTCCTTTTTCTATGACTACCCAAATAAACCACAAAACCAAAATATTAGTTTAAACAAAGTTGAGATTCTCCTGGATACAAAATTTCATATTTGGCTTTGTCTCTACTTTGAATTACATGGTTAATACTTTATCTAAAAAACTCAGTCATTAGAAGCTAAACCAAACCAAACCAAACCAAACCAAACCAAACCAAACCAAACCAACTAACCAACCAAACAAAAAGACATAAACATGTTACCCAAGTATTGTGACTTTGTTTTATAGATATGTATATGGAGAGGTTACTATGTATGGGACACTGTTTTAGGTACTTTTGACTTGAGTAGATATGATCATTATTATATGACATATATATATATATATATATATATATATATATATTCACTTGACAGATGAAGAAATTGAACCTAGAGAGTTAAGTACTTGTGTAGTCAAGATCTAATCCCATGGAGTTCACCTTTAGAGTCCATACACTTAATACTATAGTAAGAGAAGTTAAGGGTGGTCAGAACAGGACTTCCTTGGCTCAATAGGTTGGGTCAGAAGAGACTTCTTGAGTGTCTTCTATGAATCGGACCCTGTGCTGGCCCTAGATCTCCAAGCTGATGAATGGGAAGCCAGGAGCTCGGACATGGCTCCAAGTCTGTCAGACTGCAGGTCTCTCTCATTCTGCTCTATCTTACTTAAGGAGAAGTGTTTTCTCACTGGAGTTGATGTGTTGGGGCAAGGCTGGCCCAGGACATGGTCCTCTTTGAACTAATGTCCCGACTAGAACTCTTCTCTTTTGTGAGGACATGGGTGTCAGGGCTGCTTCTGAGTGGGCTTCCCTTTTCACCCTCCAGGCCCCAGACAGTGCACTGTGCTTCAGGTGACTTGGGATTTGCCTCACGGGTTCAGATGGCTCCAGGCAAGGAACAACTGTCTTTAGGAATCCCACGGTATTCTTATAAGCCCAGACTTTAGCATCAGAATCCACCAAAGCTCAGTTATAGAAAACTCCTCATTTTTTCTGCCCCTGACAGCTCACACTGTACTTCAGACTGCTTTGATAGCTCTCCTAACAGCTACCTTCGTTTTTTGAAATCTATGAAATTACATTTTTGAAGGGGTTATTCTTTTTTTCCTATGGAAAGTACATATAGCCCATAATGTTTTATTAATAGTAACCAGATGGATTGAGGGGGATCCGACAAGGGCTTTCTTTAGCTAATTTGAGAACATACTGAATATCAGTCTCTTTTGACTAATATATAAATGGGCAGAATAAAAGTGCTTTATAAATTTCCTATGTGTGCAAGGTTAATATGTTCATCATGGTCAAGTGAAATACATTAAAAGTTAACTCTCCCCCTTTCCATTTTAAATGTAAAGGTTCCAGGCTTTATTCAGGGTATCCCTAGAAAATATTTAGCCATTAGAACTAGATGCTCCTAAATAATAATAGTTTCCACTCAATATTTGAGCAAAATACCTTCTAGTCAATATGCATGCCCTGCCTTTTCTTTTCTCTGATTCTCAAAGGGGCCCAAAATGTTTTAAACAAACTTCCTATCTACATAGAAAATCATAAGTTGTAAGTGATAGAAGGGGCCTTAATGGCCATCTGATCTACCTTATATTACATGAAGAAACAGAAACTGCACTAAGTTTCAGTGAGTTTTACACATGAGTTTCACCCCACATGTAGGGACCACCCATCCTATCACCATACATCTGTTCTGCTTTACTTTCCCTGGACTTTCCATAATTTTCTTTACTTTTCTCATTACTTTTTCTCAGGTAAGATCCTGGATGGGAATGGGAATGGGTCAAGTTGTGTTCAGGTAAATTCAACAAAAGAGAGCAGGTAGTAGAGAGAAGGTTCTGAACCAGCCAGAAAAAAATATAGTCAGCGAGTCCAGAGAATGCGAGAAGCCAGGTTCTGTCTGTGGCATATTCAGGCCACAGGGCCTGTTATCAGGCTGCAGGAAGTGGTAAGTAGATAAGGGGAGCCTTGGTAACAGGTACTCAGAGGAGCTGCACTCAAGGGCAGGGTTTCCCAACACAAGAACGGAAGTTCAAAGCCAAGTCAGGAATGTCGCCAGAGGGTCCAGGGGAACTGGAATAAAAAAAAAATCTGAAGCACAGTTCCAAAACACACATTCACAAGGTCAAGGCAGAACCAGCTTCTGTCCTAGAATTCTTTGGATGAACTTGAAACAGTATGGAAGAAATAATCGCTGCCTATCTAAGTACATCATATAATAAGTAATCATACAATGTGTTTCCCAGTGTTCTGTGTATCCAGACTGGGCCATGTGACTACTTCTGGTCAAGTGACTGTGTTGGCAAGCAGAGACTATAGCAACCACATATTTTATTGTTAGCGAGGAAGCACAGACTATTGTAGAGAATGGATCTTTTGTCAGCTATGTTCTGTGACATATACTTCTGGAACACGTACATCCTTAGACACAGTATGATTATTTTTTTGGGTCTGAGGACTTAATGACTATGTGAGAAATGCCTTTGATCAGAAAAATATACCTTGCTACACAGGTGCTGCCTCTGAGAACAAAGCAAGAGCAAAGACATTTCCTCTATAAAACCAATGTGCTCTGTTATTGCAACAGCTCATCTTGGTGGAAAATTAAAATAGAAAAGAGTGCAATGGTAGGGATTTATAAATTATAAATTATAAATACACCAAGGCCAGGGATTTAGCTCAGCAATAGCTTGTCTATCTAGTATGCACATGTTAAAAGGTGATATAAATGCAAACAAGTTTATACAATTGCAAATGGGTACATTTCTCTTTATATCTTACACTTAATCTAAAAATGAATGAGGCACATGTTATTATTTCCACTTGGCAGATTGTGAAACTTAGGCACAGAAAGTACAGATAATTTCAAGCTGAGAAGATGACCCAGTGGATAAAGCACTTTCCAGACAAGCACGATGACCAGAGTTTGAATCCTTAGCACCCATGTGAAAACGGGGCAGGTGAAGCAGCTGCCTCTAATACTCGCATCCAAGAGACAGAGACAGGAATCCCAGCTCAACTAGATGGGGTCATCCAGATATGTGTTCAAGGAGTTATCCTGCCTCAATAAATAAAGTGGAGAGTAATTGAAGAAGCACCTGAACCAACGTGGCCCTCCAAACTGTACCCCATACATGCAAACATGCATGCACATACATACATATTATACCAACACGCATTCAAAAAGGAAATTATGAAAAGTTAAGAAGACAGTTGACACAAATATTCTGAATCAACAAACCTCTCTAGTAATGAATTATTGTAATGAATAGTTAAAATATTATTAACTATGCATTGGCTTCTATAGTTAAAGTCAAGCCAATTCTTCGTTCATTTATGTAGTTTTTAATGTAAAGTGAACCACTGTAAAGTTAATGGCTCAGTGACATTAAAGTGCCTTTACAACTGTGTAGTGGTTAACTCCATCAGATTCCAAGATACTTTAACTACCCACAAAGAAACTCTTTACCCATAAGACAATTGCTTCTTATTCCTCTGATCCTTTAATCCCAAGCAAACTTCAGCTCTAAGCAATCACTAATTATTTTCTGTGTCTATGGATTCTGGATGTTTCACTGGAATGAAATGTTACAATATACAGTCTGGTTTCTTTCATTCAACATGATGCGTTTAGGTTTATTCATGGTTTAGCATGTGTCAGCATGCCATTTCTTATTATGGTGCATTAATATTCTATTGTATAGGCACAATGCAATTCTTTACTCTTTTATCTGCTGATGGATACTTAGACTGTTTATCCACCTAGTTACTGATGGATAGGGCCTGACGCCTGATGTGTTAGCCTGGATTCCAGTGTGCACCACCTGCTATCTACCTGGGCATATGCAGATGCCAGCCTACCCCAGATATGAGGCTGAACATGCTTCTGAGTCATATTGTTTTTGTGTTATGAGTTCATATCCATGGATTAGTCTTGGGAAATCTTTAAGGACAAGGAAAAGAAATTGCTTCAAAGATTATTCCTAGGGTCTTACTTTATCACCAGTAGCCGTGTGACTATTAGCTAACCTCTCTGGGACTCAACCACCCAGTGTATTAATTTTAGAGTATTAATTCACTGAAGAAAATACATTTTAGAGAATAAATACATTGAATAGAAGACCCCTGTTGAAGTGGGGGTTAGCTTTGTGAGCAATAACTTACTATAAAAGAATTAGGGCATTTCTGAGTCCTTTCTAGCTCTGATAGCTAGCAACCTGTATTTTCATAATATATTACATTTGCTGTTTTGTTACAATGAAGTCAGTTCCCCCCTCAAAGAATCATTGCTTTTTACTGATGCTTTCCATTTCCAGCTCTGTTTAACTATATTAGTTTGAGTATTTGTAACAACCCTTTAAGTTACACTTTTTTTTTTAAAGTATGCCTATTTTACAGATAGAATGGACTAGAAAATGTCAGAGGAGAAGCTAGGGCTCAAATCCAGACTGCAGGAGTCCAGAGACCACTATTAAATTTCTTCAAGTTTCTGACATTCTTTTCCAGTGATCTTCTGTTCACAGACTTTTACCTTTTCTAACACTACCAGCCCCTTGGCTCTCCCACAGCTGCTGACTAAATGATTTAAGTCCTACTTAATCATTCTCCTCCTCCACCTCCTCCTCCTCCTCCTCCTCCTCCTCCTCCTCCTCCTCCTCCTCCTCGTCCTTCTCTTCCTCTCTGTATGTGCGTATGGTGTGCTTGTACATGTGTGTGGTGTGTTTCCAGGCACCTGGTCATGTGTGTATGACTGTGCATACGTAGAGGCCAGAGACTGACATCTGGTATCTTCCTTGATTACTCTCTTCCTTATGTTCGACAGGGTCTCTTGCTGAACTCAGGGTTCACATTTTCGGTGAGTCTGGCAAGGCAGCTTGAGAATCCCCTGTAATGCAAGGCAGCGTCCCACCCGACCTAGCCTCTAGGTGGATTCTGGGATCTTAGCTCTGATCCTCATGCTTGCACATCTAGTATCTTACCCATTGGTCCTACCTCCTGTCCCCTAGCCCCCAGCTCCGTGTTGTTTCTAAGAGTATCTGAGGCCGATTCGTCAATGGTAACCCCTAGGATCTTATGTTGCACAGGAAAGACTCTGCTTTTCCACCCTCCTAGTGCTGTCTGAACCAATGAGAATAGTGCCATCGTCATGCGGCTCATACACAGCAACGATCGTTTCATTAACACATGGCTCCCTAATGCCTTATGGGACGGTGACGGCAGCCATTAGTTAGGACAGGGTTACTCTCACAGGCCTGGAGCCCGAGGGTTCACTGGCTGCTAGTACATCATTGACCCCCAGGCCTTTGGCATGCTGTGTGCCTTGGAGTAAGGCAACTATCTCAAGCTCTGGTTTAGAAGACTTGTTGAAGCGGAGTCAACTTTGCCAGCAACAGCTCACTAAAACGAATGAGGGCACCTCTGGCCACTTACAGCTAAACATACAAGTGCTATCCTAAAGGACAGCCAGTGGCCTGTCCCTAGAAGCTGTCTCAGGGTGCTTACAGGGCTGTCACATTCCTCTCTACAAATGAACTTCATTATGCTCCAGGAGTCTAACAACAAACATCCCTGACAGCCCAGGGGCTAATGGTCCCCAGATGCTGCTCAGGGGTTTAGTCCTCCTTCAGATCTAATGGCAAACCCTTCATGATGCACTGGGAAGTGACCTTAATCCACAGCGCTGATGACTCTCCCAGCCAAAAGAGTAGAGGAATTTCAGAATGGTGACTGTGGTGCCTTTGCTTGTTAATCACTTGACTTAGAGGCCGGTTGTCTGGAAAATCTTGCTTTAAATTAACCACTGTTTACCTTCCTGCCTTGATCAGCCCCACTGCTTTTTAGTTCGTACATCACCATAAAACGGATGCGTAAGTAGGCGAGTTGCTCTTTGTGGTGTATAAACACACCAAGCTAGGCTTCGCTTGAAAGTCACCCTGGCACTAATGATGAGAGAGAAAAGGAGGTAAAGTTTGGTTTCTCATAAGCCAAGTTTTAGTGTTAGTTTGGCCCCTTGTGGGCTTTACTATGGCTGCTGCTGCTGTGGCGGCGGGGTGGCGGCGGCGGCGGCCATCGCCCTGGACGGCAGTGCAGACTTCTTTCCATAGCTGGGTTTGGGACTCCAATCAACATTTCATTTTGAAATGACTTGCTGAGTAAATTCTGTCAGTTTCACACTTTCACAGCCATTAAGGCATGTAGCAATCCAGCCTCCCATAAGGATGCTCTCAATTGCAAATGCGATTGTATTTCTTTTCATTTCGGATCATCTGGCCACAAGTTACATCACAGGCTTACTGGCAGGCCTCATAGTTGCCAGGCATTTCACAGGGATCCAAACTGGCTGGCCTCCATTTCAACTGGTTCAGAGCCATGCCATACTCAGCATTAAATACTTTGCAAATCACACTTATTTATTAACCTCTACGCCTACCCTTACTTGGATGGCTCCGAGGGAAGTCATTCCAGGACACACATGGTGCCTTCAACGCCCCGAGCCCTTCTGGGTTCTCACACCTCTGCTGCCCCCCTGCCCAGTGCTTACTCTGCTTGCCACCCAGCACTCTGTGCCGCCCGTCCCTGACTTCATCTTCTCCCCTCCCCCACCGTGCGCAACATTAATCATTTCCTTCTGATCTCACAGGACGGTCACACAGACCAGCGAGTTGAGACATGGTTCTTTTGTTTTTCTAGAGAGGAAAAATGTACCCACAAAGAGACAATCGATAACTTTAGAAAAACCTGAACCAGGAAAGAAGTGCTTAGGAGAGATTTGCAGATCGTTAGAGGCGGAGCATTCCTTCCACTCCCTTCTGTGATGTTCTTGATACAAGGGTTTCCAGCTTCCAGGAGACTGTGTCCAGAGATACAGAAATCAGTGGGTTTTTTTTAAATCGGTTCTTTCATGATTTTATGCATGTAAATAACATATTTTGCTAATATCCACCCCATTACCTCTTCTAATCTTCACACTTCTGCTGAACCCCTATTTCAAAGAAGTTCCCTTGTACTTCTATGTCTTTTCTGTGCCATGTACTGAGTTTAGTTAAGGTTGTTTACAGGAGCATGCATATGGGATTATGTACTGGAGCATGGCACCTTGAAGTCAGTGACTTTTAATAAAGAATTTTTTTCATTATTGAGAGAAAGTTGATTTTGCAATAAACTCAGTGTATCCTTGGTCTGACTCTGAGAACAGCTCCAGGCTAAGTCTCCGCTCTCCTCAGTAACCTTGCAGCAATGTTCTCATCTGCTGTCTGTCCTTCAGAAAGGGATGGAGCTCTAGAGTCATTCTCTAGATAGCTAGGAAAAAAGCAGGGTGGGGGATGGGCACGCTCAAGGTACACTATACTCTTGTGTGGAAATGGCTTTGTAACACTGTATCGCTTGTGCTAGCAAGCCATATGTGCCTGTTGGTTATTTCCCAACTGCTTGCAGTAGGCAGTAATTTAGGGAATGTAAACATATCTTGACAAAGAATTGAGTCCAGTAGAAGCATAAGTAGTGTTTATGGTATAGAATGAAAGAACCGAAGAACACAGAAGGTGCTGGTCAAATATTAATTTCGCAGTGAGCCTAACTGTAAAGTTCAGTTGTGGCAAAGAGACCGAGAGACAAGGCCTGTGTCTCCGCACCTTATGTACCACTTGCTTAATTTAGAAAAGAATCCTCAAGAGGGGTTACTGTGGGGGCTGAAGACCACTCTACAGTGAAATCCAGTTGCAGAAAAACTAAATGTTCACGTGATTCGAACAGTCTGGGCTATGTATAAATGAAGTTTGGGCAGGAATCCTGGGGGTTTGTCTGCGGATTCTCACTGATATCAGTTTTTCTTGGATGTCCGAGCAGTGGACTCAAGCACACTGTAGGCGCCCTCTAGAGGTGGGAGTGTGCAGCTGCCTGTGGAGCTGTGGGGGTCGGGATCCTGCTCTGAAGGGAAGAGCAGAGTCAAAATGAACAGGAATGGCTATAGGTAGGGAAGAAGGTGTGGGGGATGGGCATGCTCAAGGACATGGCCTTTTAACACTGCGTCGCTATGGTAACAGCAGTAATATTAACAATAAAACAAACCCTGGGAGTTATCCTTCATTGCAGCTAAATTTATGGGAGTTATCCTTCATCACAGCTAAATTTATTGGGTAAAAAAATTAAAGTGCATTATATACATGTGTGTAATTTTCAAATAATGAATAGAAAGAGTGATAAATAATGTACTAAAAAAGGACTTCAAAAATTTAAGCAACATAAAGGATTTTTTTTATTTTCTATATACCAAGGGTGAGATGAAACACACTGTGAATACACTTCTTATGGAGGAGGATGCAGTCTTAGATAAATTGATTATAACTGATGACTTGTGGCCCAGTGGAAGGAAAAGAGTAAAACTTCCACAATGACCTCCTTTGGTGTGCTGACTCCTGGAACTTGGATGATGACATCATTAACACTTTCATCATTGGAGCACCCAGCATCAAACATGAGTTACCTGCCTGGGACTAAGTAAACACTTGCATTTCCTCAGGAAACTTCTCATAGGTAGAGACTAAGACAGCACTGATTACAGACCAGAAAGCAGAAATTCATCAAAGCCAAGTCCTTTGTACAAGATCACAAATTTAGCACGGGGTGATTTAGGAACCTGCATTTGGATCTAAGCCCTTAAATACAATAAAATAGTGCTTTCTTGTTAGATAAAATTAGAGCCCAATATTGGTGAGCCCAAAAAACAAGAGGGGCCATTAGCATTTGTGAGAATGAAAGTATATGTTCAATGTTTAATCCAACAAGAAAACTCAATGAAAGTGATCCCCTAGCCCCATAAAGGGCCACAGTTCTGATTATTTAATCTGTGTCTTCAAGAGTATATGTCTACTTGTAGACAGCTCTGTTACTTAATATTTACATTTTGTCACCGTGACTTGCATGGTGTCTATACAAGGGCAGAATGAACATGTGTTAAACTAATCACTGAATGCCTGAATTCTACTAGTCTTTTCTCTAAGAAGCTTAAAATGAGCTAGGAATGATAGATATCCATATCCACAAATGCACATACCTCTATATATCCATAATATCATAAAAGTGAGTTGACATACACTGAAGAATATATATTGCCCATTCCTCATTATTATAATCCAGAAAGATTTGCCCACAGACAAGTAAACAGTTGGGAAAATATTGATTACGAAATTGTTTGCAATAGCAAACACTAGGAACAATAAAAATTCATCCATGCAATCACAGAGAAGTATAGTTGAGTTTAGCAATACAAGGAGATTAAAATAAAAATTGAATAAAACTAAATGTAAAACATGGATGAATGTCAAAGCACAATAAGCAAAAATAATGGTGTTAGCTCACACATGGTCAGCTAGGCAGTATGATATTGTTTACACGTATTAATTCATTTTGTCCTTGTAATAATCCTTTCAGCCCACCTAGAAATGAGGATGTTGAAGAAAAATAGTTACATTTGGCATGTGTTAAGATGTTTCCACATGACCAAAGAGATGTAAGATTATCCACATATGTAGCAAACGAATACAAACACATAAGGAAGCAAAACACCCAAAAAGAGGGACATGCAATCAGAGAAGCGAGTAGTAGGAAGACAGATGCAGTGATAGCACTCCTCATCAACCCACACGCTCTGTGTGCGCACATGTGCACAAACGTGTGGTCGCAGCACGATCCGGCATTTTGTTCCTCAGCGGCCTCCATCTTTATTTTAGTCGCATGTGCCACCACTGAACTGCGCTCACGACTTTGTTTTTGTTTATTCTGCTTTTGAGACAGTGTCTTGTACTGACTTTCAACTTGCCAAGTAGGTTACACTGACTGGCTTGTAAGGCTGTGGGACACGTGACTACATTCTTAGTGCTGAGCATCACCATGTACAAGCATCACCATGCCTGGCTTTTGTTTCCCCCACCATGTGATTTGGGGATCAACTTGATGCTTCATTCTTCATGCTTGCAAGGCAAGTACTAGACCAGCTGAGTTATCTTCAAAACAGAGACAATTAAAAAAAAGAAAAGGTTAGACCTCTTTCCTATGTCTGAACTATTTCATAATTAAGAAAGTGATCTGTAAGTAGAAACCAAACACTTTGAGGACCCAGTGGAGAGAAATATCCTGTTATCTCATGGAGAACAGATTATGTGTCCTGAGCTTACTCATGAGGAGGACATCATGGGAATTTAGCAAATGTAAGGTCATTGCTAACAGCACACAGATGAGGCTGTGCACGAAGTGGAAAGATAGAGCGAGCCTCAGAGTGGGAAGAGAAAGTCCCTTTTCCATCACGAGACCCCTGGGAGCTGGCTCAGGGACTGGCCTCGGTGACAACACTCTCTACTTGGCCTTTCCTCTCAGCTGCTGTCTTTCTGCTCCTGGTGACTGTGGGTGTGCTGGGGGCCATTGTCTGCTACTCACGGACAGGCTGGTTGCCATGGAGGAGCTGTGCTTACAAAAGGATGAGCACTTGCTGCGAATTCAGAGCTGAGATAGAGATGGCCAGTGGGAAGCAGGCCACATGCATGGTCCGTGTTCAGCTGCTTAGAACCCATCCAACTGTTTTCCAGAAATGCCAGTTCTTATGCAGCATTGGTCTTGGGTCAGGTTAGCCGCAAACTCCAGCTGCCGCCTCAAACCACAATGATCCCTCAAATTGATTTTGATCTTACCCTCCGTCTCTTCCCTACACTACCGCCTACGCCTCTGGGGACACACTGTTGTTGGCTATATTGCAAAACTGTTTCTCTGGCTGTTTGTCTAGTAGCCTGCAGTTAGCAGCAGAAAGTCTGAGATAGCCTAACTCAGAGTCTGGACTGTTGTTTTCCAGAATTTCTATGGGTTATAGTGGTGGTTCTTTGGTTTCCCAACTGCACATTCCAGAGAATAACAAAAACCATATCCAAAAACGTGAGTATTAGATACGGAAGCAATCCAAGTGCCTATTGATGGATATGGACAGATACGTATAACATGAGCACACACACACACACACACACACACACACACTCATACACATACAATGCCTGTGCACAGATGCATTTATATGCATGCAAATATTATTAAGCTAAAAGAAATCCTATCATTTGTCACATGTGAGAGAACCTGGAGAACAGTATTCTGAGTGAACTAGGCCAGATATAGGAAGATAAATACTGGATGATCTTACATAGAAGAGGAATTTTAAAAGCCAGCCACAGCAACTGAAAATAAGATTGTAGTTGCCAGAGGTTGGGGCTGGAGAGACATTGTTAGGAAGGAACAAACTGAGTGAGAAGATGAGGAAGCCCTGGGACTGAGACAGGAGAGTGGCAGTAGTTAGGAAACACTGCTTGCCTGACATTTTGGAAAAATACTAGATCTTAATGTTCTCCCATAGTGCAGCGGGGATGGGTAACCTTGTGAGGAGATGGGCAAGCCACTTAGTTTGGTAGTGGCCATGATATTATAATATAGTGCATGGACGAAATAATCACAACATAGCCCTTCAGTATTCAACTGTGTTTCAACGAAGGTGGAAGAAAACAGAAAAGGAATGGGTATCTGGCTAATGCTGCATTGAGAGAAGTTAATATAATGATGACAATAATAATAACATATACATACATACATACACACACATACATACACATACATACATACTATATAGGACATTAAAAAAAAAAGAGCTTTGCCCCTTCAGGGAACAGGGACACTTGGAAGTTGAGATTTTAGCAACAGCCTTGATTGTTGGCTCCTCCCTGGTTCTACAGGTTGGACCTTGGAAATTTTGCCCAACTTACTATAATTGGCTTCCTTGCCTGTAATGCAAACGTAATATTGACTATCGTCTATCTATTATCTACATCCTCTTTCTACTATCTACTGTACCAAGCCCAGTGTTTGGAACTTTGAAATAGAATTCCACATATTTAAATCTCTTACTCCTAAGAATGAACCGGGGAAGAGAGTTTAAAAAATTTGTCCCGGTGATTCTGCTAATAAATTATGGAGTGAGAATTCCAATGTAGGTTGCCCTCTTTTGAACAATGGCTTGGGATTAACATACAGGGATGGATTACACTTTTGCTGTGAGTCCAGGAGGGTTTTCGTGTCATATAAGCAGCCTGGAGACCTGTTTCTGTTCTATCTGAGCTGTCAGTAGGATGGCTGTATAAGGGATCTCAACGGAAAAAGCATTCATCTCCAAGACATCTAGGGACTCCCACTTTCCAGTGTTGGTGCTCTTACCATGGGCCATTGCTTTCTTGTCTTGTCTTTCTGCTTCTTAACAATGGTAGTTGTCTTGATTGGATTTTACCTCCAGGTAGGAGCAGGCGCTAACTTTGCTCTTTTGAAGGATGAAGAGATAGAGGCTTTGAGGAGAGATGACTCATTCAATATCACAGCGCTAGGAAGAGCCCAGCTCTCTCTCTGGGCATGTCCTTGCCTTTGCAAGGCTGCGGTGGTGTGGAGATTGATTGTGTGTGAGAGATGGAGCACCTCTTTCTCCTTTCCCACTTGCCCTACTCAGGAAATGTTAGCATCTTCCTTTTGGTGGTGCTGTGGCTGGGGGTGGTGGTGGTGGAATTAGGCCTAATTCACAGGTCTTATTCTCTGGGACTCTTTCAAGTAATAATCTCTTGTAGTCACAAAATGTTCTTGTAGTGGCTTAAGAGCAAATTCCTTTGAAGGTGTTTTGTTTGTTTTATTTTTGTTTCTTTTGGTCCCTCCCTTCCTTCCTCCCTCCCTCCGTTCCTCCCTTCCTCCCTCCCTTTCTTCCTTCCCTCCTTCCCTCCTTCCTTCCTCTTCTTGCAATACAAACTCAGAAACATCTTAATGTCCTGGAATGTATGGAAAATTTGAACAAAGTAGAGTGGCAAATCCGGCCAGCCCAGGCCAGCCGTTGTTGACATTTTCTGTGTTTTCTGTAGTCACATTCGGACAATGGCTGTATTGTTAGTTGTGACGAAAAGGAATGCACCATTATATCTTTCCCCTCAACTGAATAGTGTCCATATTGTGACCCACTTTTGTAAACGTCTTTTTAAGACACTGATGATACTTCATTTTGCAAATGTGCTATAATTTACTTAACTGCGTCCCTGTTGTGAGGCACTTGTGTGATTGTTAAGTGTTTTATTATCATAATTAGCAGTCACATCTCCCTGAATAAGCCCTTTGTGATATTTAAGCTTGCTTCTCTTAGGACAATTTTCAACAAGAAAATACTGGAACTTCTTTTTACTTAAAACATTATTTTGTTAGGAATTTAGTGCTGACACCAATTGTCAAGCCGCTCTTAGCCTTTCAGAAATATGCAAGTCATGTTGGGGTTCTCAATTAAATTAGTGTCTTAAAATAAAATTTTAAAATGCCATACTGAGGTTCTATTTCATACCTTGGTAGAATCTGAAATGGAATGACAGATAGGAATGTGTGACGTTAACATGTCTAAAAGAGATAGCGAGAGCACCAGCAGGAGGTAGAACAAGAGTCACAAGCCAGGCACGATGGTGCATGCCCACAGTCCCAGCACCTGGGAAGCTGAGACAGAATGGATTTCCGGGCTAACCCGGGCTACACAGTGAGAACCTGTCCAGCAAATAGCTCAGTCTAATTATAAGGAAAATACTATGAGGTACCCACAGCCGGCAGACATTCTACAGGCTGTTTGGGTAGTTGGCTCTCACAGTTGTGAAGGGTAAGGAAACACTAAGGTACCATCCCAGACATCACAGTAAAATGCACTTTGGTCTTCTGCATGGAGTTCTGCGACACAGAAATAGTGGGAAATGATTGAAATACAACTAAAGGCTGGATTTTATTCAATAATAATAGGGCAACATCACTTTTTTACATTAGTTTTGACAAGTATACCAGGGTATCTTACAGCCTAAGGAAGCTTGGTGAGGGGTGAGCTCTCTGTACTATGTGGACAAGTTCTCTGTGAACCTAAAATACTCCGAACGTCTTAAAAGATGGAGAACAAGAACCCTGTATTCTGGCTTAATTTCAAGTCTTGAAGCTGCCATTTTCTATGGTTGGCTGGCCGTGGACAATTATTTCTTTGAGTTTCAGTTCACCTATTATATACAAAGGGAATAATTTCCATTATAACAGTAATGATGCGACTATAATTAGTATTATGACGGGCACAAACAAACACTCATTTGTTTAGTGTGAGAGTGCCTCTTTCCAGTTCTTAGTTTCTTTTTTTGGTACCTAAGAATTTATGAACTAGAAATGCAGGATTATGTAAAAAGTAGAAAAATTAAAAAGCTTCGTTACAATTCTGGAATCAACAAAGAGTCTATTAGTAGAATCTGGAAGTGGAAACTGATGTGGGATTTGGGGGGTCGTTACTTTCATTTTTCTATGTAGTTGTTGGGTCTCCTCCGAAAAGTACCTGTAGCAAGAACATGCAAGATTCTGAAGAGACTCCCGTAGTCTAGCCCCAGCTGCCCAAACACACCACATGCCCATTCTAAGACATGGAAATCCTTTCGTTTGGGCTGCTCAGGACAATCTGGCAGAGCACTGGAAACGGTCTGTGCTTGGCCTCTTTCCAAAGGCAAATTATTTTAGTATGAACGTCTAAGGAAAATAATTTAACCACAAGCTATGTGAGCAGGAAACAAAAATAACCAAAGAGTAAAGAAAAACACACTCTGGCCCTTTCACATACACAGCTCGCCTTTCTGGGCACTAAACTACAGCACAGACCTGCAACCCGACCCCAGAGTTACACTCTAAACAGCAAAGGCAGGCTTGATTTTAAACTATAGGAGAAGCCCATGAGTGGGTATAGGTGAAGCAAATTATTTTATATCGCCAAACCTAGAGGACAGGACATGTGTGACTTTTCCTGGGGAAAGTTTTTTGTTTTTTGTTTTTTTTTTTTTTTTTTTTAATTCACCCTGGAGAAGACAGTAACAGACCAAAGAAATGTTTTTGTCCATGTTCAGCCTGGAGAACCAGTGGCTTTACTGGCGTTGCTTACAAGGGCCCAGGTGACTTGGGCAGCTACATCACCAGAAAGGCTCGCCCCTGCATCGGTGACCAATCGCGGCAGCTGCATTATTGGAGTTCCTTGGACGACTTTCGTGCAGCCACATTCCTGAAAAGTCTCCTCTGCCGCAGCAGTCTATCCCTTATGTCACCTCTGAAAAGGGTCCTGTGAGTCTTCTGAGTGTCCTAAGCTTCCCACTTCTCCCCACGAGGGGGTGGTTCAGTCTGGTGGAAACGGCTAGAGGACAGCGCTTGAGTTCAGATCCACGTAGAGGATGTGGCGTCACGGGCTGCGCAATACATATTGTCTCCCTCCAGACTCCTCGTTCTAAAAATTGTACTACATAACAAGACCCTAAAGAGTTAATACAAAGGTTAAATGGGGTGATATGTGTGAAGAACGTTTCCTGCAAAGTTCTCACAAAGGAGGCAATGCAGATACACCAGGGGCTGTGGAGATGGCTCTGCAGTTAAGAGCATGCGCAGTTCTTACAGGCATTGAGCTTGGTTCCCAGCACCCACACGAAGCAGTTCACAATCACTCCAAGAAATCAAGCTGCAGAGAGGATCCGGCACCCTCTTCTGGTCTCCACATGCACCTGTGTTCTTATAAAAACGTCTATATCCAGACATTCACACATACACTCTGTATTTTTTTCAAATTAAAAAAAACATAAAAAAGAGTGAAGTTTAAGTCTGACTTGTCATTGACCCTACCAAATACAGGCCTTTGTCAAACAACTTGCAATCTTTTTTTTCCCCCACAGAAATAGCTATTCATATGAACGTTTATAGAATAATATTGAACCTGTAGTCTGAATGATTATACCGAGGGACGAACACGTGGCATTGATTAAGCTTCATTTTGGCTGCAAAATTTGACCTTGAATGTGAACCACTTTGGAAGTAGAGAGAAGGAAGGGCGTGGACTGAGCTTTGCACATTAATTAGGGGCAGCAAATTCATCTTCTGGGTGTGAGCCTGGTTACCTAATTAGGGTTCCTCCAGCTATGAGAACAAAAAGAATCCATAGCAACAATTCATTTACCCAGGGAATGAATTTTTTTCATGAAACTAAATTTTCTGATGTAATTAGATGGCTTTGAAAGTGCGAAATTTTGATATTTGGGGATTAAAAATTGAAAACTAAGAACACTTCGTTATGTTTCTTATTCCAGATTGCAAACATCTGTCTTATCTTCCCTTGAATCAATGGCCCTGAGCATAGTATCTAGTGTTTACGAGCTGCTCAGTAAATGCTTTGTCAAAGTGAAGTGTATGACTCATGTTCCTGACCGTAAGCAGAGGGAATTGATGTGATCAGCCTTATCATTAAGTGCAGTCGTTATTGTAAGTATTATTTTAACCATAATAACCGGGTATCGGTTCACGCCCTTGAAGCCCTCTGAGGCAATTTGCTCTCATAAATGGTCTAAGATGTGACTTTGGGTTTATTTTTCCGGCTTGCTTTTTAAGTTTTCTGTCCTCGCTCTTATCACAGAGGCATCAGTAGTCATTATGGCTAGCCATCCTGCGGAGGTTGGCTGTTTTCTCACGTGTTGTTCATTGTGACTCCAGAGACTCAACTGGTTAAGATCCTATCTAAAAGCAAGAGCTTGCCTAAGCTCGGGTCTGCAGAGCTAGAATCCACACTCAGATCCTTAGGTTGCAAATGCAATCCTTCTCTACAAACAATACACAGCACCAGAGAACGCCGATCACGATGGTCACATGCATGACGGATGCATTATTCCTAATGCGAGTTTATTTCACTGTTGGGTTTTAATTTGCGTGTGGATGCCTCTGCAATTTCATTGATTTCCTTAAGGAGAGACAAGAGGCACAGCCTTGGGCAACCCTAACCCTAACCCCAATCCTGAGGTAGCTTCAGCTACTTGTTTATCCTAATGTAATTCATCTTTTCCTGTTCAAAAGTTTTAAAATTCCAGCTAAATCTCCCAACCTCTGCTTCCCACAACTTCAGCCCGAGTGTTTTTTAGCAGACTGGCTTCACCTGACCCTTAGTCCCTTGTCTCAGAGCATTTCCCCATCGGAGGGTGCGGTTTCTCAGGCTTGTGATTGGTTAAAATAACACAGCTCTGTCCAAGCTCTTGGAGAGACAGCTTCCTAACAGACAAGGCCTGGGTTGGGACCCCGGGGTCTGTGGATGTCAGGGGATTCTTCCAGGCTTTTCGGTGAAGGGTCCAGGCCATAATCTTTCTATCTTTAGTTCAGATCAGAAATGTAAAACAACAACAACAACAACAACAACAAAAAACCCAACAACAACAACAAAACCACTCCATTGATTTTCACTATTTTCAAATTTCTCCCCAATGGCTTTGGGAAATTCTTGGCCTACTTGATATATTCATTGTCTATCTTAACTATCTAATGTGTAGTTAATAAAAAGAAAAAATAAATAAAACATCAGTTTGAGGAATCCTACCCAAACCTAAAATCGATGGAAAGAAAAGTTGTTTTTATTGGTACAGAATTTGTGACACTTATGAACAATGAAAGTTAATTGCACTGTTTTAGAAGAAAGTAAAACAAGTCAAAAAAACCTACTTGGTGCTCTCAGTCTTAGCTCACTTGTGAGCAGGATTCTCAGAATTCTTCATTCCTGACACTTGGCCTGAGAATTTCTCTTGAGTAATCAGCAGGCCTGGACTGGTTTCATCACTTTAAAAAGGAATTTGCTTATATTTTCTTTTGAAGTACTTTTTTTTTTTTTTTTTTTTTTTTTTTTTTTTTGGTGCAACAGGGTCTCTGTGGGATAATCCAGGGGTTAAGCTTTTCTGTGATTCTCCCACCACGGCCTCACAGATATTGGGATGACACTTGTGTGCCAGTATCCATGACTCCTCAAAGTCTTCTTAAATTTATGTTTATCCCTTCTCCTTCTCTGTCCTCTTTTGTCTCTCCTCCCTTCCTGCCTCTTATTCCCCTCTTTGATAACAAGTTCCCAAAGTTTGCACTTGTTTTTATGAGTAGGATTGTATCTGAACTCCAGTTGACCTAAAATTCAAGATTAGGATAAAATTAGTGTCTAACTTAAGGTTTTCTTCAAAAAACAACACACAAATTATAATTTAGATTAGAAAAATGGATATGAAAAA
The DNA here is from genome assembly GCA_964023405.1 of Apodemus agrarius. Lineage (NCBI taxonomy): Eukaryota > Metazoa > Chordata > Mammalia > Rodentia > Muridae > Apodemus > Apodemus agrarius. Next base: position 81,593,720 of record OZ030005.1, on the reverse strand, counting down.
AAAGAAAAAAAATGGATATGGAGGAGAGCTCAGCAGGAGATTTGAATTAAAGCAGATTATAAAAATATTTATTGGGTAAATCAATTATATATATATATTCAATACACAGGTTGGTTTCAAAACTCATGACTCTCCTGCATCAGTCTCTAAATTGGCTACAGTTGTAATAGCACCTCCCCGACTTTTTGAATGGACTTTTATATAAGAACAACAATGAATATTTGAAACAAAAAGTGAAATTTCCCTTTTCTCATTAGAAATTTTATATTTTTTAAATTTATAGGAACTTTTTGGACAATGTAGGTTAGAGATGTTAAAATTTTTATTGGGAATCAGTTTCAAAAATTGTTACTGAGAGTCGGGTGGTGGTGGCACACACCTTTAATCCTAGCACTTGGTAGGCAGAGGCAGGCGGATTTCTGAGTTCGAGGCCAGCCTGGTCTACAAAGTGAATTCAGGACAGCCAGGGCTACACAGAGAAAACCCTGTCTCAAAAAACAAACAAACAAACAAACAAACAAACAAAACCAAAAAAACCAAAAAACAAAAAACAAAACAACAACAACAACAACAACAAAAAAAACCCAAAAAACAAAAAACAAAAAAAAAATGTTGCTGGATGCCTGTAGTGCTGTATTACATATTAAATTGAATCCCTCAAGCTTCAGGAAGGTGAGGATTGATTAATGATGCCTGCATGGTCAGAGTAAGGTAGGGAGGAGTTGGAGGATGTGTGGAAGGATGTGTGATAAAGAACCTGTTCCAGGCATTTATTATTTATTCCTCCTTTTGCAACTACAGCTTAAGGAAGGGAAGCAGAGAAGTTGAGGCTGGCCACTGTTCATGCAAACAGTTGCAGCACAGGAAGGATCGAATCTCAGCAGTTCTGGGTTGTAGCGTTTGCTATCAGTGGGAGTCATTAATAAATGCAATACATACTGGCTGCCAGAGTAGATGGATACGTATAGTTACCATAGTAAAAAGAGTCAAGGACCCAAATACCATATTGGCCACATCTTCAAAACCATAGGGTCCATAAAAGAAAAGGCTGTTTGCCACATAATCACTGTGCTCAGAGATGAGAATTCTGTCTGTTGCAGCATGGGTCTTTTCAGAGACCTGAGTGATTTCTGATTCAGTGAAGGGTGAGACTTTTCTCATACATAGTGGTAGCTACCTGCAATCTCCGCATTTGAGAGACCCAGGCAGGAGGATGACCAGGAATTCTAGACCAGTCTGGGCTACTCAGTAAGATCTTGTCTCAAAAGTGCAATCAAACCGGACCTCCAAAAATTTATCAAGAGCTCAGGGGACCCATGGGCCGCTGTTGAAAATGCATGTGCTAGCTTCCCTTTGCAGCCCAGCATGGCCTCCAGCCACTAAGACGCCAGCCTTGCCTCCGGCTTCTGATCCTCTTGCTTAGGTTCCCTGAGCCATGATGACATGTGTGTGGCACACTAACTGGCTGAAACCTGTATCGGGGCTGTGGAGAAGTTGCAGAAGCAGAGGTTCGCTTATTAACAAAAAGATGCTGGAGAACGTTGAGGGCTTCCAGAGTTCAGTATTTCCCTGGGCCTTTCTGAGAGCTACTACCTCGTCTTGTCAGGCACCACTATAATCCCCTCCTTTCTGTTTATCTTGAGACGAAGCTTGGTTTTATTATAACTAGAGGAATTAGGGATTGCTATCATGTGCCATGCCTGGGATATTGTAGATTCTCTGATAGTTCTAAGGCAATACACAGAACCCAGTAAAAGCAATGTTTACTTCATAAACAGCTTTGAGACCCCGCTCTGATTTAACCGGACCGTTGACATTGCTATTGTTCAGAGGAGCACGAGGTCGGAAGGTTGGATTGGTACACTGACTGATTTTATTAGCAGGCTTGAGCTTTCGGAAGGAATGTGCTTGTCTTTGCCACACTCCCATCCCATTCCGATGCTCCTGAGGGAACTTCTATGGGCATCAGTGGAGAAGGATGGGGAACAGTGGGCTGCTCCGAGGACCAGCTCTTGGAACGCTTCATGACCTGTTGTGGGACAGTAGCTTCACTCCAAGAGAAACGGTTGCACAAGGCCCATGTGGCTCAGCTAGTGTCTGGCCTCTGTGGCAGAGTCACGAGACAGGAGATGGAAATGATTGTAGGAAGGAACAAGTGCGTCGTCCTGAGGCGAGGGAGTACCACTTAGCTATGTCCAAATTTGCTAGAAGGAGTATTTGCTTTCCTGGGGATTTTAAATAACATATTTTTAGCATTCTCATTGAAGAATATATAAATGCTTGAGCAGTATATGATGTCAAAATCCCAAGAAAAAAAATCCTCCTTAGACACTAGCAGTAGTCAACATAACCTGTGTAGGAAAGTCGTTTTCAGAGATTGGCTCCCTGGGTTTGGTGACAACAGATGTTGTGATTTTTTTCCTCTTTTTTTCTTTTTGGTTCAGCATGGCTACCAAATGAGAAGTGTAGCTGATCACATGCTCCAGAGAGCTGTGAGGACAGACAGAAACAGCTCGTGGTCAGGAAGCTCATTGCCACCAACCAGCCGAGCTCTGCTTTGCCGGTTCAAGACTTGGGAGAGCAGGGCCCTGGAGGTCAGATAAACTGCAGTGTGAGTGTCTGCCCCGGTTAATAACTGCTGCCTTAACCTTTCCGTGACACGGATTTCCCTTCCATTTCTCCAGTCATCCAACCAGCACTTCTTAAGAGCTTCCTATTTGGCAGACCCTGTAGCAGGCTGAGGGAATCCTTTTGATTAGCAGAAAAGGCTTGAAGCCAGTCTAAAGAGAGATCGAGAGAGACACTTGGCAAGACTCACAAGGGGAACTGAGAGCTGAACACAGACCCTGGACTAGGAGTGTCTGCGTTCTACGTCTGTGGTTATGTCCTCTAGCTAAGTGAGTAGATGATATCACTTATCTCCGTGTTAATTTCTTCACCTGGAAAGTGAGACTAAAGTGTCACTCTCCATTGCCTTTTTTTTTTTATTTTTGTCTTTTGTTTTTTGTTTTTTTGTTTTTGTTTTTTCGAGACAGGGTTTCTCTGTGTAGTTCCAGCTGTCCTGGAACTCATTCTGTAGACCAGGCTGGCCTCGAACTCAGAAATCCGCCTGCCTCTGCCTCCCAAGTGCTGGGATTAAAGGCGTGCGCCACCACCGCCCGGCTTCCATTGCCTTTTTGCTCTTTTTTTTTTTGTTGTTGTTTTTCGAGACAGGGTTTCTCTGTGTAGCTCCGGCTGTCCTGGAACTCACTCGGTAGACCAGGCTGGCCTCGAACTCAGAAATCCGCCTGCCTCCGCCTCCCAAGTGCTGGGATTAAAGGCGTGCGCCACCACGCCCGGCTTCCATTGCCTTTTTATGAAGATAGAACATTGAAAATTTTGCCAAGTTCTCGAATGCGGTTTTTACTAGCACATCATTAAGTATAGCTAACAAAGTGGAGAAATAATGTACAGTCCAATAAAGGCTGGGTAGAGGGCACTGGTGGTGTCATGGGAAACCTCCTGATACTAGTTTTTAGATCACACCCCCTTTGTCACAAACCCACTTCTCTACCATCTGGCCAGGTGAGGACTGGGAACCTGCAAACCAAAGATCTGCTTTGAAAACTGCTTCCCTGTTCAGCTCTGATGAGATGGAACAATGGAGAGAGACTGGAGGTAGCAGTGACTTGTTTCTTCTACTTCCTGGGTGGTTTCTGGGACCAAACCTGGGCAGGGTTCTTCACCTGCCCAGACACCAGTATCGCCAGCAGCAGATACATTCTGTGGAAGCATTTCAGGAGGGCGCGCAATTTTCTCACTGTTTATAAAGCCAGTCCCATCATACCCTGCCCCAGAGATGGCTGTTCCAGGCAGCTGTGCGCCCTCTTCAGAGGTCCAGGTCCCTCCTTTCTACATTTTAATAATTCCAAGTCTTACTAGAAATGTCAGCTGCTCCCAACACTTGCCACCTCATGAAACTTTAGAGCAGGGTCATTGAGCTTTTCATCTGAAGGAGCAGCTAGTAAATACTTCAGACTCTGTGGGACACATGCTATCATTGCTGCTTGTTTATCTGACAATCTTTATTGGGGTTACCAAAAAAACAAAACAAAACAAACAAACATAAAAACATTCTTAGCTCAATAGTCAAACAAAAACAGGCCATGAGCTGGATTCGGTTCACAGGCTACAGTTTGTCAATCTTAGTTTGACGTTTTCTTTTCTCTTTTATGTTTCCCAGTTAAACAGCTTTTAAAATAATTTAAAATAAAATTAATAAAATTATCAAATTATGTAATATTGGCAGTGGCTCATGCCTTTAATCCTAGTATTTGGGAGGCAGAGGCAGGCTGACTTCAGTTTGAGGCCAGCCTGGTTTACAGAGTGAGTTCTAGGACATCCAAGGTTACACAGAGAAACCCTGTCTCACAAAAACCAGAAAAATAAAGCAATTTAAATAATTAAACACATATTTAGTAAGTCATCATATTATTTTCATCCCTGCTCCTCGAATGGCTGGTGTGGTGGCTTCTGTCTCTCTCCTAGTCCCTGATAGATGTTATGGAGACTGGAAGGGTGACGGGGAACTAAGTGGGCCCAGGGCTGCTGCAGGACTCAGAGGGAGGGGGGAGAAGGGTGCTCCAGAGAAGGACAAAGATGTATAAACATCACCAGCAAAGTGGAGTGGGGGTCGCTGTACAACTGCCATGTCAGAGACGGAAGAACTAGAGAGTTCCTCCGTGGAAGACCTCAGAGACCATCTTAGGGACTGAACTTTCCACTTTTCAAGTCAGCTTAGGCCTGGGTTTTGAAAATATCTTCATGGGTAAAATTGAGTGTGGCACAGACTGAACGGGCTAATGTTTATAAAGTGGCTTACAAAAGCCCAACACATTTCAGCCAATCTCAGCTCCCCACTTGTGTTCCCCCCGAGTAGCTGTGGCTCTTGCGGACTGTGAAACCAGATCTGCTTGGCTTCGGTGGTGTTCAAGGTTAGAAGGGTGCCTTCTTCAACAGTGAAAAACCTCTCTGCCAATATGCAAATCAACATTAAGCATAATTCTTTTGTTCTTGCATTGCTCAACCACAAATATAATTTTTCAATTAGACTCAGAGTGAAATTACCAAGGTTCTGAGAATTCTGTTCATGGCCACCTGGCAAGCATGTCCTTGGCAGCTTTTCTGCTGACTCGTGAAGGATTTAGTATCAACCCCAAAATCACAGCCCTTAGGACACAGCCAATGTTCTAATGTCTCCTCTGACAGGCAGACGGAATACTTAGCAGAGACTTGGGTACCTGGAGCAAAGAAATATCTCACGAGGCTGACCCTGTCCAGGGGGTCCTATAGACTCAGTAAGCTTTCCTAGTGGCTTCAGTCCCATTGCACAAAAGCATAGTCTTAGTTTTAAAGGGAGAGAAAATAGTTTCTGGAATGAAAACAACAACAACAACAACAAAAACAAACAAACAAAAAAAATAAACCAAAATACCACCTTCTCAATGTTTGTGCCCAGGGACCATTTGCTAAACCCTGTGCTGTGCAGTCTGGGAGACAGTGAGGAAGAGAACTGATACCCTCTTTCCTGGAGTATACAGTTTAGGAGGAAGATGTCAGACATCTTTGGATGCCAGAATCTCACTCTGAAAGAGTTTAGAATCTAGTAGGAGAGTTGAGATGTAAGTACACAAAGAATTTCCACTCTAGTATATAAGAATGGCCACCTTTTGACTCCCACAATCATCACCATGGGCAGTAGGTGTGACCAGCCTTACAGAGCTACCTACTTCTGTCACCAGCATCCTTCTCATATTGTACAGAAACTTCTTCTGGGTTCTGCTCCTGAGGCAGCAGATGTTTAAATAGACTCAGGCCCACAAACTAAGATATGTTGTCCTAAGACACATGTTATCATTAGGATTACAGGTGCATGCTACCATCATCAGGATTACAGATGTGTGCTACCATCAGGATTGCAGTGTGTTCTACCATCAGGATTACAGGTGTGTGCTACCATCAGGATTACAGGTGTGTGCTACCATCAGGATTACAGGTGTGTGCTACCATCATCAGGATTACAGGTGTGTGCTACCATCATCAGGATTACAGGTGTGTGCTACCATCATCAGGATTACAGGTGTGTGCTACCATCAGGATTACAGGTGTGTGCTACCATCATCAGGATTACAGGTGTGTGCTACCATCAGGATTGCAGGTGTGTGCTACCATCAGGATTACAGGTGTGTGCTACCATCAGGATTACAGGTGTGTGCTACCATCAGGATTACAGGTGTGTGCTACCATCAGGATTGCAGGTGTGTGCTACCATCAGGATTGCAGGTGTGTGCTATCATCAGGATTACAGGTGTGTGCTACCATCATCAGGATTACAGGTGTGTGCTACCATCAGGATTACAGGTGTGTGCTACCATCAGGATTACAGGTGTGTGTTACCATCAGGATTACAGGTGTGTGTTACCATCAGGATTACAGGTGTGTGCTACCATCAGGATTACAGGTGTGTGCTACCATCAGGATTACAGGTGTGTGCTACCATCAGGATTGCAGGTGTGTGCTACCATCAGGATTGCAGGTGTGTGCTATCATCAGGATTGCAGGTGTGTGCTATCATCAGGATTACAGGTGTGTGCTATCATCAGGATTGCAGGTGTGTGCTATCATCAGGATTGCAGGTGTGTGCTATCATCAGGATTACAGGTGTGTGCTATCATCAGGATTGCAGGTGTGTGCTATCATCAGGATTGCAGGTGTGTGCTATCATCAGGATTGCAGGTGTGTGCTATCATCAGGATTACAGGTGTGTGCTATCATCAGGATTGCAGGTGTGTGCTACCATCAGGATTGCAGTGTGTTCTACCATCAGGATTACAGATGTGTGCTACCATCAGGATTACAGGTGTGTGCTACCATCATCAGGATTACAGGTGTGTGCTACCATCATCAGGATTACAGATGTGTGCTACCATCAGGATTGCAGTGTGTTCTACCATCAGGATTACAGATGTGTGCTACCATCAGGATTACAGGTGTGTGCTACCATCATCAGGATTACAGATGTGTGCTACCATCAGGATTGCAGTGTGTTCTACCATCAGGATTACAGGTGTGTGCTACCATCAGGATTGCAGGTGTGTGCTACCATCAAGATCACAGAAACAATTAGGGCTACCAAAGCAGGTGTGTGCTATATCAGAACAACAGGTGGTCAGTACCAATAGTATTAAAGCTACCGTGCTAGGTTCAGGGCCTGTGTGCAGCCTTTCTTGGAAGCTCTTCATGTTTCTGTGCTCCATCGTCTGTCCAGGAACTACATTCTAGTTTAGGAACGGGTTGAGGCAATACAGTCAGGAAATGGATATGCAGACTTACTCGGACTGCTCCGATGTATGGGACGTGACTGAATTCTGCAGTCTCTGTGCCTGAGTTTTATTCTCCTACTATCAGGGGAATATAAACTCACACAGAAAGAAGCTTCTAGACCTTTTCTTCTCAATTGGCAAGCAGGAGATGAAAAGGCCAAAGATGATGGTGCCGATTGTGGTTTCTGTCTGATAATCTAGTGAGCTTCATTAATGATTTGTCTTTGTGGAAAGAAAACCCAGCCTGGAAACTGGAGCCCCACTATCTTTCTCACCAGGTCATGAGAATGTCTAGTGTCCCAAGTTCATGTCCTTGGACTTGTATTCCTTTGTCATAACACTGTGAGCAGCTGGGTTATTTATTCCCAGAGGCGAGGCACTGTCTGTAGGGCTTCAAAACACATTTCAAGAGAAAGAGGCCAGACTTGGACTCATTTGTTTTCTTAAAGAAGCTTTTCAATAAAAAATTAAAAACACTGAAGCAGACTTTTCAGGTCAAGAAAGGAGGCTGACTAACTATCAAGTTTTAGACCAGATCCTCCCGTTTTCCATATGGGTAGAGATGCCACATTCCTATTACCTGGAACTTATCCTGGTTACAACATCTTTCATCATTTGAAGCATAGGAATGTATAAAGATAACCACTTAAGGTTTTACTCGATGATAGAAAAATACCAGCCATCTTAGTTTTTTTTTTTTTTTTTTATTGCTGTGATGAAATGCTGGCCAAAAGCAATCAGGGGAGGAAAGGGTCTATTTGGCTTACATGTTCCAATCATAGCCCATTAGGAAGGGAAGACAGGGCAGGAGTTGAAACAGAGGCCATGGAGGAACTGTTTACCAGCTTGCTAAGCTTGTTTTCATATACTACCCAAGACCCCTGCCTAGGGGTGGTACTGCCTACGGTGGGCTGGGCCGTTCCACATCAGTCATTAGTCAAGAAGATGCCCCATCCTTTTATTTATAGGCTGAAGCTTAATTTTTTTTCAAAACCTACTTTAAATGATGGTTCTTAAATGTTTTAACCTCTCTTTTCACCCGCCAACCACCAGAGGTAGTGGAAAAGAATGGATACTGGGGCAGGAGGAAGGGAGTGGACCTGTTTAGAAAGGGGCTTTGGAGCAACTCCTGTCTGTATTATCTGGGAATCTGCAGTTCAGTTCACAGGCCAGCAGCAGCTCCATCCGATTGCAAACACTTCACACACACACACACACACACACACACACACACACACACACACACACACACTCACACACACACACACACACACACACACACACACTAGCAGTCCAGTTTGGTAGAGTGAGGATAGCAGCAGTGGTGGGTCATGCCTCAGCCTTTGTGCAAGTCAGCAAGAGGGACCAGGAGGGACACCAGGAGAAGTTCCCAGCTGTGCTTCTCTCAGGGAATTGAAGACCAATGAAGACGACATGAGACCAACAAGGGCTGCACAGCTAGCTCTATAAGCAAGCCTAGTTCAGCCTCTGTCACTGTCCCGCAAGTTCTTTTTATACACTCTTCAAACATCATGTATTTTCCACGGGTCTGGCCTCAGCATGTGTATCTGTCTCAGCACATGTATCTGTCTCAGCACATGTATCTGTCTCTGCTGACAGTCTCTGCCAATCAGCCCAAGTCAATAGAAGCAGCAAGAAACTGCAGCACACCACCAGAAGTCTTTTGGTCGGTTTCTCTCTATGGAGTCTTGACAAATGCAGCTCAACTATGCAACGTAAGGCAGACCAATACATGTGTGTTGTTAGCAAATAACCGTTCATCACGTGTTCTTTCACGTGCTTGCTTTACCAGAACATCTTTTCTCCTGTGTCTGCTTCATCGGAATGTTCCTTCTCAAGTTTGTCTTAGCTTTTTTACGTGTATCCAATTCAGGAAAACATTCTTTCATGTGTTTGCCCCAGCAAAACACCATCCAATGCAACTGACTTTTCCAAAGAACCCTTAAGTTTCCACTTCAATAGGCCAATGCAAAGGAGCCAGTTTCTCCATTGAGAGTCTCTCATTCCAGCTAAGGTCTGAAATAAGGTCTGTGTCAAGTTGACAGAAACCAGTCAGTACCCTAGCCTTCTGAAGTAAGCACAGACTGTATTATCTTGGCTATCTCCTAAACCTTCATATTTGAAAGGTAGCTTGCAGGGGTCAGCAGTGGCTTTAAAAACACAGGCCAGGGATCTTCGAGGTCATGATTCCAGCAGTCATTCTGACCTAATGAGCCAATCTCAGAGCTTACCCAGCTGCCCGGGCTTCACCACCTCCCCAGTAACACCAGCTGTCTCCTAACAAGTTTTGCGGGGTGAAAAGTCGAGACTCAAGTTGGATGTGGATAGCAATGTGGGCTTTAACTGCTAAGTTTTAATTCTGCTAAGCCTGAACTGTGACACCTGGGTAGTATGAAGTATTTAAGGAAGAACTGAGCCTGATAAGCGGAGTCTGAAATGCTTCAGCACCCCAGGAGCAGAAGAACCCTAGGGGCTCTGCTGATGCTGGATGGTCACTGGCAATAAAGACTAAAATTCTATGAGGAGGCGTTCACAGCCTTTATGTGCTTTATGAGAGTGTCTGGCCATGTCACTAGTGTGCCAGCAAAAGGCTTGAGCCTCCTCTATTCGCAACAAAGGGGAAAGAGCCAGTGGTGGGCACATCGCATCCTATCAGGGCAGCTGGGATGATACCCCACTGATTAAAATGTTTTGTAAAGACAGCACTTTGAAGGCTGGGCCACCTACCAGTGAAATACACAGTGGCCTGTGAGGGACAGCTCTGTGGCTTTTGTTTTATATTACTCTCTTCTTTCCCATAACATCATGGTACATCATGTTGCTTCAATGGCAGACCACTGGGAATGTCTTCCTAGACCTTTCTGTCTTCTGAGGATAGAACTTTGTGTGTGTGTGTGTGTGTGTGTGTGTGTGTGTGTGTGTGTGTGTTGGTGGTGATCAATCCCAGGGCTTCTGTGTACTATAGTCCCAGCCTCAGAAAGAATCTTTTTCTGTCTCTGTCTGTTTCTGTCTCTGTCTCTCTATGTTTGTATATGCACACGTGAGCAAATGGGTACGTGTGTTATTTTTTGTCCATGTTTGTGTGCACATACATGAATGTAGATGTGGGTATGTGTGTGCACTTTCATGTAGAGACTAGAAGTAGATGGTAGGCATCTTCCATTATCAGCTGTCCCTTCTTTGTGAACCTGGAGCTCATTGATTTAGGTAGACTGGCCAGCCAGTGAACTCCAGGAACCCACCTCCCCTAGCAGTGATTATTGACATGAACCATTACATCTAGCTTTCTTTCTTTCTTTCTTTCTTTCTTTCTTTCTTTCTTTCTTTCTTTCTTTTTCTTTCTTTCTTTTCCTTCCTTCCTTCCTTCCTTCCTTCCTCCCTCCCTCCCTCCCTCCCTCCCCCTCTCTTTCTTTCTTTCTTTCCTTCCTTCCTTCTTTCTTTCTTTCTTTCTTTCTTTCTTTCTTTCTTTCGACAGGGTTTCTCTGTATAGCCCTGGCTGTCCTGGAACTCACTCTGTAGACCAGGCTGGCCTCGGGCTCAGAAATCCGTCTGCCTCTGCCTCCCAAGTGCTGGGATTAAAGGTGTGCGCCACTACTGCCTGGCTGTATCTTGCTTTCTTAATTTTTTTTAAACACACCATTTTGGTGCATTGCATCTAAATTTGTTCAGATCGGCACAATTTTAGGGAAAAAGCAAGCCTCCTGCAGTGTTTGCTTCAGACGAGTTCCAAATGTCAAGAGACACCAACAGGATGAAGTACATTTCTGGAATCAGCCTGTGGCCCGGAGGAAACACATCCTTGGCATCCTCTTTGAATACCCACCTCCAGCACTTCTCAGAAATTGCCGTTTCATGAATAACCATGTTAACAGGCGTGAGTCCCACTGCAGATCGAAGCCAGGATATTCAAAGACTGAAAGTCTTGCTTCTCAGAGTCACATAGGTCACAGTCAATGGGAAACCATGCAGATATGAAAACAAGCTGAGATGTTAATCAGGGCTGCTCAAGGCATGCTGATAGGGGCCACCTGGGATGTGGGAAAAAGTGAGTGCGTGCCTGCAGGGGGGCTGGGAGATGCTGTGGAAATCTCATTTCCAGTGCAGGCAGCCGAGGGGGTGGAAAGGCATGAACAGGACAGAAAGGCATGGGTGAAGGACTGACCAAGTCAGCAGAGGACCCCAGGCTTTGACCCTTGAGGTTCTGGACAATCAGAGGTAGGGAACAGTGGGGTTTAGTAGGAGGGTGTAATATGTTAAATTGCAGGGTTGGGTTGAATAAAATCTTTTAAAAGGCAGCTTGTACACTGTGGTTCTGCAGCTCAATTTTGGGAGAATAAGCAATCTGCTAAAGGTCATGGCAGAACTTGGATTTGAACACAGCGGTTTCCAGTTCTGACGTCCAGCTTTTCAACCCTCTGCTCACCTGGTCTCCTCTCATGTTAGTATCTTGGTGGCACGTAGCTCATTAAGAGGGACCAACAACTTAGGGATCCAATCGAGGTGTTTCCTACACTAATGCTGGCCCACTTCCAAACTGCCTTTAGCCTGTGAGCGGTGAAGCAAGATGAATGCCCAGAGCCACACTCACAACACTGAAGCCGTAGACCACGGGGAGGGTTAAGTCCCGAATCCAGTTATAAATCCAGATCTGGTTGGTCAACATTTTAAAAACCCTAGCCCCTTCCCCAACCTACCAAACCAGAAGTGTCTTGTCTTCAGACAGTGCTTCTCAACTTTTCCTAACGATGTGACCCTTTAATGCAGTTCCTCGTGCTGTGGTGACCCCCAACCATAAAATTATTTTTGCTGCTACTTCATAACTGTAACTTTGCTACTGTTATGAATCATAATATAAATATCTGTGTTTCCCAGTGTTCTTAGGCAACTTCTGTGAAAGGGTCATTGGACCCCCAAAGGAGTTGGGACCCATAGGTTGAGGATTACTGTTTGCAGAGTTTCTCTGTTAAGTTTGGACATCATGGTAAAGTACAGTCTGGGAGAGCTTTTGTGAAAATCAATACCGCCACTAACAGTGGGAATGGCACTCCCCACGGCGTGCCAGTGTTCTGTGAGCTGGCAAGGGACTAGCTCATCCTCTCTTCATTGAAGATGAAGGGCAGAGGTTCAGAGAGGTTGGGTATCTCGTCCACAGCAGCACAGTGGCTGCCACTCCTGCTCAGTCACGCTACTGACTCGGAAGCCATGGCTTGATGGACTGAGTAGCTTGAAAAGTGTGTTTAGGAGCAGCTGGGAGAAAAGGCACCCGTGCTCTCCTGGGACGACATTGCCCCTTCAATCTGACAAGTTTTGAGGGAAGTGAGAGAAAACTGGCTAAGGCCCGAAGTAAATGGAGGAGCTAAGAGGTCAACTGCTGCGGAGAGCTGAGTAGCACCGTCTTCGCTGTGTTATAAGCTTCAGCTTGCCTCACTAGTCTTGTTTCTGAACTAGTCCTCATGGACTAGGTACACCAGGCAGATCTATTGAAAGGGTTTCCTGACAAGCCAGAGGACTTGGGAGTCAGTCCCTAGGGCTCCACCCCTGCTGTGCTTCAGTCAGTCTCCGCATTTACAAATACCAAGTTTCCATATATTCCATGGCAGAGGCTGAGGGTCCTTCCAACACCAATATGTACCAATTCTCTAGCCACATACTGGAGAGCTGGCCAAATCTATGACAAGCTCCCACCCACCGTGATAAGGGTCTTGAAGTAGTCATAGAGCTGCCCCCCACCTCCGTCTTGGGGTAGAGAAACTGGTTGACCCAGGTGACCAGTGAGAGTAAGGAGCAAAGCCTCCCTCAGGGTAACCTGTGGGTAAACCTCATGGACACTGCTTCTCCACAAAACTGCAGCTCTCAGGTCATGGCTGCATTGACAGGAAGTGTGTGGGGAGGAAGAGTTTTCAGAATTCCTTCCCCTCAGGCCTCTCATTCATGAGTCAGCCGCCACAGCTGAGCCAATTTTTGACACTCCGCTGGAGCACCCCACAGCTCCGGATCCCAGGGACACAGAGTCAGGATGTCAAGGGTTCCCACAGGAAAATGCTCTGTGCATCTGGTATGTGTTTTGGTGTTGACCACTAAGTTACCACCAACATGGCCGAGCATTTGGTTTCTTAGTTTCTGGCCACAGGAACTTCCCCAAAGAAGTTTAAAGTGCTGTATCATCTCCATTCTGCTTACTGTATCACAGAGGGATGGCACTAATGAAACACCACAGGATCGGGTAGACATTCAATTACTTCTTGTGTATCACATATTGATCTGAGAGCTTGGAGAGCTCACTTCATCCTTCTAAGGACTTTATTATTGATTTTGTTTTGTAGGCCAGGAAACTGAGCATAGCCTGCTTAAAGAATATTCCCCAGAACTCATGGTTTGGGAAGGCAAATCTAGAATTTGAACCTATAATAAGCCTCCAGTAATCCCACAGTAAGCCTCCAGTAGGCCTCCAGTAAGCCCACAGTAGGGCCTCTGTTTGATGGCATCTTCCATCATCGAAATAAAACACTAGAAGGTAACAGCATGGGGGAGGAATGTAATAAGAGAAAAGAGAAGGTGCAAACAGGCTGCTGACAATGTTGAGATTTTGGGCATGGTAGCGATGGAGAAGGAGTCTACAGAGCTATCTAAGCTACAGGTCAAGATTATTCCTAAACCCAAGTGAATGTTCTTCCCAGGCTAGGGGTGAAATGGGACAGCGCTCAGGGGCCTAGAGGAAGAGAATGTGTCTGTCTGATGCAATCATGCAGGGTTTCATAAATCAGAAGTGTTTACCAGGGGCTGGAGGGCACCAGTGAAGATGGGGTGTGGTTCACCATGTCCTTATAGGAGGAAGAATAGAGCAAACAAAAGCAAGAAAAGTTGCGCTTTCTTCAGTTACAGGCAAAAAAGAAATAATGAGAGAGCCAGAATGGAGAAATCTGACGAAAGAAGACTCGTGACAGACTAGGTTTTATTTATAAAGCAAGAGCTATCCATGACTCTTCCAAAGAGCACAGTATTTAACTGAGCAGAGCTTTTGGAAGCTAAACAGCTTTCAGGGCAGGGCATAAGGGCTGCCTGATGTAGGAGCAGAGAAGCAAGGCAGGGCAGGGCAGTGGGTGGGGTTGGACTGACAGACAGCTCCCAGACGCATGGGCTGCAATAGATGTTCCCTGGGGAGGCAGATTTGACAGGCTGTTGGGACAGAGGCCATGTGGGTGGAAAATGTAGACGTCATGAGCATGGTGCCCATCCTGTTGTACCGGTGAATAGTCAGGAGGGAGGCAGATTGTACTTTTAGGCAGTTTAGAACTTTGGAGTTGTAATAGATTGCAGTGATGGCCTAATAATGCGGGCTTCACACAGCCTGCTGGGTCCCAGTGGAATGGCCTGAGGCTACCAAACGGGAGAGCGCTACGACAGACATCATGAGGACATTGACGCTGCATCCATGTGAAAGCCCCATGAAGCTTTCTCCTGTGTGGCTGGGAGTGGCATTTTGAGGAGCTGGGACCTTGGAGCTTGAGTGCTCCGACATGAACCCCTGCGGGACAGCCTCACTTGAACAACTTCCTGAATCTCTCTGCGGTAGTTTTAAGATGGGGATAATAATGCGACTCGACTCCCAGAGTTACTAAGAGATGTGCAGTGTTAACACATGTACTTGGCACACAGAAAACTGTACTAGTCGATGCGGTTGTCGATGTATTTGACACTTCTGCTTTTCAAGACAAACTCACATTTCCTATCTGATCAAGTTACCATGGCAACGCTGAGACGCTCCATGTCCACCATCCAGGCTGGGACATCCGGCTTTAGGCAGCTAAGTCATTGGCCTACATGCGGCGGTATTGCTGAGGAGAGGCAGGCTAATGGATCTCATTGCCTTTGACGTGTAGTCAGGAGGGAAGGAAGAGAGCACCTTGCTCTGTTACTCCTGGCATAGTCTGTTAGCTCAGTCCATTCATCCTGTTCCTAATGCACACTTCCTCTCTTATATCAACAGCCATCTTGGGCATGAAGAATGGAAAGAAGAGAAAAAAGGAGGGAGAAAAAACGTGGAGTCAAGCGACAGGAAATATGACCGAGCTGTGTGTTTCTACCTGCCCACTCAGAATGGAGGCTCTTATTCAAATCTTTCTCAACCGGGGACCTGGGATTCTGGAGGCAAAACCCGTTGTTCACACCTTCCCGTCTTGCCTGTCAGGATGGGCTTCTCATTTCTAACCAGACAACAGCCTGAGTAGCTCCCAGGTCCCTAGGCTGTGTGCTAATATCCTAAGAGCAGGGACTATGCCGGCTAATGGAAAGATGTCTCTGGGGACCACATCTTAAACCTGTGGCCTCTCTGTCTGATTAGTACACAAACCATAGAGCCATCTGTCTTACTTGGTGTGCTGCTTACCTGCCCCACAACAAAGTTGTGGACTTTGGTTTAAAATAAACTTACTCTGCTGTCTAAAAGAATCTGACAAACAAAGGACGTCTGGTAGCATTTTAGTCCTGTGCCCTGGGCGTGTCTGCAGCACACAAAGTCTGCAGTTAGAGAGGATCACATT
Source organism: Apodemus agrarius (assembly GCA_964023405.1). NCBI lineage: Eukaryota > Metazoa > Chordata > Mammalia > Rodentia > Muridae > Apodemus > Apodemus agrarius. The sequence continues at coordinate 81,577,798 of OZ030005.1, read as the reverse complement.
CCCATGCTGGAAAATGGCACTGGGTTTTTTGTTTGCTTCCTCTATTTTGTTTCTTATTCTAAAGAGAGAAAAAAATAAAGATAGCGACTGGTTTGTCTATTGTCTTCTTGTTGGGGAACCTCTCCCAGGTCCCTTTGAACATAATACTCCTAGCTTACTATTGTAGAACAAGCTTAAACTATGGTCGTTGATAAGGAACAACAGAAGTTCATTTAGACAGAATTCTCCGTTTGTTTTTACTTGTGCTTGTGAGACAAAAACTATGAAATCCCAAGGAACCTCAAATGACCGTTTATGAGGGGTGAGATAATATTACCGGCTCTGGCTATCACTACACACTGTTAAAAAAAATTAGGAACTTCCCACGGAGTTTGGAGCTTTAAAGGTGACTTTAACATGGCTCGAAAACTGTGAGGCCATGGTGACAGCCCTACCCTCCGCTTCTTACCTCCAGCCTTACTCCCCGTCCTTTCCTCATTAACACAAGGAAGACAACTATCGCCATGCTGAGAGATGTTGAAGACTGGCTATCTGTGGCCCTCTAATTCATGTGCTGCAGCCCGGCTCCTGATGTGACAGTGTCTGGAAACAGGGAGATAATGAGGCTACGATGAAGTCATGAAGGCAGGCTCTGCTTGGGAATTTGTATCCTTGCAAGGTGATGGAGTTCTCTCGACACTTACGCACACCAGAGGAAGGCCAAGTGAGGACACCGTGAGAAGGGTGCAGGAAAGATATCCTCACTCATACTCAGCTATGAGGATACCCTGATCTCCCACATCAGTCTCCAGAATGTAAGCGTCCACTGCATAAGCCACAGTGGCCGTGGCTTGGACCCCATCACAGAAGCCCCGGGGTTGAGATAAAAGGTGTACAGGCTCTAGAGAACCTGTGTCATTTGCCAAAGCAAGCGAGCGATGCTATGCTCATCCCAGAAAGAAAGACTCATATATGGAAGTTGAGGGGTTGAGCCCAGGCCAGCTGAACGGCGGAGCTAGGACTGGAATTCTGGTCTTTGGCTCGATCGTTTCTCTCCTTGGGACTTCTGGGTCTGTCCTGCTTCAAATGGTCTGTGCTTTGGGACGGATGGACTCTGGTACACACGTTTGTCAGACATGGCTACTGAAGACCGCAGTCCGCAGCTTGTGAGGATTAAGAAAGGAATTAGGGCCCCTGTGGAATCTCAAGCATCTTAGTGTGAAAGGAATGGGTTCAGTGTCATGGTCGGGGCAGGGTTAAAGGTGTCTGGTCTGGAACTCATGGGGTTAAATTCTCTTTAACACAAAGGGACATGTATTACTTCTCTGTGCCTCAGGGGAGTTTTTAACCTATAGAGTGGGAGTGATTATTGTATATTCCCCCTGTGGATTTTATAAACCGTAAACTGAGACAATAACAACCTGGAAGTGCTTCTAGGGCACTGTGTGGATTAAAGCAAACACTCGTTAAAAAGAAGCAAAGGGAAGGACTGAGGCCATGGTCTGCCCTGGATGGTGGTGGCCTTGCCTGAACACCGCTGCCAGTGCTGATTAGAAATGTCACTCCAGTGAAAGCCAAGGCTGGCCACATCCCCCACACCTGGAGACACCCGCAGACACCGCTCTCCCATACCTGCTGTGAGGTTTCAGATTGGAAAACCAAGGCTCAGAGAGGAAGGCAGGCAGCAGAACGTGCACTTGTGTTAGAACCAGAGCTGCCCCGCTGTGCGTTGGCATTTCTGTTTGTGATGGGTGTGAGGTCTTGGGAAAGCTAACTTCTCAGATTGTGAATCTCTTCATCCAAAAAAAGAAAGAAAGGAAGGAAGGAAGGAAGGAAGAAAGAAAGAAAGAAAGAAAAAGAAAGAAGAGAAGAGAAGAGAAGAGAAAAGAAAAGAAAAGAAAAGAAAAGAAAAGAAAAGAAGAAAAGAAAAAGACAAATGACTACCTTAAAGAGTGCTGTGAGGATTAAATGATAAAGAATACAGGAAGGCGCTGGTAAAAATGTTAGCTTACATTTTCCCTTAACTGCTCTTCCCGTGAGCTGGGAAGAAGTTAGCAAGCCGTGGAGTCCAACGCCCGCACCTTGGGTATCGTAAAACAAAGGGGTGCGTGTGCACGGAGCGTTACAGCTAACAGTGAGGATGGGGGTGCAGAGAGTATCTTGTTGCCCCCTTTCCTCAGTATATGGGAGGAGGAAGATAAGGAAAATGGGGTAAAAACAAAACTGAAAAACCAGTCCTGGTGTCTCTGTCTGGAAGCTCCAGCGAGTTTCAAGGCTGTAGAGACTGGAGATGAGAACCCACCTCAGACCCCAGAGGCCGAAGAGAGTTAGAACTTACACAGAGATGTTACACGATCCTCAGTGTTTTATCCAATCTTCAAAACGTTTCTGGAATCTCCTATGAGTGTGCAGACTCTCACAGCTGCAAGAGTATCATAGAAAGCTCCCTGTCCTTAGGACATTACACAACAGAAGACAAAGAAAATGTGCTTCGTGGGAGTGTGATAAGGGTCGCTATAGGGAAAGAACATGGGTATGAAGTGGAAAAGCCCTCTATCTGGTCTGGGCTGTCAGAGCTCGGAGAAGAAAGGAGACAGAACGTGCCTGGGGGGTCTTTAAGAGCGGTGAGGTTGGAGCACTCAGGTACTGGAGTATAGAGAGAAGTCGGAGCTAGGTTGAACTTCCTGTTCTGAAGAACCATGTGTGGTACCGAGACTATGACTTTTGTAGTATTGGTTGAAGGGAGTCACAGAAACCTTCTACAAGAAGTCGGTAAAAGTAGAGGTTGGAGGCAGAAGTGGGAGGAACCGAAGATAAGGAAATAAGTTGGAATTCTCTGAAAATGCCCAGATGGCAGAAGACAAAGGTCTGAATTTCTCACAGCCGAGTATTCAGTGCAGAGTCTCTGACAATGCCGGAGCCCGGGCTCGAGATGCAGAGATAAACTGTTAATGAATGAATACGTGAATGTGTGGATACATACAGGTGTGCACGGGTGTGCACACATGTGCAGAAACAACTGATCATTCTGGGTTTTCTATAGCACCTTGGTTTGTGTCCCATCCAGTTTCTTGTTCTTTTAACAGATTGTGTCTTAGGCTTGCCATGTTCTTTTACTTCTCTGATACAGCGGACCCAAGAGGTTTCTATTTGCAGACTAACCTCAAAATCCAGGGTCTGAGGTAACTGAAGGTCACCTGTGGGGCGGGGGAACTGGGAATTTCCTCTTTTTCCGAAACGCTCTAAGTGCAGGGTATGTGGCTTTGCCTAGAAACACACAGCACATCCGAGGTCATGCAGCTTGGGCACAACGAAGCTGTGTTCCCTTCTGCAATCAGACTTCTAAATTAACAGAGGCATTTAAGATACCGAGGGAAAAGGGAATTAACACTTACCATAGATTTTTTTAAATAAAAAAATAGAGTAAAAAGAAGAAAAATGGTGATGATTTACAGCACACATTGTAAGAAATAAGAACTAATTAAGCACTTCTTCATGGACTTTATTTGAAACAGTACTTTTAAACAGGACAGACATTCTTGGAGTGGTGGGTGGGGAGAGACTCGTGTTGGCTGGACTGGCCTCAGACTCACTGTGTAGCTGCCAGTGACTTTGAATCTGATTCTCCAGCCTCCACCTCCTGGGTGCTGGGATGACAGGCACATGCCTGGTTTATGTGGTGCTGTGGATTGGACCCAGGACCTTGTGCCTGCTTGGCAAGCGTTCTACCGACTGAGCTCCTCTTCTAGCTCTAAGTTCCCGAAGCTCTTATTGATACGGTGTCAATACTTGCAAAAGAGTTAAGAGACTACATCGAATTCATTAGGAGCATTTGTAAGATGTGCTGAGGGAGCACTTCAGACATGTTCTCACCGTAGGAGGCTGGAGTTGTCGCGATCTCCCGACACAGAGAAGGTTAGACATGAGGGATCGTGGGGTTAGCCTTTCCAAGCCCCCCACACAGTCAGTGTGTAGCATGTCAGGATACACACCCAGAGCCCTGGGTTTCACAGGCTGTGCAGCTTCCTTGTTTACCCAGCTTCTCTCTCTCTAGAATGGGAAGGACTGTGCTCCCAAATGTGGTTGAAAAGACCCTAGGGAAGTCACCGTCAGAGCGCATTCCTTATCTCTAAGAGAACATTGGACGGAAAGGAGTTGCCAATCACCAGCCATAGACACGCCCAGGTCAGAGCTCCAGAGACAGTCTATTCATCTGTAATTAATGTCTTCTTTCCCCACTGCTTCACACTGTCTTGGAGGTTAACTGCTTCCTATAGAAGTCCACTGCTATTGTGTTCCTCATCACGAACTTTCTATTCTTGCTGAGCCTGAAAGGGGGCTGAGAAATTAAATAGCTTTCCTTCAGCAACAGAAACACTTGGGCTGAGTCTCCGCAGATAATCTGTGTCCCGAGACTAAATACAAATGATTCAACCACAGCAGAATGCGTCTATTTATAATTAGTGCTCAGTATCTTGAACCACAAAGCCCCCACCCAGACGCTTATCCTGGGGATAAACATGTCCCCGCATGCTGTTTTACTCCTATTGGCACAGATACACACCTCAGCATCTGAATCCCGAGTGTAAAGGATGCCTGCACAACAAAGGCTCGGGACACTCGCTGCGAGGAGCCGGTCCTGGAAACTGAATCGGAGCGTCCCACTGGTCTGCACTTTTCAGAGGAACAAATGATTCAATGTCTCATTTATTTGCGTCTCAATGATCTTGAACAGAAATCTATTATGTTTTCTTTAAACTGAGGGTCTACAGGGATTAAAAATGGAGCTCCACATTAAGCGGGGAGCTTCAGTGTCAGAGAAACCAGAATAGTCCTCCTAGGGAAGCTATGAACTAGGGCTTCCTCAGTTCTACAGGGCTCCAATCTCTAAGACAGCCCCAGTGGAGGACTGGAGACAGCCTGTACGGTGGAGGAGGAGAGGTGACTGAGCAGAACTGAGTCGAGTCAGGATGCTCTTCTGGATGTGTGGCCAGAATATGGATTTGGGGTGGAAAGAGCGGATGAAGCCAGTGTTGACCTGGAGCCTGAGGCCTATGGGCAGGCTGCCACCACACTTTCCGCCAAGCCCCCACCAGTAGAGATGGTAGGGAGAGTCGTAAACGTCTATTGGTCCTTGAAGCAGGAAACCATGGCAACAGTAAGGTGTGACAGTCCTCCAGGGATTAGTTCAAATCCTTTTAGGGTGTCCTCTACTTCGAAGGAGAGTTTAAGTGTGGTGATATCACAGAGCGTGTTGGATACTAGAGCAGAAGGCAGCCAGAGGATATGGAGGGAAGAGGCCAGGGGGCTTTCACCCCATTTCGCTCTTGCTCACGCTGACTGTGCAACCTGTAGCTTCCTGTGGTTTTCTTTCTTTTTTATTGGATATATTCTTTTTTTTTTTAGTAAATTTGCATTTTATCATTTTTTTAATTTTTAATTTTTATTAGATATATTCTATATTTACATTTCATTTCCCTTTTCCTGGTTCCCTGCCCCCCCCCAAGGTCCCACATGCCCTTTTCCCTCCCCCGGTTCCCCCATCCACCCCTTCCCACTTCCCTGTTCTGGTATTCCCCTACACTGATGCTTTGAGCCTTTCCGGAACCAGGGTCCACTCCTTCCTTCTTGTCGGACATCATTTGATATGTGGATTGTGTCTTTGATGTTCCAAGATTCTAGGCTAATATCCACTTATCAGTAAGTGCATACCATGGGTATTCTTTTGAGACTGGGTCACCTCACTTAGTATGATGTTCTCCAGCTCCATCCATTTCTCTAAGAATTTCACGAATTCATTGTTTCTAATGGCTGAATAGTACTCCATTGTGTATATATACCACATTTTTTGTATCCATTCCTCCGCTGAGGGACATCTGGGTTCTTTCCAGCTTCTGGCTATTATAAATAAGGCTACTATGAACATAGTGGAGCATGTATCCTTATTGTATGTTGGGGAATCTTCTGGGTATATGCCTAGGAGTGGTATGGCTGGGTCCTCTGGAAGTATCATGTCCAGTTTTCTGAGGAACTGCCAGACTGATTTCCAGAGTGGTTGTACCAGCTTGCAGTCCCACCAGTAGTGAAGGAGTGTTCCTCTTTCTAGACATCCTCACCAACACCTGCTGTTTCCTGAGTTTTTAATCTTAGCCATTCTGACTGGTGTGAGGTGAAATCTCAGGGTTGTTTTGATTTGCATTTCCCTAATGACTAATGATGTTGAACATTTTTTAAGGTGTTTCTCAGCCATCTGAATTTCTTCGGGTGAAAAGTCTTTGTTTAGCTCTGTACCTCATTTTTTGGTAGGGTTATTTGGTTTTTGGGGGAGTCTAACTTCTTGAGTTCTTTGTACACATTGGATATTAGCCCTCTGTCAGATGTAGGGTTGGTGAAGATCTTTTCCCAATTTGTTGGTTGCCGATTCGTCCTTTTGACAGTGTCTTTTGCTTTACAGAAACTTTGTGATTTTATGAGGTCCTATTTGTCTATTCTTGATCTTAGAGCATAAGCTATTGGTGTTCTGTTCAGGAACTTTCCTGGTTATAAAATCAACTCAAGCAAATTAGTAGCCTTCCTATACTCAAAGGATAATCAGGCTGAGAAAGCAATTAGGGAAATGACACCCTTCACAATAGCCACAAACAATATAAAGTATCTTGGTGTGACTCTAACCAAACAAGTGAAAGATTTATATGACAAGAACTTCAGGTCTCTGAAGAAGGAAATAGAAGAGGACCTCGAAATGGAAAAATCTTCCATTCTCATGGGTTGGCAGGATTAATATTTTAACCCAGTTAAAAATGGTCATCTTGCCAAAAGCAATATACAGATTCAACACAATCCCCATCAAAATCCCAACTCAGTTCTTCATAGAGTTAGAAAGAGCAATTCTCAAATTCATCTGGCATAACAAAAAACCCAGGATAGCTAAAACTATTATTAAGGGTAAAAGAACTTCTGGGGGAATCACTATCCTGGACCTCAAGCAATACTACAGAGCACTAGTGTTAAAAACTGCATGGTATTGGTACAGTTACAGGGAGGTGGACCAATGGAATAGGATTGAAGACCCAGAAATGAACCCACACATCTATGGCCAATTGATCTTCGACAAAGGAGTTGAAAACATCCAGTGGAAAAAAGAGAGCCTTTTCAACAAATGGTGCTGGCTCAACTGGAGGTCAACATGCAGAAGAATGAGAATTGATCCACTCTTATCTCCTTGTACTAAGCTCAACTCCAAGTGGATCAAGGACCTCCACATAAAACCAGACACACTAAAACTAATAGAAAAGAAAGTGGGGAAAGCCCTTGAGGATATTGGCTCCTGTGGTTTTCTTAAGATGATGTCTTACTTGTCTACAGTGTCAAGATGCACTAAATTGGCAATGCCACATTCATACTCTGACCCTGATCTGCCTCCCCTGGTCTGCTTCAGGTGTCACACCTCATTGTTTTTCTTTTTTCCTCTATATTCTTTGTTTACATTCCAAATGCTTTCCCCTTTCCCAGTTCCCCCCTCCCCATAAGTCCCACAAGCCCTCTTCCCTCTGCCCATTCCCCAATTACCCCTTCCCATTTCTCTGTGCTGATACTCCCCTACAATGTTTCATCAAGCCTTTCCAGGACCAGGGCCCTCTCCTTCCTTCCTTCTTGGGAATCATTTGATATGTTAATTGTGTCTTGAGTATTCAGAGCTTCTGGGCTAATTAATATCCACTTATCAGTGACTGCATTCCATGTGTATTCTTTTGTGATTGGGTTACCTCACTTAGGAAGATATTTTCCAGTTCCAACCATTTGCCTAAAAATTTCATGAATTCATTGTTTTTAATTGTTGAGTACTATTCCATTGTATAAATACCACATTTTCTGTATGCATTCCTCCACTGAGGGACATCTGGGTTCTTTCCAGCTTCTGGCTATTATAAATAAGGCTGCTATGAACATAGTGGAGCATGTGTCCTTATTGCATGCTGGGGAATCCTCTGGGTATATGCCCAGGAGTGGTATAACAGGGTCCTCCAGAAGTGTCATGCCCAGTTTTCTGAAGAACCGCCAGACTGATTTCCAGAGTGGTTGCATCAGCTTGCATTCCCACCAGCAGTGGAGGAGTGTTCCTCTTTCTCCACATCCTCACCAACACCTCCTGTCTCCTGAGTTTTTAATCTTAGCCATTCTGACTGGGCCACACCTCATTCTTATTCCTCTTCACCTCCCACTGTCTGACATGTTCTTCCTGTCAGAGAACTCCTGACAGGAAGAGTTATGCTTCCAATATGACACTCAGCCCACTGCTTCTCAGTTTATACCACTAATACACATATCTTTGGTTCAGCTTCTTTTTTTCTTGTTGTTCCTACTATTGACTGATAGTCCCAGATTCATCACTCTCTCTCTCTCATCCTGTCCCAAGACCTCATCTCCAGAATGTTACCTCTTTTCCCACTTTCTCATAGAGAAACATGGTGATTTTTTTTTTTTTAGGTCCCAAGAGAGACATCATCATGCTAACAAGGAGGACATTAGTAAAACACATATAATGGCCTGTTTTCTATTTAACTGGTACCAATGAAGTACACATAAAAGCAGATCTTAAAAATACACAGAGAGAATGCATGATGACTTATGCCAATAGTCCCAGATAGAAAGTTGAAGCTAGCCTGGGATACACAGTCAGACCACAACTTTTCTTCCTCAAATAGTGTGTACATATATACATAATACATATTTGTGTGCATATTCATACACACACACACAGACACACACACGAGAGAGAGAGAGAGAGAGAGAGAGAGAGAGAGAGAGAGAGAGAAAGAGAGAAAGAGAGAGAGAGAGAGAGAGAGAGAGAGAGAGAGAGAGAGAGGAGAATATAATTTTTAGTAATCCTGATACTATTCACTGGACTAAATACTATGACCTTCCATCAAGTAGAAAATATGAAAATTGAAAAAAATTTCTTAACTTACCTGATAAGAAAACAATAGTAAAAGTAATGAAATGCTACAGATAATAAAAATTATAACACACGAAACAAAGAAAACTGCTATAGGAAAGGTTACTTAAGAAAACCTGTTAACATATCATCTCTTTCTGAGTGGGCTGACAGGAACTACACTTCAGAGGCAAAATCCAGTAAAAGAAGCACTTCCTGTGTAAAACATGGGCCTAAGAGCCCTTTGGATCTGCAAACCATCAGCTAACTGGATGCAAATGTGTTTATAGATTTTTCTCCTTTGAAGCTACAATGTCATGAAATGTTTACAGTGTTAGATTCCATTATAAAAATTTGTTCTTTTGAAGGGGAGATGAATTAAAGCCAACCACAATGGTCTTATTTTACAGTGAGTTGCATACTATTAAAGACTTTGGGACCCGTGATATTTTAAAAATCAAAGATATTTTACAATTGTACAAGGCTTGCAAGATTAAAACACCAGAGAATATTTTATCTTGGGAACTGTTTCATCATTGAACTTTCTACACAGTCCAGGCACAGTGGTTAGAATCATACCATGTGACATACAACCTTTCCTACTAGATGATACCAAATAAACCATGAACAACAGGACCAGGAGTTCAATGGCATCTCCATTGCTCATTCTATTAAAATTCTACTTATGAAAAATCTTTGGGCTGCTTTTTGCTTAGGCAAGTGGCTGATACTTGGTCAAGCTAGCCAAGAAAATCATTCCTGCAGGCTTCTGGCTTTCTATTTTTGTTCTTCAGGAATCATGGTTCATAAAGACCTAGAACTTGGCAAAGAGAAAGGTAAGCTCAACTTCAATCCAATGGAGAGAGTGACAACATTGCCTGTGGAGGCCTAAATTTGAGAAAGGTTCATACTGCAGGAGCTCTAAATGTTTTTTATTCTACTGAAGTTCTCTCTCTCAAAAAAGAAAAAAAGCAGAGTAAAGGAATGGGGAGAAGGAAACTGTGCTTTCTAAATTATGTGCATTCTATCCTTTTTCTTTTGTGTCTGTGCACATGCATGTAGATGTATATGGTTTGTGTATTGTGAGTGCACTGTGAATGGTGTGTGTGTGTGTGAGTGAGTGTGTGTGCATGTCTGTGTGTGTATGTGTGTGTGTGTGTGTGCAGTGTGTGTGTGGTGTGTGTGTGTGTGTGTGTGTGTGTGTGTGTGTGTGTGTGTGTAGGCTAGAAGTCAAATTTGAGTATCATTTCTTGGGTGTTATCCATCTTGTGTTTTGAGACAGAGTCTCATTGGCCTGGAACTGGACTATTACATTAGACTAGGTAGATGGTCACAGAGCTTCAGGGATTCTTCTGTCTTAGCCTTCCCATTGTGTGGGGGGGGACGGGACACACACGGACTATAAGAGCTCACCACTATGCTGGGCTTTTTCATCGGGGTTCTGCGGATTGAACTCTGGTTCTGCTGCTTGTATCCCAAATACTTTCTCAAGTAAGTTGTCTACCTAGCCCTTCATTTTGAGTAAAAGAAAGTATTTTTTTCCTTCAGGAGCCTAAGAAAAAGAAGGAAGTTTTTCAAGCTATTGAAATGGGGTGTCATTATGATTTTTGTGATGTGGACATTGGTTCCAGTTACTGCATAGGTGGCTAGAAAATGAAAATTCCACTTGCATTGCAAGTGTCAACCTTTTCTACATTCTGGGAGATAAAAATCAAGACCAGAATGTTGTTTTATGAGAACAGAACAAAGACAGGTAGTTAGATAAAAAGCCATTGCATCAGTATTTATAACAAAACACTTTAAAGATCCCAACTCCAGCATCTCTCCCGTTGACAGTCCTAAAGAAACCTTTGAAGAAATTTGTAATCTGAGAGTTCTTACATTTATTCCTAGCCAATTCATTTTCTAATATTTAAGACTCATGACTGAGAAGCAGAACTTCTAACATTGGCATTAGTTATGGTTTTATTTTGTTTAATTTTCTAGGCAAAGGCTTAAAAATGTAACATCCTTGTTATTCAGTATAGGTATACGATGAGCAACAATTCTTAGACTTGCTACTGTGGAGCTCAAGGAATTCTGGTAGAAATCCATTCCTTGTTTCTTCAGCTCTGACGTCTGTGACGCCCTCAACACCAGCCATATCAGATCCTCAGCATCTTCCTCAGGGAAGCTGAATGCCTTTGCCAATAGTTTCTGTGATTTTACCAGTTTACCAGGAGCCTCTCATAGGTCAATAGGTGGTTATTGAATTTATCAGTGAATGGTCTTAGGAAATCTGGAGTTGAATCACGCCTTATTTTCTGGGAGATCAAGGATGTTGTATTGCTATTTCTTTTCTCTTAGAGGGAAGCGAGGCTCAGAAGAATCAAGAACTAAAAATCTATAAGGGTCAGAAAGATTCTAAAATTTACAAGATTCATAAGCCCCTCCCCACAGCTATATAAACAGTAAATAATCATTGAGAAAAGATTCTCTGATTAGCCAAGCTGCCTGAAAATTGTGTAGAGACACAGCTGTTGTGAGTCATTACCTATTCTGGTGAGGGCTTTTAAGTGATGCAGCTGCCTTTGATTAAACGTTGCTTCTCTACATAGGTTTTTTTTTTTAAACAAGTTTATCTTCCCATGTTTGATTTTCTTTGCAGTAATATGATCTCAAAGACAGTCCCCAAACTGACAGAAAGCTGAACCTTCATGCTACACTCTCCATTATCTTCTAAATTTCAGTTTTTTCTCTTCTTTTCCATGGCTATTCTGACTCGCTAACCGTTCCCCTAAGCAACCCTTCATCTCTGCTTCTGTCTCGCCAATAAATTCACAGATTCCCTAAGCTAGGCTCAGGGAAAGTCATTTCTTTAGTCTGTCATCAGTGCTCTATCTGAGGAGTGGTGGCTTGAACTTAGTGGTTGCCATAGGCTCATATTTTAAATCATTGGTCCCTAGTTGGTAGAACTGTTGGTAGAACTGAGAGGAGTGGCCTTGTTGGAGGAGGTGTGGCCTTGTTGGAGAAGGTGTGGCCTTGGAGAAGGTGTGTCACTAGCAGTGGGGTTGAAGTTTTCAGGTTTCTTTTTCCTCCTCCCCTTGCCATCCACACAGCAACTTGTAAAATCATTTATTATTATAAATCATATCATGTTCCTCATTGCCTAGAAGCATTTAGTAATACTTGCTTTATAGCAAAGACTCTAAGCTTCACCCTCATCCCCTAACCCCATACCAGTCTTCTCCACCCTGATCTTATACAGCTTCCCCATACACAGACACAATCTCTTGTTTACTTTGGGGTGTGTGTGCGTCTCTCTGTGTGTGTGTCTGTGTCCACATACATGTGTCCCATGGCACACATGTAGTGATGAAAAGACAACTTGAGGCATTCAGTTCTCTTTTTCCACCATGTAGGTACTGGGAATTGAACTCAGGTCTGGTTTGGCAGTATTATCTTTACATGCTGAGTCATCTCACAAATTCTCTCTCTCTCTCTCTCTCTCTCTCTCTCTCTTTCTCTGTCTTTGGGCTTCTGTCTTTGTGTCTCTTTCTCTGTTTCTGTATATTTATGTCTCAGTTTCTCTGTCTCTCTCTCCACCTCTGTGTGTGCCTGTATCTCTGTTTTTCTCTCTATGCCTCTGTCTCTCTCTGTCTTGTCTCTGTCTGACTTCCCCCACCTGAATGCGTGCGTCTGCTATGTGGTGGCCAGTCTCCTAACTTACAGATGCATTGGCAGGAAGTATGAGATTCAGTGAAGAAAGTAAGACAGGATAAGAAAAAAAGAATTTTGTAGACTGGTAGACTTAGGCAGTTTGGGGGTACAGTGAAGGTCTTTAGGACATGTCCTGGAAAGCATTGTCCGAGGGAGAAGAAGCTATGGAAACAGGAGAAAAAGGAAGTTATGGGCCCAGTTTTTCTACTTTACAATACTTATGTTGAGAAATAATCTATATAAAGCATCTATAAAAGTGCGAGGCATGGTAAGAATTACATAAGGATTTGCTCTTATTATTTTTAATATTACTGACCCAGGGATTGTGGCTTCCAGAGGAGTCAGCTGACAGTCTGTGCAACTGGCAGAAGGTTGTAGAATGTCTGACCACTTAAATCAACGAGAGAGCTGATGGGGATGGCCAGGACCCTCCATTTCTGAAGCTGGGGTCAGTAACCAATAGCAACTGATTACTGGAGGTACTGATCCTCTTCGCCACAGCTTTGTCACAGCTGTGCCATCAGAACCTTTGTCAAACCTTGCCACAAGTCTCGGGCAGTGACTCCACAGACAGGCAAGGGGAAGCTGCTTCCCATCCTTGTGAGAGCAGCGGGGGAATGGGTTAACGTTGATGGGTGGATTTCAAAGACTGTTTCTAAAAATGGCTGTTAATCGCTTTTTCACGACATGACACCAACCCGCCCTCCTCCTGTTTCATCAGGCAGCAGCTGTGTTGCTATTTGCTGTCCCTGTGACCTCAAATGGTTTTACCAGTCAAAACAAATAACTATGGGCTAGAAGAGATCAGAAATAAAATGAAAGAGATAAGAAAGGAGAGTCTGACATAAGGACTCAGCTTTCTGCCAGGAGTTTGTGGACAGTCTTTTAGGTCATATTACTGCAAAGAAAAAAATAAAAGTCTAGAAAGAAGGTGCATTTGGGAACATGCACATTCATCAGAATGGACACAGAGGAGTGGCCGCAAGAGCTGTGTCAGCAGGTGCTCCAGTTTGAAGTACACGGCAATGACTAATGTTAATGTATTTTATGGAGAGAGACTGGAAAGTACTTCTCAATATGTCAACAAAGCCTTGGTTCAAGGCAGTATTTTAGGATGGTAAACAAAATGCTAGTTTTGTTGTTGTTTTCCTTTTTTGGTTTTGTTTTTAAGGAGAGGGTGTAAGTTTGATCCCAGCACTCACATAAAAATTTCAGGCACATGAATGCACACCTGTAATTCTAGTGCTAGGGAGGGAGAGACATGAGTATTCCTTGTTTTCCTGTCCAATCTGGTCTACCTGAATTAATGAACTCAGTGAGGGACCCAGCCTCAAAAAATAAGGTGTAGTGTAACTGAGGAAGCCCTTTGGCATTCACGCACACGCATATATATCTCCTCACACATAAACATATGTGTATACACACACACACACACACACACACACACACACACTGATTAAAGGAGAGACAGAGACAGCTATAACTTGTGTCACCTTCCTTTGCTCTCACTCTAGGCAATATGAATGTTGATTGTCTGTCTCTAGAACCTTATCTGTAAAATAATGTACAAGGCTAGAATAGTGTCTTCTCAAACAGAAAGTATTGGGTGAGATGACCACTCACTCTGTTCAGAAAATGCTCATCATAAATTCTATCTGAGAGAAATGCTCACTTAGCACACACACACACACACACACACACACACACACACACCCCACAATACAGCCTACACAGACTCTCCTAGAATGGAGCAAAACCAAATCTCTCTATCCAATTTGAATATTAGCAAGTCAAGTTGGGCCAGCCAGGCCCTATTTGTCTAAATTCAAGGCAATATTTTGGCTTTTATGTCTCTAAACGGTCATCATAAACGTTCTCTTATCTACTGTCTTACTGTTATAATCTTCTGAGACTGGGGACGTTACGGCAATGATGAAATAGAGATATGCCCAAATTTGGACTTTTAAATTTGAAGTAGTTTTTAAAATACTGCTTATCATGTGCCAAAACATTGGGACTAAAGTTCTGAGATTGCTGATGGTGACACCATGTTTAATACCAGACTTAGTTTCCAGAAAATCTATTTGAAGGACACTCAAATTTCTACTTGCAGAGACATTTTTACCTAAGCTTCTTTTAGACAAATGTCTAGTTGATGCAGACAAAGGCTCCATGAAGTGCAAAGAAATCACCAGTGAATGATCTCACCTACCCTGCCCTTCCCCGACTCACTCCTCTTCCAGCAAGTCTGCAATGCCCGTGAGAATGGGTTTGATGCTTGGGCTTTCCACTCTCCTTCTGGACAGGATGCTCTACACAGGCAGGGACCAGGTCTTGGACCTTTCCATGTCTATGGTACACCTAGAGCTTGCACTGTGTTAGAAATGTTAGAGATGTGGATTAACTGAGAATTAATTGAAGGATTACAATACACTCCATTTAATCATTAGAAGAACCTATCAAGAAGGTATATTTTATTGTCATTCCCATCACAGATGGAGAAACAGTTTCAAATAAGTAGCTTTCCAAAGATCCTGAACCTAGCAAATGGCAGGACTGGGATTAGAATTGTAGTAGTCCATTTTTAATTGCTATACCTAAGTACCTGAGGCTGGGTTTTATTTTGTTTCAACATGTAGGGGGTCATATGGTGATGGATTTCTGGATTTCTTAATAAACTGGCCCCCAGGTAACACAAGGCAGCATGTGGCAAGAGACTGTGTGTGTGTGTGTGTGTGTGTGTGTGTGTGTGTGTGTATCCCCTTTGGTATCTCTCCCTCTTCTTATGAAGACATCAGTATTCAATGCTGGGAGCTCCACCATGGCTGTATATGATCCCAATCACCTCCCAATGTCCCTACCTCTGAATATCAGCATATAGTATCTATAAATATCTTACAATAAGAATTAAAATTCATCATGTGAATCCTTGAGGAATGTATTAAATCATATTGGAAAACACAGGATGCTCTGATCTCAAGTTCCTTAGATTTTAGGCTATATGTTCTGCTGTCCAATACCTGGTTCCAGGCTGGGTCTTGATGGATCAAACATAGCTGATTTTAGCTGACCATTTTCCCTCACCTCTGAAGTCCTTGAAGCTATTGGTAGTTAGAGCAGGTTGAATTTCACTGTCTTTTCATCAGTTCCAGGATAAGGACAAATACCCACATCATAATGATGGTATTTCTTAGATGAAGTACACCTAGCCCAACTTCAGAGCAGAAAACTTTTTCTAGAGACATGTTTCCCTCCTCAAAATGTATATGGCTAGAATAAAGATACTTGTTGGATTTAAAAATTCTTCAGGTCCCATGAACAGGTCTAAAGAGAATTCATATTGTCAGATCAAGTTTTTTATTTTTATTTTTCAGGGAAGCTGAAAGAGAACAGTTGCTGTATTGTCTTCTTCCTAGTTGTTTCTGATCTGTTGAGCTAGAAGGGATGTGATCTGAGTGCTGTGTATTGACTGCATGCTATGACTGGCTGTGCGTGTCTAAGGAACAGTCTTGGATCTAAATATAACACAAATGATGGAGACAGGCACATGACTGGTGTGTGAACACAGAGACAAAGTTGGAGAAGAGCCAGTGCCACCTACATGCCGAAAGAATGCAGAGGATGGATAAATGGCTTTCGTGTGGCACTAAAAGAGGTGTGGCAGAGGAGATGCTGAGCTCTGAAGTCTGCTGAAGATTTTGATAAGTGACCTGATATAAATAGCCCCTTCATCTTTATGCAACATAAAAGCAACAAAATTAAACAAGCAAGCACATAGATGCGAAAGCCATGTCTAAGTGCTGGAGACATTAACTCCACGTGCTAAGTTAGAGATTTTGTAATTGTGATGGTTTGGATGGGAAATGTCCCCCATGGGCTCATGTATTTGAACATTTGACCCCCGGCTGGTGGTGTCTGGGAAGACTGTGGCATGTTTAAAAGGTGGTGCCTCAGTAGAGGAAGTGGGTAAGAGTGGGTAAGCCTCGAGATTTTTATAGTCAGGCGTCACTTCCTGTTCTCTCCTGGTTCCTGAATATGAAAGCAATGTGATTAGCTGCTTCCTGTACATTTGCCATCCTTTCCTAGCCATGGTGGGCCACCTCCTCTTGCACTGTAAGATAAAACAAAGCCTTCTTTAAGTACGATGCTTTTTGTCCCATAGTTCTCTTTAAATAAGGCCCAGTGCAGGCTACTCAATTCCTGCCCATTCCTCCGCCGCAGCAATGGCTGGCCAGCCTCTTACGGTTTCACTTACACCTCTTCTTCACCATCACCTTTACCTGCCAGCTCTGAGGCATCCATTCTTGCTAGCCCCAAACCACAGCTGCAACATCTCTTTCAGGGTCCATACAGATGCCTTTCTTATTACCCTTACCTAGCAGGGTGAAGCTGCCTACAGGTCTTCCCTGGTCCTCACCTGCCCCTGTCTTACACTGTAAGCTTCTCACAGGCAGAAGAATGCTGAATTTGCCATGACTTAAGTATCCATGGATTCAAGTGGAATAGGGACTCATAAAATGGTGATTGATGAATTGAATATGTAAAAAAATGAGTTTGGGTAGAATTACACATATTTATAGAGTGACTAGAAGACACTTAGTGAGATTTAAAGCTTGAGACTTGAAGATTCTCTGATTTGAACCAAGAAGTAGAAGTTATGGTAACCAGTCAATGGCCGCATAAGGGAACAGGAATATACTGGTTATTACCATGGGAAGATACAGCTAAGTAAGCTGCATACAGTGAGTCTCAAGTAAGAGCGATCTTGTAAAATGGAAGTCTAGTGCACAAAGGGTGCCAGTGTGGGCCCTAAAGTGAGGTAGCCTAGTTTTAAGTACCACTGTGCTGTACTGAACAGAGAGAGCACAGCGCAGTTGGCTGTCCACTTCCTGCCTTTTGTCCTCATCTGTTACATAAGAAGAATCATAATGTTTCCCTCAAAGGGTTGAGATAGTGCAGCAAATGAGTCAATACATACGTAAACTGCTTTGAATAATTCTGGATACAACGTATCTCCTGAGAGTGCTGGCGGTTGTAATTGCTGTCTGAATCTTCTCCATAATAATTCTAAAGAAAAATTGGCATAACAGGTACCTGAGCTGGACTCCTTAATGCTTTTCTTAAAACCACAGGAGAGAGGGTAGAAACAAAGAACCAAGTTGGAGATTCCCTACAGTTGGAGATTCCTTTAGCCTAGGAAGTCACTCAACAGCCCCACAACTCTAACGAGATGTTAATTTGGGCGAATGAGAAGGGCATCCTTCTGTTTTGCTTTCTCCATAATTCTACACTGTAGCAAGTGTGTTTCACGAAAAATAGTGTGGCTGCTCTGCTATTTCACAAGCAAAGAAAAACACCAATAAGACCAAAAAAGTATAATACTGTCTAGTTGCCAACCATTCCGTTGTACACTTGGTCGGCCTCTAGTTTCCAGTCATTGTAAAAGCAAACACAGCTTTGATTTTTCTCTTATTCAAGTCTCTCAAAAGCTGATGATCTTTCTATCAAAATCCCCTCTCCTCGAATTACTGGGTATATTTCCCTCTTTTCTGTGTCCTTTTGGTCAGAACTGTGTTTTAACCAGGCTGCCTGGCAACCCTTTGGGTACAGAATGAATGCGTGCTTTTACCAGCTGACCTCCGCACCTCCAGTTGTAGACTTTCATCACACAATCATAGAGCATCTTTTGTGCTCCGCCTCAGAAACGCAGATGACCGCCACCCCAGAGGACTTCCAAATGTACTTTCTGCACATCAAAGTGAAGGGATTGTAAGTGAGCTGTAATCTGTGTCTGCAAACAAAAGTGCTCACATTAACATCCTGCAACGGCTAACAAACCAATAGGCTACGTTCCCACCCTCTCTGTGAGACTGGCACTTAGCAAGCAGAGAGCAGATAATAAAAGGAATCTGGTAGAGGTGGCGAAAATGCAAAGTTAAATAGAACCAATAAAGTCATAAACCTCAGAGTCCACAAAGGCCAAGGGCAACCCAGAGAAACTGAAGTAGGGAAACCAGAGTTGGGCTTCAGAACATGTCCAAAGAAACCTTATAGGGAGCCAAGCCGTAGAGCCTTCTAAGATGCCAGTTGGCCCAGGGTGGAGCCAGGCAGCACATATTTCTGTAAAGGATTTGTCATCCATGCAGTTGCTTATGTGATCTACATATAACTGTTTACAACTACATTTAAAGCTGGCAACAGAAGATAGTTCGTTGTAAAAGCTCGAAGTGAGACTACTACTGATTTCCCCTCATATATTACAGATGCATCAACTTCTAATGTTAACCTGGGTGTTGTTTACTCAATAGCTTTGTCTCATTAGAAACGATTACCTAAAATTGAAAAGATACTGGGGATGTTAAGGAATTATGCAAGGAGCAAATAAAGTTCCCAATATATCTCTCTTTACAAAGCAGACGCTTTCAGAGATTGACATCCAAACCATTTTTTCAGACTTGCATTTTTTAAAAATAGTTATAGTCATGCTGTAGAGTTGACTTAGCATTGTGCATTTCACCTTAGGCATTCTTTGGCAATAAATTCTGAAGTTTTCATAAAGAACATACAAACATTTAGCACATGGTCTATGTTCTCTAGAGAATGAGTCACCTATTTACAGCCACGTGCTTATGAGAAAACACTTTGCAAATAAACTTCAGGTTCCAGGAACAGTAAGTCGCCCAGCGCTTCTGGCACCTGTCCTAAACGCTCTTTTTCAGGTGTTTGGAAGTGAGGCTGTCCCTGCTATGGCATCCTTGAGTCCCCCTCCCCTACTTTTGATGCCTTCGAGCGGTGGTTCTGACACTGCAGTCCTTTAATACAGTTCCTCATATTGTGGCGACCCCAACCCTAAAATTATTTTGTTGCTACTTCAAAACTGTAATTTTGCTACTGTTATGAATGCAAATATGAAGGACATCTGATATGTAACCCCCAAGTTGAGAATTCCCTAAGCGCCTAAGAATTCCCATTTCTGCTCTGAATCCCTCTACCTCCTGACAGGAATAGAAGCCCAGTGACATCAAAAGTGGAGGATGGGGGCCCAAGGACACTGGAATTACCACCCGAAGCACATCTCCTGCCTCTGATCCATGCCCTCGATATCCAACGTGAGACTTAGGCCCATCCCACTGGGTATGTCAATACTGGTGGTACGGATCTTAGGTGAGGAGATGCACTGCAGAGGACTTCTAGTGAAGAGAGATGTGAAGAAAAATGAGGAATCTAGGAAACCCCGCAAAGGTTACTTGGAATGAATCAGGTAGTTTATAGCTATCTTGGCAGGAAATATATTCTGAACTTCAAAAGTGAGACACTTGTGTCTTTTCCTTGGACAATTATCAGGCTTTGGAGAGACAATGGATTCAAAGGAATTGGATTTTCTAAGACTCATTCTGAGGAAGGAAAAGTTGCGGTCCTGGTGCCATCTAGAAAGGAAGCTTGTCTCCTGACCAGAGATTTCCCCAGTGCTGACCATTTTCAAGGCAGACCAAGGACCAGGAAACAGTAATGTGTTCATGATGAGCCGATGATAGAGGGGACCATGTCTAACCGTGCCGTGGAGTTACACTCTTGCTCTCTCTCTAAACCCAAATCTTATGGAGCATGAATATGAGGGCACCACCGGATCTATTTATTTGTTCCTCTTTCCAATGCAGTTGTACTGAATAAATATCCTCCCTTGGATTTTCACTATTACTTGCATCTTTTTTTTGTTTTGTTTTGTTTTTTTGTTTTGTTTTGTTTTGTTTTGTTTTGAGACAGGGTTTCTCTTTATAGCCCTGGCTGTCCTGGAACTCACTCTGTAGACCAGGCTGGCCTCGAACTCAGAAATTCGCCTGCCTCTGCCTCCCAGGTGCTGGGATTACAGGCGTGCGCCACCACGCCCGGCTATTACTTGCATCTTTAATTGGCCTACCGGGGACAGGTAGCTGAGCTATCTTGTCAGGCTGCCAGTGACCAGGCACTGACTCTAACAACTCTGATAACAACTTGACTCCTTCACTCATTCTGCCTGTGAACTGTGTGTGTGGGCTGCGTAGCTGAGATATGTCAGTCAAGAATCACCAACAAAATGGAACCTAAATTAGATACCAGAGGGCTGGATCTATGGTTCAATGGTAGAGTGTTTGCCTAGCTTAAAGAAGCTAGCTTTGATCAGCTATGTGAGAACAGAGTTGGTGTTAGCGGGGATGTAGAGAAACATAGACTTTAAAGATTGAAGAAAAATTGACAGAGTAAAAGAATGAAAGGTTGAGATTAACAGTTTCTGACAGTTTCCCCAAATATCTTTTCTTTAATGGTGGAGGATTTTTAGCTGAAAACACTGATGCCCAACCAGAAGACTTAACCCCCAAGCCCCAAAGTTCTATTATAGCTAAATGTACATGTTATTAAATTCTGGTCAAGTGGATTTGAATAGAAGTGATATTTAAGTTTTCTAAACAATACCCCGAAAAGCAATGTTTCCTCATGCCTGGGGAGTCTGTGGAATTAAAGGTATAGCAGGAGTCACCATTTTTGACCATCAAATATAAAAGGCACAGTGACTGCTACTGAGCACCAAGATCAAGCCTCATTCCAGCTCACCAGTGCCCACCCAGACTTGTTTATCGGATCTGTAGTTCTGCCTTGTTTAAGCCTGTGTATTCGGGGTTTATATTGTCAGATTGACCTGACCTAGCATAACTAATACAAGTTTGTTTGTTTTTTTAGCTGCCCTAAGCACAGAGCCATAACATTTCTCAGCTGTTTTACCACATAGCAATATCAGGTCCATGAAGACAGGCCAGTATTCAATAGGAAAAAAACTGAATTTCAACCTGTTTTTGCTCATTTCTTCTTGAAATATTCAAACAGCATGTGCGTCTCTACTCCCTGCACCAGTGTGCCAGAGACTTGGGTCTGGAGTAAACTGCATATGGAATTCCTGTTTAGTCAGTAATCCATTGTTTCTCTTTCACTCAATAAGCCTGGTTCTCCATCATATCTGACAGTCAGGAAAACATATTACTTACTGATAAACCTCCACTTCTCCAAACAACCCAACCACCATCTCCTGAATGGTGGATAAGGCGAGTCTGTGAGGAGCCACTTCCCTCTTCCGAGGAGAGGAGATAAGCTGTCACTAAGAAAAGACACACACAAACTGTATCTGTGCAGGAGTCTGAATGCTGAGTTGATTCCACTGACACTTGTGTATCCCCAGAATCTCAGGCCCTGAGGGTTGGTCACTTTCATATAGTCATGGACTGAAACATGCATGGGAGGGAGGCTGTTTCAGCTCTGTCTTGAACTCAGGGCCCACTGCATGGGATATGCCATTCAATCATCGGTGGTTTTGACACCTATTTCATTAATCACTTCCCTAGACATTAAGCACAGGACATAAAAAAAAAAAACTGCAGAAAAAGCAGGTGACTGGTTCAATAGCATATTGTATTAAAAAATATCTGCTGGTGTTAGGTCAAAGAGAGAGGCTGGTGCACTCTTGGAAATAACACAAACTTTGTTGAAAGACTGAGAATCTTGGAAATTAGGGTCCAGCAGTAGGTATGCTGCTTTCACAGAGGGCCATCATCAATGAGAATGTAGTCAGTGTGAGCACAGGGTTGGTCAGTTAGCATATTAACGTCAACGGGGTTGAGGGGAAAGGACCACGGCTCAAGACAACTCAAGAGCAAATAGTTATTGAATATCAAATCAGGCAGAGATAACTTCATCTGATAGGTCAGTCAGTCTCTGTCCTCAAGTTGACCAGGATCTATTGTGGAAAAGAATCTAGTCAGCCACTGTAGTAGTTTGCCAAAAGGAAACAGAGATAAAGCAGATGTCAAGAGGCTCACGTTTAGATTGAGGAGTGGATCAGGAGAGCCTTTCCATCAGCTACAGAGAAGCCTACGAGACTGATCACAGATAAAGTGCCCAGGACACGGCAGGGCTAGATGCAGAAGGCAGCCATCACACGGTAGTGACCCCACTCAATAAGAAGCCCGCCCATCCTGGGTTACGCAGCCCCTCTTCTCTTGCACCCTTCAGTTTCAGTGGAATGCCTTTTCCCGACCTGCTCCAGATGGAGCACAGTGCAATAGATGCACAGCCAGAACTGAGTGTTCGATCCCAAGAGCTTCTCTGCAAACTTTTAAAGCTGAATTTTCCACAGAGGTCGCCTCATTGGAATTCCACGGTCCGGAATCAGAGAAACTATTAACATTTTTGAGAACTTCATGCATCAGGAGTAGTCACATTTTATTTGTAGTAATTGCTTAGCAAGCCCTTATGATAGCTTAAATATTTATTCAAATCCAGTGGTTTTGAAATTTTTCCGCAATAATCAAATGAGGTAGGAATGGTGGGCTATCATTCATTCATATTAGTAGGCTGAAGAACATCGAACCTGCTAGGTAAACATGAGAAATTGTCGGGGTGGGGGGCTGGCTTCAGTCTTGGCTTCCAGTTTCTGTTCCCCACAATCCTCTCAACCAAAGATACAAACCTAACCACTATAAGAAGGAGGTGTATTCCTAGGTTAATACGCAGGTATCTGCAGTGGGCTGAACACCGCCAAAGCACTAGAGATCTGCCTTTGGTCACCTTGGCTAAGACCCCTTTGTTCTGCATTCTGTTACAGGACTGGTTTAAATTCAGATCTTTAATTCTCCTTTCCAGTACTAAAAGTTCTATAATTCTAGACTTTTCTGTCTTCTGGATTCATGTTTTACCAGATATTCATCATAACCTTATCTAACTAATACTTTTTATCTCATTGGTGCCTGAGTCTGTGCTAAAAACTCTGCCTCCATTTTCCTATTTTTCCTTTTAAACCTTGCAACATTCTTAAGAAATCACCAAGAGATACTTTAATTCACCGAGGTCAAATAAATTGTCTGCTGGAAATCTGACTCTAGGTCAGAGGGACCATCGGGAACACTCACTGGGTCTGTATTGTTTTTGCTGAGGAAATTAAGGTCAGTAAAACCGATCACCTCTCTCCATGTCAAGAGGGGGACGAAAAGGCCAAAGCAAACAGAGCAATATCCTCCAGGCAACACCAGAAGGGCCCTGGAAGGACGCCGCCGCCGCCGCCGCCGTAGGCTTTGTCCCAAGCTCAGGGGGCGGGGCGTCCTTCAATGCTAACCACGGGATCCAGTGTCCTAGAGGACCATTACCTTGTTGAGATGGGGGTTCCTGGTGACATCGTATCCGCGCTTCTTCAGGGGTACGGGGCGAGGCGGGCCAGACTTGGAGTGGCAGCCCTGGGCGGGCACGGAGGGTGCCTGGCGCCGAAGACTGCCGCAGGCTATGCGAGACAGGGAGGTCAGCCGCGCGCCAGTGCCCAGCGCGGCGCCCATGGTCCTGGCACAGACCTGGAACCAGGGCAAGACCAAGGTCAGGGGTGTCCTCTAGCCAAGCCAGGTCCTGCGCGCCAGCAGGGCGCCAGACCTGAGCCCTCTGAGAGGCTGGGGGTTCCCGATGGAAGGCGTTAGCTTTCTTCCCTTGTCCGAGGTCACCTGCTCCTCGCTTGGTTGCGATGCTCACTCCGCAGCCAGCGAAGTGAAAGCAAGCCCAGAAAGCAGATCCCGTGTGGGTGACAGCCCGTGCCTCCCTGCCCCCATACTGAGAATACTCTCC
The DNA here is from genome assembly GCA_964023405.1 of Apodemus agrarius. Lineage (NCBI taxonomy): Eukaryota > Metazoa > Chordata > Mammalia > Rodentia > Muridae > Apodemus > Apodemus agrarius. Next base: position 81,553,554 of record OZ030005.1, on the reverse strand, counting down.
GAGGAGCCCCGCACCCTCAGTACGTGTGGGTGGCCTTCGTTTCTCCTTTTTCTGCTTACCTGCCTAATGGATTAGCTGAAGTCTATGCTGTCCCACTGCAAGCAGGTGGGGCAAGACGCTACTGTCCCCTGTCACTCTCTGGCCAAAGGCAGCACCGCAAAGCAGCACAAGCTCAGGGACTGATGTGTTCAGTAAAAACAGTTTCCAGACCTTTCCTTGCGGGACCAGATTTCTCTTAAGGATACGTGCACGTGCAGGGGCTCTTCATAACAAGATGAAGCTCAGCTTCCTCCCACATCAGTCTTTTGTGCCCTGACACTCTATCCAGAGGACTGAATGGCACTTGAGGATCAGCATGCCCCCCCCCGCCTTATAGTAACCATTAGCCACATGTAGTTGTAATACTCTAAATAAAATACAATTTTAAATCCATTTCCGTAGTCACAGTAAGCACTTTCCTTTAAACCGGTTGAGAGCATGCGTGAATGTACATAGGTACAGAACACTTCCGGCTTAGCAGAACGTTCTCTTCTGGTGATCTGAGTGTCCCCTGCCCTCCTGCTTCCTAAGTAGGTTTCTAGGAAGCCCATGGGACCGGCCATAGATGTTAGGGCCACACCTTGATGTTCACCTATCCCTGAATTTGAATTCCATTCAGTATTCAAGAGATTCCTTCTAAAGGAAATAGATCACACTGTGTATGGGATAACAGCCATGGTTAACCCCAGCCTGGCTGCTGCCGACTTCTCATCTCGTCCTGCCTCACTTGTGCTGTCCTGGATGTCTCCTCTCACTGGCTTCTCCCCACTTCTCCACCTTACCCAGTTACTCACCCCCATCTCAGGGCTTTTGCATCTGCTAACCCTTTTTCCAGGGAATGTCATATTCCAATCTTCCAAACAACTGGCACACCTCCTCTCTGAGGTTGCCCCTAATATGTCCACTTGGAAGCCATTATTGTAGTTATTCCCTTTAGTGCTGACCACCCCCAGGGGATACAGAACTAAAGGGCTTCCCCCTGTGTAGAAACGGACAAGTCAGTCACTAGCCCATTGCTCTTGTGGTGTATTGCCTGCCTCCCCATTTCAATACAGGCTGCACGGGGCTCCGGCCTTTGCCTGCAAACCCCCTTGTCGCCAGGGCCTGATGTGTCTCCATACAATAAGAAATTGCTGTTTGGAGAGTGAAGGTGGGTGGCTTCTCCGATCATCAGGGCTCTGAGCTCTCAGAATGGCTGCCAGACAGATGGTGCGGTTCTCTCAGACTCGTTTTCAAACCCCATCCTGTTCTCATGTCCCGACTGCGAGGCAGGGATGCTGCTGCTGCTGCTGCTGCTGCTGCTGCTGCTGCTGCTGCTGCTGCTGCTGCTGTCTGGGTCCTCCTGCCTGGCCTCAGGATTCCATCTCCTCAGGAGTGATGGGAATGAGTGCCCTTCTGAAGACCCTCTCTTCAGTTCTCAGCTGCAATGATCTATATTCCACTGTACTGCGTGAAGGAATGTTAGTTTTCTTCCATGGAGTGATATTTGGTATACGGGTCACACTCCAGGGCAGGCCGCATGCCCAGGAGTAGTTAGTTGACCAGCTGGCCAACACAGACTGAATTCCATGGGGAGTGTTTGTTTGTTTGTTTGTTTGTTTTGCGACAGAGGGCCAAACACAAAGTTGGATGGGTAGGAAGGAGGGGGAGGATCTGGGAACAATTGGGAGAGAGAGATGAATATGATCAATTATATTGTATGAAACTCTCAAAGAATAAATCAAAACTTTGTTGAAAAAGATTGAAGTAACCATTTACAAGTCTTTGCACCTTCAGTATCTAGGTCGATGTCAGCTAGCACAGAGAATACACCCAGTTTGTTGAATTTGCCTTGGGAATCTGTCAGGCAAGGTGTTTCTCCCTCTTCTGTATGTTCAGATACCGTCTTCTCCACAATGTCTTTCAAAGTGAGCGCCCCATCTTCCTCCTTCATGATTCCCAAATGCCTCCACGGGTATCTACTATATCGTTAAACCAGTCTCTCTTGCAAGGGCTTCATTTATAAGTGTGTCTTCTCAGCACCTCTGAGAGATGCAATGAGACAAACATCCTGGGCTTCCAATGGGCTGGATTCCACTAGTGAATAGTTCATGTGACCTTGAGCATTTTAGGTGACCTTTACAATTTCACTATCTTTGTGATAAAACTAAGATCCCACTGTTATTTCTAGCATTTTTTTGGGTGTGTGTGTGTGTGTGTGTGTGGATCTATTTGCTTAGTCAAAGCCCTTCATAATGCATTGGCATGACGCCAAGCACACTTAAGCGCTCCACTTGAGAGTTAGAAATCGTAAGGTAGTTCCGTGGAAACTGCTTCTAATTTCTCTCATTTCCCAGGCTGTGCAGATGTAGGATTCACGTTCCTCACGCTGGCTAGCAGCCGTGCGTTGTTTCCCGAATGCACAGCCACGAGAACAAACAACTGTGCTCAGCAGTGCGCCGGCTCTTAAGCGTTGACGTTTAGGAGGCTGGGCATAGAGCACATAATGACGGCTGATAATATTCCTAACTCAAAATGGGCTTACAGGTTGTAAGCCAGTTTGTAAGTCAGAGCACCTGTAGTCACCCATCTAATCTTACCATAATTTGTAGTTATTCCTCTACTGAGCTAGCTTTCTGAGCTCTGGCTTATGGCTGGGACTTAGATCTTGCAAACTCATTCTTTGACAGTAGGTTTCCCAATACTTTCTGTCAGTAGGGGCAGTAGAGGGGGACTGAAGGCTGGAAAGGACAGACCTCCTCTACTCTGGTTTTTATTAGTCCCTTTCAGCTCCAAGCCCAGCCGTAGCCTTAAGCTTCTTTGTGTGGTTACTGGTGGCTGCCCCAGCCCTCCCCCGACCTTCCCATCCAACCCCCTTCCACCCACACAATCCCGTTCTTTACATCAAATTTTTAGTGCTGAGATATAGTTAGTTCTGTTTACCCAACTGAGTCTAGCCAGATGGAAACTGATGTTACCCTCAATCTTCAAACCGGGAAACAAACCAGAGAAGTTGCTTTGCCTGAGTGGGCTGGGATTTAAACCTGGATCCCAAATCTGTAGTAATTCGAGGACAGCAAAGACTTAGATCTGTGAAGTCCTTCACCAGGCCTGACGTGTGGTGAGCCACAAACTATCAGGACTCTGATATCCAGACACCTCACTGTCACCTTGTCAGCCCTGTGTCCTCTACAAAGCCCCGCACATGGTTGTATAACAACCGGTAAGAAGCTCAGAGCCTCTGGTTCCTTCCCTCCTTCTCAACTCCTCCGCGCGAAGCGTTTCCAGGGAAACTGATTCTCCCTCTCCTTATCTTTCTCCCATGTCTCTTCAGTCCCTCCCAATTCACCATAACTTGGTTTCTTGACTTTAGTTTTTCTATTTATTCAATGAGAAGAAACAGCTGTTGGATGGTCTGCAAAGCAATAAAAACATTAAGCATTTTTGTAGTAGGAAAAAATGCTCTTAATTACGCTACATTACACTCTTTTATTCTTGACTGTCGTAACCACAATAGCCAACTTCAGCAAGTAAAGAGTATATATTTCACTATTCACATATTTAATAGAGAGGCATCCAGAATAGTTATCCTGTATCGTTATGGAAACACTTTGGAATTTTTGTTTAGAAACTCCGCCTTCCTAAGTAGTTGTTATAGCAAGTATAATGGCTCCCAGCTAGAAGAACAAGACTCAAGGCCTTTCTGGCCACACCCCCCTCCACGCTCATTTAGGTCTGCAGTTAGATCTCAGCGGGCCTGCTTGCAGCCCTAGCCCTGCCTGTGGGACAGCCTCTTTTCACGGCTCGTCTAAGCTCAAATATTTCATATATGGTTCTACTTCCACTCTGCAATATGAGTTTCAAAAAGACATGGTGTCTTTGGTTTGAGTGATGGATGAAAACAAAAACAAAAACAACAATAACAACAAAACCCCAGTAACCAGCACTTTGGGTGTGTGTGGATTTCCCAGAGGTTGTTTAAGGGGGCGGGAGGGGGAGGCAATCTGTTTTCTGCATCTCTTGAAGTTCTCTATTCAAGTGCCCCCTCCTCCGACAGCCGTCGCCATTTCTCCATTATGTTCAGGGCCCTCCACCTCCTCTTCCCTCACACAAAAGTTAGACAAAAAGGCAACTGTTGGGGCAAGGCAGGCTTCGGAAACAGAAACCCGCCGGGGCAGCTGCTGAGCCCCACAGCTGGTAAGGGGACAAATCCATGTCCCTGTTTGTTTGGAGGTCACAGCACCAGCCCAGTAGGGTAAGGGGACGGCTCTTTGTCCACGATGTGATTTGCCCATCTGGCCCATTCAGCATGCCCTGGACCAGCTGACCCTGGCCACTGGCTGCTTCCCCAGCTCCGTCACAGCCTCGGAACCTGTTAAGCCGTAATGAGCATATCTCCTGTTTCCTAGTTGACTTTGCAATGGTCCCCATACACTTCCACAAAGGAGGGGCAAAGAGGAGGTTCCCCCTGCTGACAGGCTTTTTTAGAGGAACAAAACTCATTTTAATCTGGAGTTTCCACTGGAGAGCTTTTGGGTTATTTCTGTCTTAAGTGTTTTTTAAAAAGCATGTTTTCTCTCTATGTAATTGGTGAGATTAAGACAGGCTATTGTTTCTAGAGAACCTGGGCTCTCTTAGGCCTTTTTTTTTTTTTATCACCTCAATTAGTTTTTGTGTTTCCTTTTCACAAGGTTTAGCCTCTCCGCCCTCCTCTCAGCCGCAGTCAGCTTCAAATCCCTTTGCCTGATCCACCAAGCCTTCCCCCAAAGAGATGTAATTTGTTCCTTTTGTGGATTCACAGCCCTTGAATGTAGCTTGTACGGTGTGTTACTGCACACAGAGCCGCATTCTCGGGGCTGTGTGTGAGACCCAGTGTGGATTTTCACTAAGAAGCCAGAGTTTCTCCCTCCAAGACTACCAGTTGCCAAATCACAGGCTTCTTAGCAGGAGTCTTTGGTACGCCTAAGAACAGGTGGGTTTCATTTTCCTTAGCTTTGAGTTTGGCCTCACATCCGAAAGAGTGGTTTACACAGGTGAGAATGGAGGTAGCTAGCTCTCTAGAAACGCTGTGGAGCAAACAGGTATTGTTTAGCTTCATAAGTAGCTGTAGATTTTGTCTTTTATTGTTTAACAGGCTTCACACACCTATTTCAAAGTAGATTCTAAGAGCTAAGTATAATAGGAACTCGACACAATGCTCTCATTTGCAGAATAAAATAAAGCAAGCTATCAAAAGTTGCCATTTTAGATTACCATCTTAGATGTTTGCCCGATACAAATGCAGAATTCTTTGAATGGTAACCAAGAGCTTTCTCTTTGGAGTCAGAACATCTGGAGTTGAATCCCGATTCTAGCAGGATAACTGCTGTGTGATCCCGAGGAATTTGCTTAATCCTTCTAAAAGCCCATGTTGTCTCTAAAGTAAGCACGATCATAATAGTAATTAGCTCGTACAGTGACTGCGAGGATTAAATAACTGCGCATAGTAAACCTCAGTAAATGTTAAGTATCATTTCCACACTGAATCTGTATTCCTACAAAAACAATCCTGAGCATGTAGTACTAAATAAACACTGGCTAAACTGGACTTCACTGATCTTTTGGGGGCTCAAATTTCCAAGCTTAGTTGAGATATTTGTTTATTTCTAGATCAAGTAATGCTCCGGGTAGAGGCTGAATACTCAGAGAGTTTTGTGGTTTTAAGTGATGAGAAAACACAATTATACTATTAGATATTATGTTATCCTCTATTAAAGTGGGGGCTATCTCACCTCAGGGGTCCCCATTACCTCATGAGGCAAGTAAGCTTATTCTCCCACACAGCCTTGACTTTTCTAGATCCACCTCCATTGCAGCAACTTCAAACACGAGGACCCCAGCTACCCCTAACTTTGTGGATATTTAGGAGTCCATCTTGGCAGAGAAGAAACTTTATAGTCCACTTGGCAGGTTCAGGTTGTATGATTTGAGTCACACTTCTGGATGGATCGGTGATACAAGGTCATGTGTATGTGTACGTGTGCGTACGTGTGTGTGTGTGTGTGTGTGTGTGTGTGTGTGTGTGTGATAACCAATAATTGCTTGAATTCTGTTTCTATTCATCTTGAGTCACTGACCACCATGACTTCTGAGTTATGTCCTGAGGCTGGCTGCTTTCTTAGCTGCTGATGCTTAAATCTGCTGCTTCTGAGTTTCTGTGGGTTTCCTCTTGCTGGGCAGGGGAGGTAGGATGGAGGCCTAGTACTCTTCTTTCCGTGACTGGTGCAGACTCACCAGCTCCACGAATGCTGTGCGACTCTAAGAACTGCTGTACCTCTCCTCTCTGCAGCGCACACAAAGTGGATGCACAAAGGTAGCTTACTCCACACTTGGAACCTCTTTAATCCCGCACCTGCTTGGGATTCAAGCCTGCCTTGTGAGTGATTTATTTACTCTAATTTCCTGGATGAGAGGCATGCATTAGGCCTTTAGCCCCACCAAAACAAATAGACATAAAAATCAGCCAACTGTAGTTATGTGCAGGTTTTTCTTCATGAGGGTTCACTATCCCTTGTAAATCAATGATAAATCTAGGCATCCTAGGAAATGTCCAACCACCCCTTATCATATCTAAAATTGTGTGGGTCTAGAGTATACAGGGACACTGTGTAATCCATCACCTCTAACCATGATATATCCTCATAGCTTTAAAACTACTTGCTTTAATAAGATTTAGTAACAGAGGAAAGGATTAGAGTCTTCTTATGAGTCAGAAGATTTGAAGATTTGTTGGAAACTGTTTACAATCCCAGTAATTATAAAAGGCATGAAATTGCATAATTCTAAAGTTGGGAGGGATCGTAGGAATAATCTAGACTTCATAATGAGATAAATGATGGTGTCAACAATGGAACATTTGCTCTCTGGGAAATCTTCCGGATGCCAGAGGGTCACTCAGCAAGGTCATCACTAGCAAGGTATCAGTGAAACGGGAGCGGCCCCTCCTGCGGGAAGAAGTGTTCCTTGTGAATAAATCGGAATAATTGCACTCAGCAGGCTTATTTTATTTTTTCTCTTAATTTTCTATAAGATAATTCATAGTACAGATAGATATTCTCTCATTTTAAGTAGAAGGCAAGAGATCAGATTGATAAAGAATCCAGACACTGAGTCCTGAAACAGCCATAGAGAGGAGATTTGTAAGAACGAGTAGCCTCTATTGGCTGCTTTAAAACCCAATCATTAGTTCTAACAGTCCAAGAAGATAAAAAGATATTGGACAGAATGAGAGTGATCTATAATAAATGATAATTAATAGGAAAACTATCAGAGTTGAACAATATATTTACCTTTTAGAAATCTTGCTTACTGTTATGTATGGTGTATGATAGGATATTGAGTGGAATCTTTTTATTAGCTCAGAATTTTAATGACAGACCCAACCAAGACCAATAAACAACAGTCTATGTTATACCAAAAACCAAAAAGCCACTGGACGTGGACTCCAGTGGTCTTAGCTGAAGGGACTCTATTTGTCACTCTCAATTCTCTGTGAGCAGAAGACTAGCGCTCCAGACTGAGAAAAGTCCACACACAAAGATGTCAAAGCAACATACATGAGCATGACCTTTGTCTCAGAAGGCTCCAGTTTTCTGGCTTGATGCTTGTTAATGTACTAACTTGGGCTCACCGTGGTGGACTAGCATAAGACAACGCACAAAAGAGCTTGCAAGCAGCCTTGGAAAGTGGGGATAGAAAGGTAGAGATTAGCTGGGTAGTTAGTGATAATGGGAGAGGAAAGAGATCTGTCACTTTGTAGGTTGACCCTTCCACTCTTCACAGTACCCAGAAGGTCTTGAAAGCTGAGGGGATACCAGGGAAATAGCTGAGAATTCTACGGTACCTAGTACCTGTGAGGGCATGGAGATGATCCTCATCCTGTTTTGGAGAGGATTATAAATTTAAGAGGATGCTGTCCAACATGCCAGCGGAGAACTGTCAGAGCAGCAAGTCATGTGGAATCGTTGCTGGAGCTCTTCTCTGAAACCAGGACCCAGGCAGCTTCCAACGAATACTCTGATCTTGCATCTAGTGACACATCCAGCTTTGAGACCCCTTACCTCAGGATGAGCACTGATTGTTCCGGGAGCATTATAGAAAACAACGTCTAAAACGAAAGGCTTTTTGTGTTAGTTTCCTGGGACGACTATATAATACATTTCTGTGAGATTAGCAGCTTAAAATATCATAACTTTATTCTCCCCCAGTTCTGGACACCAAAGTTAAGGTGTCAAGAGGACTGCATGATGAAAGCATGATGAGGTATTATTTCTTATGCTGCTTTGTTTGTTTGTTTGTTTGTTTGTTTGTTTGTTTCGAGACAGGGTTTCTCTGTGTAGCTCTGCCTTTCCTGGAACTCACTCTGTAGACCAGGCTGGCCTCGAACTCAGAAATCCGCCTGCCTCTGCCTCCCAAGTGCTGGGATTAGAGGCGTGCGCCACCCCTGCCTGGCTTTCTTATGCTGCTTTAAGCCTCTCATGCCTCCAAGTCCTCCTTGGCTTGTGGCTACGCCATTCCATTCCAGTCAGTCTGGTCGTGTTGCCCCTCCCCTTGTTTCTCTGTGTCTCCTCTATGAAAACTCTCGTTGTACTGCAATGCCAGTGGATTTAGAGCCTGCTTGGCATGACCTCAACTTATTACCTCTAACCCAACTTACAGATTCTTCCCCCCCAGCCCCCCAAAGGAAGTGTCCAATCCCAGGTTCCAGGGATTAGAACATCTTTGGTGGGGTAACAACTCAACTGTCTCTATTCCTTGTCTCACGTTGCTTCTCTAATCAGGTGGCCATCGGCCTTAGTGAAGGGAGGAGAAGGGGCAAGCCCAAGTTTGGGAGAAAAACCTTGGATATGTATATGAGATTTTAGCTTTAAGTTGCACTTCACTAAATTTTAATGACCTCAAAGTCACTTTGAAGTCATGAGATCTGTCTGATGGGTTTATCAGAAGGCAGTAACAGAAATGTTATGGAATGATGGAATTTCTTGTCACAGTCTGTTGAGTTTGGCATTTCCAATAAATCAGTTAAACAGTAGTTAATGATTCATTTTCTTCTAATAGGAAAACTCTGGTTGGTTCTCTCTTCTATTTCCACAAGAAAAGCCAAATTTAGAGAGAATCTTGCTAATACAAGTGTTCCTAGTGTCGTTTTGAAAGAGATGAGCTGTTTGGGAGAAACAATCGCTTGCATCTAAACTACACAGTTGTATTAGGTGTCCATGACTGGCACGGAAAGAGAGAGGGCTCATTCTTTTAGTTACAGGTGTTCTGTGCATTTGCCTAGCTACCAACTCCAGATGTGGTCAGACAGGGAGGTACACTGGGACTCCCATGTACCCCAACCTATTATATTCTAGTAACAGCCTCATTGGTGAGAGCTTTGCTACTTTCGCCAATGCTATCCACATTGAATTGCTACTAGCGGGATCCTCAAAGTCAGATGCATTATTAAAAAGGCAGTCATCTCCTAACAAGTGTTACAGGAAAATTTGAACTTTAACACACTCTTTTCTTTTTCATGCCTTGTCATTAATTTCAATTCATGCTTACAACACTGATTTTTGTTGTACAATGTGTTAGCTCTTGTCATAGATTTCATTGCACATATATTTGACAAGCTGGCCATCTGGGCCTGTGTTGATAGGAACTTTGGGGGTAGGATGGGCTCAGAGGCAAGAGCCAGTGAAGACTATTGATCCACTGTTCAGTAAGCTAAAATATACACACTTAGAGTTCTCTATAGTGTTTTCAGTATCAAACATTTTAGAGTAAGGAAAACGTGAATAAAATAAATGAATATTAAAGTTAGCAGGTGCCTGGGAAGATGACTCCATTAATAAAGTTAGTCAAACGCTTGCTGTAAAATTATAAAGGTCTGAGTCTGGCTCTCATGTAAAACACCAGACATGTGAACTTGTAATAGCATCTCAGCAGTACATGGGGAAGTGGGCAGCCATAGCACTAGAGTTTAGTGGTCATTCCATCTACTTTAATCAGCAACTCCCAGGTTCTAGTGAGAGAATTTATTTCAAAAAATCAGGGTGGTCAGCTGCTAAAGAACACAGGAGCTAACCTCTATCTACAATTACATGCAAAAAACATGTATGTGAAACAGTACATACCTCTGCATTTTCTCACACATATGGTTGCATTTACACACACACTCACACTCACACACATACACACACACACACACACACACACACAAACACACACACACACACACACACTCACTGGGTGAGGGGACTTATAAAAGCTCATGGAAGCCCTACTGTGTGCCTGGCACTGTGTTAGGCACTGCACCATCACCATGTTTTCCTCCACATCTTTGCACAGCAGATTTCATCATCTCTGGACAGCCTAAGGATTGATATCTTGAAATTTTTTTTCTTCTACATATCTAGTGCCTTTTCTTAGCTAAGACTCACTTTGTGAGACTGTTAGAGCAAAAAAATTTAAAGGAGAAAGAGAAAGTAATTCTTGCCTATAAAAGCTAAACAAGTAGACTTGGGAAAATGCTTTCAATCTAAATTTTAATCAAAACAGAAATGATATACATTTCTATGCTAACAGTCTAGAAGAGAAATCAGAAGGAAAAGAACTTTCTATTTCATGCTCTTAAAAATGTCTTGCTAGCTTCTGTGTGGCTCAAGTATTTCCTTTTTGGTACCCAACAGACAGCCTTGATTAGGTAGTGTCTGTCTGCTTTGGAGGGTTCTGAACTTTCAGTTGTGTGGCCTCTACGCAAGGTGGAGTGGGTGGCACTGCACCCTGTCACCTGCTTTCATCCTGAGGCTCCTTATGCCTCAGCCGGTGCCTGCAGACCTCCTCCTGTTGCCCTTTCCTTCTTCCCCTGGCTCTTGCCTTAGTGTCTTCCTCAGCACAGATTGCCATAACCAAAATACCACGGGGCGGGAGGCTTAGGGACACTCCTCTATTGCTCACTGTCTGAAGCCTAGAAGATGGAGATTGTGTTGTGAGCTGTATTCTGCACAAATGCTGCATTCTCACACAGTGTGAGGAAAGGGACCGAGGATCAAGCTCTCTACTGTCTCTTCTTACAAATCTATTAAATCTCACTGGGGGAGGGGGTGTCTACTGTCTGGACTTCATTATGACTCAGAGGCTCTTCCCAAGACGTGATCATACTGGGGATTTGGGTTTCAACATGCTTATTTTAGGAGGTTGCAAACAAACACGTGCTTGGTAACCTGTACTGTACTTCTGAATGCCAGTGCCATATGCCTCGGCGCACGGATCTGCTGCTACTACATTCTGTTTCTGTAATTGGCCTTTTCTACTGTTCACTACTTCTCATAGGCAAATGCCTCACAGGAAACAACGCAGGATGCTATCCATGTAAATGTGTTTCTCTTCTCTCTAGGGGTCTATCACTGGGACCTTATTCCCAGTATCTCCCTTACCACTCTTGCAAGCCTTCAAACAAGTTTTGTCTTTTAAGTTGTACGCAGTTTGAAAAATGGGCTCCCTAGACTCATAGGAAGTAGTGTTATTCAAGGTGTGGCCGTGTTGGGGTAGGTGTGGCCTTGTTAGAGGGCATGTGTCTCTGGTGGGGGGGGGTGGACTTTGAGGTTTCAGATGCTCAAGCCAGGCCCTATGTCACTCTCTTTCTGCTGATCCAGATGTAGAACTCTCAGCTCCTTCTCCAGAACCATGTCTGACTGTATGCCGCCATGCCTCCTGCCACGATGATAATGCGCTAAACCTCTGAATGTAAGCATGCCGCAATTAAATGTTTCCCTTTATAAGGCCCAGGAACAACATGGGAGGATGCAGTCGCTGGGCATTCAAGAGTAAACTTTGATGCCCACGAAAACACTGCCAAAGTAGCTCTCAAATGTGTAAGTGGAGCTTCCATAGTGTAGAATCCTGCCTTAGGTCCTCTCTAAGGGGCGGCAGATGCTACCAAGGGAACCCAGGATCTCTCCAGCATTAGCCTACTGGCATAGGCTTTGCTGGATTTCCATCTGCTTCTATTTTGCAATGACATTAGAGAAAGAGATGGTGTCAGAGACTACCTCCCACATTGCCAAGTCAGCGCAGCTCAAGGGTAAAGGAAAGAAGCCCGGGAATAAATTGACTTTACAAAGTATTTTCCTGCTCTAACCATTGTACTAAAGTCATACCAGATAAGAATGAGAGTTTTCTATCACATGACACATAATAGATTTTTATAGTATCTATAATATTATATGTAGGTATATGTAAGTATATATAATAGACACTTTCATAAATTCATGTTTAACAGGTCAGATAGGAAACTGGGCAACACTACAAATTTATTTTCATATTTAAGACCTCGACATTTTCATAATCCATGTCTAATAATCTCTGGTTGCAAGGATGACTGCATGAAAAAATTTCAGTTACATAACTCTGAAATCCAATAAGCTTCACATGGTCAGAACTGCTATATATGCCCAACTTGGTCTACAACCTGCGATCCTGATAAGTGGAGTGGCAGGCAGGCTGTGGTTAGCATGTCTGCGGCAGCTCTTCCCTTGTTTTTGAATATATTCTTTCTCCAGGTTCCCTGATGTAGCTTCTTTTTCTTTTTCTTAGATATTTTCTTTATTTACATTTCAAACATTATCCTCTTTCCTGGTTCCCCCCTCCTTGAAACCCCTTATTCCCTCCCCCTCCCTCTGTTTCTTTTTTTCTTTTTTTAAACAATTTTTTTATTTTCTATATTCTTTGTTTACATTCTGAAGGCTTTCCCTTTTCCCCGTTCCCCCCTCACCATATGTCCCATATGTCCTCTTCCACCCCCCACCCCCTACCCCACCCCACTATTTGAAAATAGTAAACAAAATGACTAATAGATAAGGTGTTGAACCAATTAGCATGAGCCTGCATGTACAAATCATATTTACTTAGACATAACTGTATTTCCCACAAATGACTCAATGGGGTCATTAAAAAGATCTTTAAGTCATTAATAAATTTCCCCAATTCGTCATATCAGCTTTTCTAAAGCATTAATATTTTTAAAGAGAAATGTAACTATAATTACTATATCCAGATTCCTTTCTTATAGCACAGTGTTTTCTGGTTGCCCAGAAGACTCAAGGATCTTCACCGTCCCATGTTTCTGCCCTGCATGTGATCCTCTGTGCTACTCTTTGCCTGACTTTGTAGAATATCTCACCTGTTCTGACTCAATACAATCACAACTTATTTACTTGAAAAAAATCTCACTAATTTAAAAATGCATTCACTTATAAGAAGCAAGATAGTTGACAAACTTTGGCGGTGAGCTCACTAGCTCATCAATTTATTACATCAGCAACCCTGCACTCATTACGTTCATGATACAGAGGCAAGGTAGGCTATTGGATGGTCTTCTGAAAGGTGGGAAGAGACAGCAAACTGCATACCTATTTACAGTGACTTCTGACCCTGTAGAGTAATGTCAGACACTGCATGACACCTATTATCTATTATTATTATTCTTGACCAGTTTTATTGCATTTCCCAGACTCCCTTGAGGTTAGGGTAGTCAAGAAAACAGACTGTAGCCAAATGAACATTACAAAAATGATCTGAGATACTTGTAGCCTGGTCCCTAGAAACTTTCAGCTGCCATCTTCAATATTCTTTCCTTACAGGAAAGAGCCTTGGGAGTTGTATTGAAGATGGAGAGGTTCCAGTATGGAAGGAGCCCCGGCTCCTTAATTATTACCAAGGGTCAAGCTAACACCCAACTAGTAACATTCACTGAAGAGAGTATAAATATGTTTTGGGCATTGTTAACCTGTTAATATTTTGGTTTATGTGTGCCTTGAGAAGGATGGTCACTTCAGTTTGTGATGACTTGAACCTCTTCCTGGACAGAGCAATATCATTAATGCGTAAAACTTGCGCACAGAGGACCCACTTCCGTGCCAACTGTTCATGTTTGGAATTTCTCCCTTTGAGTCTTGACTCCACGCCAGGTCTGCCACAGAATAAGATGACTCTGGCTGATTAACACCCCAAGCATGTGCCTTATGAAAGAGGCCAGTGTTTTCTAGTCTTTAATTGGTGAATCACATTTCTAGCTATTAGCACTGGAGAAAAAAATATTCTTTGGTTTCTAGCATGCACTGTCACCACAGACGAGAACCTCCTCAGGACAACACCCTTACTAGCTGATTTTGCAGGGGTGGGTTTTCTTCTGAGATTGATCCAGAGGTCAGGCCATAAGTACATAAGCAAAAATGGTCAAATGTTATCAGTGACTAAGAAATCCTCAGAGGGAAAGAATGGTGTAACTCCATGGCTAACCCATTTAATCATATAAAGTTGTATACCGACACTCCAGATAATTTAGGATACACGGTGAATTGCTACTGTTGATATTGTATTGCTAATCAGTAACTTATACATTAGTGGATGTATTAGGGTTCTTTAGAGGAATAGAACTTACAGTATATATATGTAAAGGGGATTTAGTAGGATGGCTTACAGGCTATGGCCCAGCTAGCCCAACAATGGCTGCCTACTAACAGAAGCTCCAAGAATATGGTAGTTCTTTGGTAAACCAGGCTGGATGTCTCAGCTGGACTTCAGTATACACCAGAATCCCTTTGGTGTAAGCTCTAATGCCAGGAAAGGAAAGGACTTGCCAGAGAATGCACGATCTAGCCGGCAAAGGCAAAGAGCAAAAGGTTCCTTCTTCTTTGTCTATATAGGCTTCAGGCAGAAGGTGTGGCCATGATTAAAGATGGATTTTGCTCACCTCAAAAGATCAGGATTGGAAGTGGGTCTTTTCACTACAAATAATTAAAAAAAAAATTTTCCTGAAGTGGAAATTTCTGGTTTCTTAACAACTCAGTTGTGTCCTGTTATTTTTTTCTTTCTGATAGTTGTCTTGTGAGAGGGCATATGATGTTTTGCTGAAAACAGGTACTTAAGAGGGTGTGTGATGTTTAGAAAGAACATAAATGGAACCCCACAAACAGTGAGAGAAGGGCCATGCATGGTTATGCTGTTAAAGCTTTGCTGGTCTTCTCTGGTCTATATTGATCTTCACTTCTTAGAAAGCAATGCACCAAAGACATTCTCATGGTATTCCAGCTGATTCTAGCATGCTGTTTCTGCTGGATTGTGCCTCTGCTATTGATTTATGTTTTGTGTTTGCTAATGAACTGGACTTCTGGTATCTTGACAACTAAGAGTGGAATCTCCCCCCAGAAACTACTTCTAAACAGACCACAACACCTTTTCTTATTAACCTTCTTTTCCCCCTACCTTTGGGAGGTGGGTTAGAAGGAAGGTTAAAGCATGTAAGAGCCCTAAATAAAGTAGGCTTTGAAAAAATATCTAAGCCTATATATCCCTTATAGGTGAACACAGCCACTTGGGTTTTAAAGAATTCCATATATAGTCAGGTTGACAACTGGGAATAGTCATCACAGTGAGTTGAGATGGAGCAGTCAGTTCAAACGCTGGGCAAAACTCCTGCTCTTCCATCCTTCCCTCTTAGAATGAGCTTGACTAGTTTCTATATAATGACAGAGATGTGATGCCTTTCCTTGACCTCACACATAAAGGTTATGGCTAATGCCCCTGTCACAAAAGAGATTAACCCGTAAGCCTGTAACAGATACATTTAACTAAAGTTTTGTATGTGTCATTTCTGGAGAGGAAAATACCCAGGGAGACTGGCTATTTTTGTTTAGAGTCCATGAAAAATGGCCATACTGGAAGAGACTGAGAAGGGAAAAGCACCAACCCCCCTGGGATTCTTCTGAGGTATTCATTTTTGTGTGGTATTTATTCTCAGCTGTAGGGCAAGAACCCTTGAAGGAGGAGGACCTTGGAGTCTATTAGAAAGGGCAGTGAGGTGGTTCTGCCTAGCAAGCGTTTTCACAGACAACTTGGAGCTGTTTCTAGATTTCATAACTGGCTTTGGTGAGAGGAGTTCTGGGTTTATCTGACCCAACTTTGGGGAGAGGAATTCTGACTCTTCTGGTGTGTCTTGAGAGGAGAAGAATTTCAGAGAAGGGCAGGAGAAGGTCACAGCCCTCGCTTCTGACAGTTTCTGGCATCCTTCATTTCAAGTTAAATGCCAAAGTGCTAAACTTTGAAGTGTCCTTTTGTGAGTTCCACTATCCACTTTACATCTTTGTTGGGGAACGCACTCTGCCCAGCTTTACTCCATTTAGATATTTTTGGTCAAATAAAATCAAGAAAGACTATTCGTCACCCATATGGGAACACAGTATCTCAGGCAGCGTTGGCTAGCCAAGACTGAGGTTGACCTAGAACGAGAGCCTACATGGAGTACTGGGAGGCGAGCAGAGGTCACCGGGAGAGCATATTTTAGCGCCATTTTTTCACCTGCCCCAGAACCTTGACCTTCTACTCTCCTGACTCTCACCTTAGGGTGCTGTGGTTGATGCAGTTTCCATCTGGAGATCTGGGATTCTACTTGAGTGTAGGACACAGACTTTATGTTGAGTCAATCAAGTTTAAAACATGTGTGTAGCCAGTGCCAAACCACTCAGTGAATGAAGAATAGATTTGTTTTAGCAAATCATGCAGGAATAACTGGAGAGTCTTGGGCTGAAAAAAGAAATGAATTCAGTCTAAAAATTAGTAC
Source organism: Apodemus agrarius (assembly GCA_964023405.1). Taxonomy (NCBI): domain Eukaryota; kingdom Metazoa; phylum Chordata; class Mammalia; order Rodentia; family Muridae; genus Apodemus; species Apodemus agrarius. The sequence continues at coordinate 81,536,894 of OZ030005.1, read as the reverse complement.
TAGTATAAAATGTAGCTACAAAATTAATCATACAATTTTTAATATTTGTAAAACTTGAGAGACAAGCAGCCTACTCATATATGATGACATTGCATTTATATTACTTTTCCCCTCTCCCTCCCTCTTGCTCCTCCCATGTATTCCACTCCCTCTCAAACTCAGTTCCTCTTCTACACTCATTACTGTTCACACCAACTCCTACTGCATCAAAGGAGCCTCTTAATAGATAGTAAAAGGGCAAGCTAGAGAGGAAAGAAACTACTTGCAAATCACCTATCTGATAAAACACCATGTTTTTAATAGACACATTGAAAACTGACATATCTTAAACTCTAAAACGTGACATTGAAAATCTGGTTAAGAAATTGCTGGCATGCAATAAAGACACATGCTCCACTATGTTCATAGCAGCCTTATTTATAATAGCCAGAAGCTGGAAAGAACCCAGATGTCCCTCAGTGGAGGAATGGATACAGAAAATGTGGTATATTTACACAATGGAATACTACTCAGCAAGTAAAAACAATGAATTCATTAAATCCTTAGGCAAATGGTTGGAACTGGAAAATATCATCCTAAGTGAGGTAACTCATTCACAAAAGAACACACATGGAATGCAGTCACTGATAAGTAGATATTAATTAGCCCAGAAGCTCTGAATACTCAAGACACAATTAACATATCAAATGATTCCCAAGAAGAAGGAAGGAGAGGGCCCTGGTCCTGGAAAGGCTTGATGCAGCATTGCAGGGGAGTACCAGGACAGAGAAATGGAGGGGAGTGATTAGGGAATGGGCAGAGGGAAGAGGGCTTATGGGCCTTATGGGGAGGGGAGAACCTGGAAAGGGGAAAGCATTTGGAATGTAAACAAAGAATATAGAAAATTAAAAAAAAAAAAAAAAGAAATTGGATAAAGGAGCTACAGAGTTCCCAGGGACAAAACATCAACCAGATAGTACATATAGTGTTACCCTTGTCTCCAGATGCATAGGCAGCAGAGGATGGTCTTGTTGGGCATCAAAGGAAGGAAAGGCCCTTGGTCTTGAAAAGGTTCCATACAGCAGTATAGGGGAATGCCAGGACAGGGAAGCCGGAGGGGGTTGATTAGGGAACAGGGGGAGGGGAGATGGCTTATGGGATTTTCGGGGGAGGGGATCAGGAAAGGGGACAACATTTGAAATGTAAATAAAGAATATATCTAATAAAGAAATGGGACAAAGGAGCTATGGTTGGAACAAAAAGAACATGAAAAGTTGTTCAACATCGTTACTTAGGAAAATGCAAATTAAACTGCCAGATTTAATGGTTCGACACGGAGCTGCTCGTGTGTTTGTAAACACAGGAGCACACTTAAGTTAGATGACATTTTAGGGCCTAATTTTTAGCCTCTTCTTGTGCTCCCTCTTATTTTATGACGCCCAGAGCCAGAAAGTACATTGGCTGTGCACCCTTCTACATGAATTTTCTATCTCCATTGGTTCAAAAGTATGGGCAAGGACACACACATTGTTGACGACAGAAACAATGTCAGATGACAGAAAGCGCTGACTCCCAGTGCCCATTCTGGCAGCCTGTGACCTGCGGGAGGGCAGGTTTCTCTCTAGGTGCTCCTTCGCTAGCAAGGATGGGTTCATTGTGGATCTGTTTGAGTAGGTGACAGTTGCAGACAAACTTCATTCCCACAGGGCGGATTTAGAGTCTGCCCAGCCCCCCAGCACCCCCAGCCCCCGGGGTTATTGACATGTCGATTTCAAGTTGTTTTTAACTTCTGAAGAAAGTTTTCAGACAGATATTTATGATTTGTACTTTTCTTGCTTTTAAAACCTGGCAGGTTGCAGCAGCAATCCTTGCAGGGATTAGAGGCTTTTGAGAGCACAGTCTTCCACATCCTAAAATCCTTGCACGAGCATGTCCGCTGCCCCTTGTCAGGTGGCACAGAGGGCCGCCTTGCTGTGGGAACAAAGACTCCTTTGATTTACATTCACCAACAAACCTGGCTCCACATGCCTTAGTGTGACATTTCCCCTAGAGGTTTGTTTTTCGGATTTCAGTAGAGAAATAAAAGAGAAGCTAAATAATTACAAGACTTGGGATGTGTCAAACTTTCACTGGTGCGGAGATATTTTTATGCAAATTATTTTCCTACTTGTTTGTGGCTTAAACGTGTTTCCTTCCTGGACCAGAGAACTTAGAAAGATTGGTCCAATTAACTTGTGTTACATATAGTGAATTAATTTTTTGAATATAATCCAAAGCAACTGTGTACTGACACGTACGAGCAGTGTATTTTAACAGATTAAAATGGGTGTGAATAATTTAAAGGGACAGGTTAATCAAGAAAGATATAATCTAAATTGAAGTTGCTTAGCTCCTAAATGCTATGACATAGCTTAAGGGCTATGTTTTCCCTTACACTGGTTTCGGAGACAAAAGAAATGAGTTACAAATATAAGCTTATTCCTAACCACCAATCCCACCCAAGAAAAGATTTTTGCTTGCTGAATCAGCATTTCCGAGAAACTTGGAAGTGAAAAAAACCATTGTGATAATTTAATGAATAATAAAACAGAGACTAAGCTGATCTACATGATATTAAATTCACAAGCATACAGAGAGGAAGAGATATGAGACCCGAGGCTGGACTGGGGGCAGCGTTGTAGAGCCAGGCGTGCAAATGAAAGATCCTTTGGAGTAGCTGCTGTGTACAAGGGATGGGGAAGCATGTGAGGGGGAAAAGGAGAATGACAAATGATCTTTGTTCTCTATTATCAGCCATTTAAAGACTCCTGACAAAGTTCAATACATTTAAATTTCATCTCAATTACTTTAGACTCAGCGCTAAATTTCTTTGCTGTCAAACTATGCAAGATGCAGTCTGTAGATAGTTGAGACTTACATGTCTATCTGCTGAATGTTAAAGAGTGTGCATTTTAAATATTAACTACCTCTTGCATGTGTACCTGCTTTTATGTATAAGCGCATTTACATAGCCTGTTCGGTTATCCCATTAATATATTAGGAAGGAAAACTGTGAGAGACTGTGCCTGTCTTCCTTAGAAAATCAAACTGCCACTTTGCCACTAAATCTCAGCAAATGAAGGCTACATTCTCATACAGTATCAAGGGTACACAAAGGATATTGTTGACAAACAGGTAAAAAAGTCTAAGAGGGAGAAAGACATGTGAATCACAAGCCTGGACCACCATTTATGTGTCATCCTTTATGTGTTAGTTTTTACTTATTACCTGGTAATTTCATCTATGACCACAATGTACTTAGAGCATATTCACTTCCTACTCCTCCTGGACACCCCACACCCGCACATTTTGTGCTTTTGTTTCTTATTACCTACTGTGCACAGTTAATGCTGCCCATGTGCAAATGGATGTGCTGCCATCCAATGCCATGGCTCACGGGCAACCCACTGTGCCCACACTCTTGAAGAAAACTGACTCTTCTATCCTTAGTAGCCATCACTGTAGGTCCTGTGCAGGCGACCACAGCTGCTGTGAGTTTATAAATGGGATATGGTCATGTCACGTCCACGAGACATCGTGTCTCTCCAATCTGTGGCTCTTAAAAACCTTTCTCCTCTCTCTTATATGAATTTCCTGAGCCTTGGAAAGGGATGTGATATAGACGCCCAGTTACTGTCGGTCACTCCGCAGTCACTTTCTTTCTGCACTTTGGCCAGTTGTGAGTCTTTGTATTCATCATCATCAGCTGCAGAAAAGAAGCTTTTCTTTTTTTTATGGTTTTGTTTGTTTGTTTTTTCGAGACAGGGTTTCTCTGTATAGTCCTGGCTGACCTGGAACTCACTCTGTAGACCAGGCTGGCCTCGAACTCAGAAATCCACCTGCCTCTGCCTCCCAAGTGCTAGGATTAAAGGCATGAGCCACCACTGCCCAGCAAAAGAAGCTTTTCTGATGGCAGGGGTGGGGGTGGGGTGGGGTGGGGCACAGTGGTCTAGCAGCATGAATGGCTCAAGAATTGAACGGAAAGATCTTTTCCCATTCTGTTGGTTGCCATTTCATCTGATAGAGGTCTAATAGCCAATATATACAAAGAACTCAAGACGTTTAAAAAATGAGGTACAGAGCTAAACAAAGAATTCTCAACTGAGGAACACCAGATGGCTGACAAGCACCTAAAGAAATGCTCCACATCCTTAATCATCAGGGAAATGCAAAAACAAACAACCCTGAGATTCTACCTTATACCAGTCAGAATGGCTAAGATAAAAATTCAGGTAACAACAGATGCTGGCGAGGATGTGGAGAAAGAGAAACACTCCTCCATTGCTGGTGGGATTGCAAGCTGGTACAACCACTGTGGAAATCAGTTTGGTGGTTCCTCAGAAGTTGGACATAGCACTACCTGAGGACCCAGCTATACCACTCCTGGGCATATACCCAGAAGATGCTCCAGCATGTAATAAGGACACATGCTCCACTATATTCATAGCTGCCTTATTTATAATAGCCAGAAGCTGGAAAGAACCCAGATGTCCCTTAACAGAGGAATGGATACAGAAAATGTGATACATTTGCACAATGGAGTACTACTCAGCTATTAAAAGCAATGCATTCATGAAATTCTTAGGCAAATGGCTGGAGCTAGAGAATATCATCCTGAGTGAGGTAACCCAGTAACAAAAGAACACACATGGTATGCATTCACTGATAAATGGATATTAGCCCAGAAGGTTGGTGTACCCAAAATACAATTCACAGACCACATGAAGCTCAAGAAGAAGGAAGACCAAAGTGTGGATACTTTGGTCCTTTTTAGAAGGGGGATCAAAATACCCACAGAAGGAGATACAGAGACAAAGTAGACTGCCCGACCTAGGGATCCATCCATATAAAGTTACCAAACCCAGACACTGTTGTGGATGCTTGCTGACAGAAACCTGATAATAGCTGTCTCCAGAGAGGCTCTGCCAGTGCCTGACAAATACAGAAGTGGATGCTCACAGTCAACCAATGGACTGAGCACAGAGTCCCCAATGGAGGAGCTACAGAAAGGACCCAAGGAGCTTAAGGACTTTGCAGCGCCATAGGAGGAACATCAATATGAACCAACCAGTACACCTAGAGCTCCCGGGGACTAAACCACCAACCAAAAAGTACACATGGAGGGACCCATGGCTCCAGATGCATATGTTGTAGAGGATGGCCTTGTTGGACATCAATGAGAGGAGAGGCCTTTGGTTCTGTGAAGACTTGATGTCCAAGTGTAGGGGAATGCCAGGACAGGGAAGCAGGAATAGGAGGGGTGGTGAGAAGGTGGATGGGGATGGGATAGTGGGATTTTGGAGGGGAAATAAGGAAAGGGGATAATGTTTGTAATGCAAATAAAGAAAATATCTAATTAAAAAAACAAAAAAAGGAAAGAAAAAAAGAATTGAGAACAAGAACATTATTTCATCACACCTGGCCTTTTGTTAGATATGCTCTCCTAGAAACTTCTACAGTGATCTTAATCACTGCCTGAATCAAACACATCTCTGAGAATCTGATAAAATGTATAAACGTACGCTAGCAAATGCACATCTTCTGCAATTTTATTGCTTTATACATCCTCTGGGGGATGGCATCAAAATCCTACATCTTTCAAGTTTATCAAAGGCTTTCAAGGGAGATGTCTTTGTCTTGTCATGCATGAGTCATGAGCCAACAGTGCTGGGATTCTTTTGTTATAATGATGCTACTATATACAAGTCAGATGGGAGAGAAGCTTCATGGATAAGAATACTGTTCACACTGTGCCCCAACATATATGTGACATGTAAAATAAAATCACTTTCAGTGGTAAAAAAAAAAAAACCCAAAAAACCTTTACTCAAAGAAAGACATCTAAGCACTCTTAGATAACTGAAAAAGAAAATGTGCTGTTTTCCCTACCCCACACAAACAAGGAACAGGTTGAAGAGAATTCATGAAATAACATCGAAGCTGCAATTAATTATTTTACTGAAGGTTTAAGATGCACACCTCTTTGCTCCATAGCCTTAGGAAATTCTTAAACAAGCTCTAAGGTTGTAGATCAAACTACAAATTAGCAGTGAGATTACTTTCTCCTACTAAACTTAAACATAGACATTTTAATAGAAAATATCTTTTTCTAAAGTTTTAAATGTATATCCTCCTTTTAGAACATACTCCTCAGATTCTATCATAGATACTTGACTGTAATTGACTGTGCACCTACTGGCTCTCTTGCTCGAGACTGTGTGCTGTAGGATTTTAGGAGTCCTTAATGCAAAGCTTTTGAGAGGCACCTCCCAAGGTGTCACGGGATTCACTTCTATTCTACAGAAGTCCCCACCATTGCAAAAGATGTTTCTGGTGACTTAGCTGTTCAACACAGCTGTGATGGTGCCTAAACCAAAGGAAGACACTGAACTCCAGTATGTAACTTAACCCTACTTCTTGATATTTAGTCACACAGAAACGGTACCCATGTCTTCCAGTTCCTTATCCCTGGTTGAGAGAACAGGCTTCCATTCCTGTGTTACAGTGCTTGTTATTTATTTTTATGTGATTAATTTCTTATTTGTTTCCTTCTAAGCTGAAGGTAGACTGTGAAGAGAGTCCTGGCATGTGTTATTATTTCCACTGGCTGTTTTCCAAGGGCAGTAGGCATTTAAAAGTCATTAAATTTGATCTTGCCAACCCTGAGGGCCCATGCACATAGATACTTAGGCCTGCACTGTGAGTTCTGACTCCCACATGTCTGCTCCAGCTGGTCCAACAGTCCTTACTACAGCTGACCAAAAATCTTGATATATTTTCTACTTGAAATGATTTATTTTGTGCTCTTTTCACCCTATCTTTCCTGTCTTATCTGTTATTGATACATTTCCCAAACATTCATCTGAATCACCACCTGTTTTACCATATTTTAAGACCCTTCTTTTATGCTGACCTCTAGACTTGTACGACCAATGGCTTAGTCCTACTACATAGATGGAAAATAGCTTACCTCAATCTCATCCTATGATTTTTCTTTAGTTTTCTATTTTCTGAACTTTAGTTCGGCCCATTTTCTAAAGAAGTACTGGATATATTGTCTTGTTCATCCCCCGGGCAGGTGGTCATGCTTACCTTAGAACTGCAGTGTGGTGTCCTGTTTAGAAGGAGAGTACTCCTCACTGTGGATTGGTCTCTATTCCATCTCATTTCCTGGGAGTGTGCCTCTTCCAATGGCAGACCACATCAGAATTCACCGTCATGTCTCAGTTTTCAATCATTTAGGACTCAGGTACTTTAACACCTATTCTGCACCACCATCTATGTGAATGGAGGATCTGTAACTGTGGGCAGGGTGTTGGCCCTCAGAAACTGTAAACAGCAAAATAGAGGAACTTGTATAGTAAAATATAAATCAATAAATGAAATTTTAGAATGTGATAAGCAAAGAGAAAAGAGGGACAATATGATGTATGTAGGTGTTTCTGGAAATAATAACCACTTAGATCCCTTCAATATGGCTCTATCTACAGTCCACCTTTACATTGCCTATACCCCTACCACTTGCTTTTAGTTTCTTGGCATTTGGGGATTACTTGCACAAAGTGTATTCACTATTTATGATTTGCCAGAGATTTAGGAAATCATAAATATTATGCATATTTATTATCTGTGTTTCTGCTGCCAAAATTCCCAGCCAGCCTCCTCTCCCTCCATCTGTTTCCACTTGGGCGAGCTGCTGAAGAGCCCCTTCTGGCTTTCACCGAGCTCACACCCATCCCTGTTAGCTAGTATATTGTCTAATTAATTATTGCATAGGGCTTTTGAGTGCTAAATTTTCATATTCAGGATATTTGACATTCTCTTCTTTCTTCCTGAGATAATATCCTATATAGTCTTTATATATGGTGCACTGGGCTTGGCATGGGCCACTCAAGGAGTACCAACTTTTTCCAACATATTATTGATTATTTGGGAATTCCAAATCAAACACCTCAATCATGCTTTCCAAAGTCCACCTCTCCTACCCTTGTGATCTCTTTCTCTCTGCTCTCTCTCTCTCTCTCTCTCTCTCTCTCTCTCACACACACACACACACACACACACACACACACACACACAGAGAGAGAGAGAGAGAGAGAGAGAGAGAGAGAGAGAGAGAGAGAGAGAGAGAGGAAAAGAAATAAAGATAGGAAAAAGGAAAACATCCAATTTGCATTGCCATATACTCCCTGGCACATGTGGGTCCGACTCTAGTGGCCAGGCCCCTAAAGAAAAGTGAGTCCCTCTCCACCTGCTCCACGTGCCTACCAAAACCCATCAGTTGTGGAGAGCTACAATTTGGTATCCTTATTACAATTTTAAAGAGTTCTTTCTCTTTCATGACTTTCTTTTTAGGCTGTTACTTTTGGGGGATAGAGGGGAAATAGGAGTTGTCACAGAGCTTTTTATGTCCCCCCTTCTCAATTGGGCATCTGTGGTCATAGATACCACAGTAAAAGTAGCCTCGGTGCCCTTCACAGTCAATGTAAGCATGGATCTTGGGCCTCTACATAGTTTCTGGCAATAGCACAGACCCTGAACATCCAATATTAGCGTGTACCAAGGACCTCCAGTACCACTGACATCAACATGGCTCTCCGCTGAAGCACTACAGACACCATCCTAAATCTATGTGCCACCATAGGCCAAGTTCATTAATATGGCCTCTGGGTCAATATGGGCCATACACACTAACATGGACCCTGTTGGCAGCCTGGTACTTGCCAACATGGCCTTAGAAAGCAGAACAGGCCACAGATGAACTGCAGATATCAACATGGCCCATACGACATAGCTTCAGACAATAGTCCAACATGACTTCAGGGGGCAGCATAGACCATGGACATCAACATAGCTTCAGGTGACTCAACAGGCCACTCACATCAATATAGCTCTCAACGCATCATGACCACGGATATTCACATGACCCTCGGGCTTCATCATGGCCTGAAGCAGCAAGAGGAATCACTGATACCAACATGGCCTCCAGGGAAAAGTACAGGCCATAGGGGCAGTTTCCAGGAGGTCCAATCCAGGTAATGAATTATTCTTCATCTCAGACATCCTGTCACTGTTCAGAGCCAGGGGGACTCTGGTTCTGTAGAAATGGATCATAGATGGAATTGGCGTTGGGATGGGTCGATTCAAAGTACTGGATCTAAACCAGTATAAGATTACTATGTATGATTATATCACATCACCCCCATCTCCCCAGCCTCATTTTTTTTTTTGAGACAGGGTTTCTCTGTGTAGCCCTGGCTGTCCTGAACTCACTTTGTAGACCAGGCTGGCCTCGAACTCTGAAATCCGGCTGCCTCTGCCTCCCAAGTGCTGGGATTACAGGCGTGCACCATCACCGCCCAGCTCTCCAGCCTCATTTTATCCTTTGTTTACTGTTAAGATTTTCCATAGTTTCATTCACCCAACCTATTACATCTCCTTAGAGTGTGGCCAAGCATGTCTACCAGTGATGTGGTCAGGTAAGACTTGTCTGCTCTCTCAATTGTCTGTGTTCTTATAGTATCTGTAACTTCACGGTGTTTTGCCTAGCTGAAGTCATTTGATTTGTTACCGTGTATATATAATACTTTGTTTGAGGCTCACCATTGCTGCCAGATTTTAATCCTGGAAGGAAAAGAATTATGTTCCTAACTGCATCTCCAGGATCAAGTAAAGTACCTGAAGCAAAGTAAATGCCAAGCTAATGCAGGTGACTAAGCGATCTTCTCAAGCCTCCGTGCCATGAAATGGCAAAGGCAGCTGACGGCGCTGGCCTGCCGTGGCAGCACACTGCTGTTGTGTGGATCGTGTCTGTGACGTCACGATTTCTCGAACAATTATTCACCAGCTCCTAAATTCCAGTTCCTTGAAAGACCAGACAAACACCTAGGATCCTGAAACCGTGTCTGTAGGTTCTCACAGCTCCCACATCGCGCTCTCAGGTCCCTCATTTGGGGAGTTAGGACATTAGCTTTTCATAGGAGCTTTATCTAAAAGCATCTGCCACATGCCATGTTAGTTTCAATGTTGCAGGAATCTCCCCCTCCCCCTCCAATTCCTCCAGCTCAGCAGAACACAAAGAACGAGTCAATAATCCACTGCCTGGGGCAAAGCTGAAGCCAGACAACATTTTGACATTACTTCCCATACTCCCTTCACTTGGGTTATTTCTTCCATCACTTTGAGTGGTCCGGCTCCTGATTTGGCCACTGCTTTCCCTTCTCTTCACATCCTTTATTTTTAAATCTTTAAAATGATCTATATTTATTTGATGGTGGTGATAAACCTCTCAAAGCACACAGGTGGAGGTAAAGGGCATCTTGCATGAGTCTGTTTGCTCTTTACACCTGTAGCTTTCAGGTTAGGTGTCTTTATTGTAAGCTCCTCTCCTCACCGAACCATCTCCCCACATCCCTCTGTTAATGCCTCTAGACTTCTTGAATCAAGAACTCACCAATCGGGGGCTAGAGAGATGGCTCAGCAGTTAAGAGCACTGACTGTTCTTCCAAAGGTCCTGAGTTCGAATCCCAGCAACCACATACTGACTTACAACCATCCGTAATGAGATCTGACGCCCTCCTCTGGTGTGTCAGAAGACAGCTACAGTGTACTTACATATAATAAATAAATAAATCTTTATATATGTATATATGTGTACACACACACACACACACACACACACATATATGTATATATGAACTCACCAATCATCAAGGCCATTCACAGAACTCACTAAGAACTAAAGCCTAGCTCAGTGATATCATGATGGGAGCAGAATCTCCCTTATACAATTTTGGTCTTGTTAATAAAAAAAGAGAAAGAAATGGACAAAGGAGAGAATTCTAAGACAATATTATTGGCGAGGGAAGGAGGGAGGAAGGAAGGGTGGGAGGGAGGAAGGGAGGGAGGGAGGGAGGGAGGGAGAGAGAGAGAGAGAGAGAGAGAGAGAGAGAGAGAGAGAGAGAATAAGGCAAGGTAGTCTTGGAGTCTTGGCAGCTGCCAATGGGAGGGAGATTAAAAGAATAAAAAAGACACATGTGATTTATTGAACACAAATAAAAGTATACACCTTTGAGAACAAAGTGGGCACACTAGGGGAAAGAATCCCGAGATGCCCATCACCTGTTTTTTTTTTTTTTTTATTTTCTATATTCTATGTTTACATTCCAAAGGCTTTCCCCTTTCCCAGTTCCCACCCACCATAGTTCCCATAGTTCCTTTCCCCCCCAACTATTCCCCAATCATTTCCCCTCCCCCCTTGGTTTCTTTACTAAACTGGATGCAATCTTTACAGGCCCAGGGTCCTCTCCTTTCTTCTTCTTGGGAATCATTTGACTTGCTATTTGTGTCTTGAGTATTTAGGGCTTCTGGGCTCATTAATATCCACTTGTCAGTGATTGCATTTCATGTGCATTCTTTTGTGATTGGGTTAATTCACTCAGGATGATATTTTCCAGGTCTAACCATTTACCTACAAATTGCATGAATTCATTATTTTTAATTGCTGAGTAGTATTCCATTGTATAAATATACCACATTTTCTGTATCCATTCTTCCTTTGAGGGATATTTGGGCTCCTTCCAATTTCTGGCTATTATAAACAAGGCTGCTATAAACATAGTGGAGCATGTGTCTTAACTGCATGCAAGGGAATCCTCTGGGTATATGCCCAGGAGTGGTATGCCAGGGTCCTCTGGAAGTGGCATGCCCAATTTTCTGAGGAACCGCCACACTGATTTCCAGAGCGGTTTTACCATTTTGCAATCCCACCAACAGTGGAGGAGTGTTCCTCTTTCTCCACATCCTCGCCATCACCTGTTTTTATTGATGGGGTTCAAAAGTCCCACCGCCTCCTCTGTGGCTTCAAGAGTGGGCGCAGATCAAAGGAGGAAATATTTAACCATAGTATTATTTGCTTTAGCTTTGTAGTCAGCTAGAACTTATGTAATAGCTCAGACAAATAGAGAATAATGTGCTGATTTCTTGTCATCAGCTTCTTCTTTACCTAACCTGCATGGTCAGGTTAAAGTCCCTGTACCAGGTCACACGGTAGTTCCCAGGCATCTGGTGGACTTTTCCAGTTTGTGAAATGATGGTACTGGTTTATGTTTTCCCTTTTACTGAAAAAGGATTTTTTCTCCCATAATATGTCCTCATTATGGTTTCCCCTCCCCTCCACTCCTCCCAGTTCCTCTCCACCTCATCTCCCATCGGGATCCACTCCCTTTCTGTCTCGCATTAGAAAACAAACAGGCTTTTAATGGATAATAATAAAATATAACAAAAATAAAATAAAATAAGAAAAACAAAAATTATCACATCAGA